>SJYW01031431.1:87515-165074 GCA_006410735.1 Raphicerus campestris | reverse complement strand
TATATATATATATAGAGAGAGAGAGAGAGAGAGAGAGAGAAGGAGGGGGCAATGGAGGGAAATATGTTGACAGAGCTTTTTTAATAAATTGATTTTAGAAGTCTTGTCTTTGCATAAAAGTCATCACTGTCAACATCAAATACTATGGTTTAAAGCATTTTATTTGCATAACATTGCCCTGGGCGTTATGCAGAATAAGTACAAGATTCTATCTTCGTCCATCTGGTGTGTCAACATGTACTACAAATGAATATATGTTTGACAGTGTTAAGTTTATTATATATGGAGAGAGAGACAGAATACATTTTTTTTTTTGGAACAGTTTTATTTCTAAGTTTTAAAGTATTATTCCACCAAAGACATTGCTTTTACTAGACCACTTTTTCTAAGGAAGCTTTTGAGGGGTACAGCTTTTTACCCCCCTTCCTATTTTATTGAGCTATAACTCACCCACAGCACTATATAAGTTTAAAGTGTACGGCATAATGATTTGACTCAGGTACATTGTGAAATGATCATCACAGGAGGTTCAGTGCACATTCATCATCTCATACAGATGCAACATTAAAGAAATAGGAAAAAAAGATTTTTTTTTCCTTGTGACGAGACTTTTAGAATTTACTCTCTTAACAACTTTCATTGATAACATACAGCAGTGTTAATTATATTTAATCCTGTTGTACATTATATCCTTAGAACTGGAAATTAGTGCATTTTGACTGCTTCATCCGTTTCCTCCCGCAGCCCCCATACAGCCCTGCCTCTGGTAACAGATCTATTCTCTTTTTCTGTGAGTTTGTTTTCCTGCTTTTGATTTTGAAGCATAATTGGCCTACAATGCTCTGCGGGTTCCCGGTGCACAGCATAGTGATTCGATCTTTCTACACATTTGCAAAATGACCACCGTGATAAGCCCTCTTACCATCTGTCATCATACAAAGAGTTTACATTATTATTATGCTATTCGCCTGTACAGCTGTATACTATATATTTTCATACCTCTGAATCATATTTTGTAACTGGAAGTCTGTGCCTCTTAATCCCCGTCACCCATTTCTCTCACCTTTTCTAAAGATGCATTCTGACTCATAAGTTTCTCTCTAAGTCTAATGTCAACAATTGTGTATTTGCTTTATTTAGTACATCTTAATCCTCCCTGGAAATGAAATCTTAAAACTTGCTGTTTGTATTTGGTTGTTGAATGGTTTGAGCAGAATTGTTGTCTTAGAAAGCATTAAAAAAGCAAACTGATTTATGGATAATTGAGAGAAAATAGAGCAGTTTAGCTAGTACCCAGGGAAGATAGCTGGGAGATAAGTTAAAGATAAAAGTTCATTTAAAAATAAAAGTTCATTATCAGGGATAGTTTAATATAGATTGAGAAACAAAGGATAAGCTTTATCATCATATCAGATGGGTTTTTTTTTTTTTTTTTTTGGTCTTTGCATTTAGTAAAACTGAAGTTTCCAAACATGATATATATAAAACTATTTTTGTTCAGCCTCTAAGTCGTATCAGACTCTTTGAGACCCCATAAACTGTAGCCTGCCAGGATCCTCTGTCCATGGGATTTCCCGGGCACCAGCCAAGAATACTGGAATGGGTTTCCATTTCCTCCTCCAAAACTATACTGAGATATAATCTCCTCCTTACCCAGATGACTCACGTGTACTCAGAATGATTTTTCTTCTGCTTTGTGAGCCAAACAAACTTTGACCATCAGTCCTATTGGCATAATGAGGGGCTAGATGCTCCCTGTTAAGATAGGTGCATACCATATGAACACTAACTAGAAAGTTAAGGTGATTTTTAAGTTTTATTTTAGAGGAGCTAGAGATGAGAAAATAACATCTCGATTTATAAGTTTACGCATAATACTAATGACACAGAACTTGTTTCAGTGGCCTTACATTAAAGAGCTGTAATGCTTGCATGAACTCTACCTATTCTTGCTCTCAAACGGCCATTAACCAGTTTGGCATACAGCTGTCTTCAGAGGGGAAGGACATAAACACTGTCCGGTGGTAGGTAGGACGCCTCCCAGAGCTACATCCATTTGAAAAGGCCACTCTTGATGTTTATTCCTCAGGGTATCCTGAGTACATCATCTAGTTTTACCAAATGAAATAGTTGGACATTTATGGAGGAAAGACTGTTTGGGGAAGGCAAGTGGTTCTGTTGCTCCCATCAGCACGTGCTGTTGAAATCACAAATCCTAAAGCTTTTGGAGGGGGAAGGGGACAACAGAGGATGAGATGGTTGGATGGCATCACCGACTCAATGGACATGAGTTTGAGTAAGCTCCAGGAGTTGGTGATGGACAGGGAGGCCTGGCATAGTGTGGTCCTTGGGGTTGCAAAGAGTCGGATACAACTAAGCAACTGAACTGAACTGAGCTGAAAGCTTTTGTACGCCATACTGATTGGCTTCTAACAATCCCATGAATATTTCCCTTTGGATGAGTACCACCACTTTCATCTGTTCCCTTTTCTCCAAAGGTGACCCAATGCCTCTTTACCTGGGACAGTTCGGGTTTATGCCTGTTGCCTTGGCACCTTTGTTTACGGTGTCCCTTTCCCTCTCAAAAGCGTCTCTTGGCAGTAAATTATATAGTCCCTTTAGACTCTTACCTTAAGTTCTCTGTTTTTGGAATCATGACAGTTGCAGCCCGGTTTTTCACATGTATTTTTGAAATAGCCAGTCTGTATAAACAGTTTCTTTCTTTGACTTGGCCACCATCCTTCTGTATTATATCTCTTAACTTGTGGCAGCAGATCCTCATGAACTGGAAATTCAGTTTAAAGAATGACATCTTCTTTACAAAACATCCTAGACTGAAGATGGCTGTGGATTGTTGGACATGACTCCCAGAAAGATGTGGTATCTATCTTCCCTCCCCTTGACTCTCTGCTGGCCCGTAACTGCTTTGACCAAGAAAGATAGTGGAAGTGATGCTAAGCAAGTTTAGGGCCTAGTCTCTACAAGGACTGTGCACCTTCCACCGTGGTCTTTTGGAGCCATGAGCTGCCATGTGAGAAGTCCAGCTGCCCTGAAAAGGCCCTGAGACCGTGTGCAGAGAGAGAGGGAGCTTCCCATCCAATGGTGCCCACCGATGGGCCAGGCCTAGGGTGCAGCCAGCGTTGACTGTCCGCCCAGCCCAGCCCTAGCTGAGCACCACTGAATGAGCCCAGTCAGTACCACATGGAGTGGAAGAATCACCCAACTGAACGCTCCCCTTAGTTCCTGACTCAAACCACCACAAAATACAGTAAAAGGGTTATGTTAATCCATTAGTTTGGGGGTAGTTTTTTATACAGCAATAGTTATCTGAAACAGTAAAACATTTTTAGATGAACATGATTTTTTATAAATTATTTTGATAAAAGAGTGTCATTGGTCCTTTGGATTTCTCTCTGTGAAGATCTTTAAAGAATATTGAGGATGAGTGGTAAGTGAATGGATGAATGTATTTTAGCTATTAAAAGGTGGCAGACTGATGCAGGTGCTCACCATTTGCCTTCACATTTTATCTGCCCTGTGTCATTTTACTGTTCTTAACCACACATGACTAACCACACTTACAAGCTGGAATCAAGATTGCCGGAAGAGATATCAATAACCTCAGATATGCAGATGACACCACCCTTATGGCAGAAAGTGAAGAGGAACTAAAAAGCCTCTTGATGAAAGTGAAAGAGGAGAGTGAAAAAGCTTAAAGCTCAACATTCAGAAAACTAGGATCATGGCATCCGGTCCTATCACATCATGGCAGATGGATGGGGAAACAGTGGAAACAGTGGCTGACTTTATTTTGGGGGGCTCCAAAATCACTGCAGATGGTGATTGCAGCAATGAAATTAAAAGACGCTTACTCCTTAGAAGGAAAGTTATGACCAACCTAGACAGCATATTAAAAAGCAGAGATATTACTATGCCAACAAAGGTCTGTCTAGTCAAGGCTATGGTTTTTCCAGTGATCATGTATGGAGGTGAGAGTTGGACTATAAAGAAGGCTGAGCGCCAAGGAATTGATACTTTTGATCTGTGGTGTTGGAGAAGACGCTTGAGAGTCCCTTGGACTGCAAGGAGATCCAACCAGTCCATCGTAAAGGAGCTCAGTCCTAGGTGTTCATTGGAAGGACTGATGTTGAAGCTGAAACTCCAGTACTTTGGCCACCTGATGTGAAGAGCTGACTCACTGGAAAAGACCCCTGATGCTGGGAAAGATTGAGGGCAGGAGAAGGGGACGACAGAGGATGAGATGGTTGGATGGCATCACTGACTCAATGGACATGGGTTTGGGTGGACTCCAGGAGTTGGTGATGGACAGGGAGGCCTGGCATGCTGCGGCTCATGGGGTCGCAAAGAGTCGGACATGATTGAGCAACTGAACTGAACTGAAGATCATATTTAATTTTATTAGATTATAACATATTAAAGTTTAGTTTCAGCAGAAAAATCTAAGTCTACGTGTATATGTTTTGCAACTGCTTGTAATAATAATAGTCTTACTGGACCCTCCCCCTGTACGCTGCCCACAGTGTATATTGTTTATAAAAGTAGTTGACAAACACCATCTAATCTGTCTGAAGAATAAAAGCTTCTTCCATGTATTGATTTGGTGGTAGTCTGCTTCAATTTTGATATCTAGCACTTGGTACAAAGAAAGTATTTGTTGAATTATAAATAAATGTTCCTTTAGTTCATTGCATTATGGATTTTGATCATTTTTCTTCCAAATATCTGGAGAGCCTTTATGCTGCAAATCAGTTTTAAGCATTTTGGCATCTAATGAAAAGCATGATAAAGGATAAAGAAAAATAAAGCATTCTAGATAAAGTACATCGAAAATGCTTTCTTAGCCTGGGGACCATGGATGTGGCTTTCCTGGTGGCTCAGTGGTGAAGAATCTGCCTGCCAGTGCAGGAGACCCAGGTTCAATCCCTGGTCAGGAAGATCCCCTGGAGAAGGAAATGGCAACCCACTCCAGTACTCTTGCCTGGAGAATTCCATGGACAGAGGAGCCTGGCGGGCGACAGTCCACAGGGTCGCAAAGAGTCGGACACGGTGGAGTGACTGAAACAGCAGCAGCAGCAGCCGTGGATGTGCTTGCATTGTTTCTGTGACGTTTTCACCAGGGGCTCCGTGCGAAGGCTGTCATATGTGCAGATCATCACTTCATTAAGCCATTCTGTTTTGTAGGACTGTAAGTGTCAAGAATTGATTCCGGTACTGGAGAAACAGCTACATAAAAACATTCCTGGCCCTTGCTTTCCTGAGGTCCCAGATCTAACTTCAAAGATGGCACAGCTGGCTTAAGGCAGAAACGACACCTCGGTTCTCCTCATTCTCTTCAGTTCTGTTCCATTTTCTTTATTATACCACATTGTTCTGTACGGCTTCAGAGCCATGGTTCAGCCTACGGCCATACCACCCTGAACACGCCCGATCTTGTTGGAACCATGGTTCATATCTAGTGACTTGACTCAGCAGTGTTTGAAGCAAGAAGATGAATAGAGTAAGGGAAAATACTTCTGTTTGGAAAAGATGGTAAACTGTCAGCTTTTGATATTAGAGGCAATTTGATAGTAGTAGCAGACTAATTTGATATGAATATCTATCCTGTTGTTCTCACGTTGTACCAAGAAAAGCTAATGGCCTTTATTGTAGAAGACCATCCTGCTGGGGAATGGAAGCTGGAGATAAGAAATAAGATACTATGTAACAATTTTTGTACTTTTTTGCAGCTATATCACCACAATTAAAATTCTAAAACTGACTTACTAACAGATGGTTTGAGAGAACTTAGAAAAGAATGGTTAGCATTTTGTAGTATTTTACAGTATCCATAATACTTCAATGGATAATTCATGTAAACTGCTTAGCACAGTGTCTGGCACCTACTAAGCCCTCTATGGGTGCTAAGCTATTGTTAGTAAAGTCATCACCACCTTCTTCCATACTATAATACGTAAGGATCAGTAATGTTTGTTTCACAAGTGAGGAACAGGAGGGGAACTTGCCTGGCAGTCTAGTGGTTGGACTCCGAGCTTCCAGTGCGGAGGGTGCAGGTTCAATCCCTGGCCAGGGAAATAAGATCCCGCATGCCACATGGCACAGCCAAAGTTAAAGGAGAAAAAACGGGGGGAGGACCTGAGGCTGAGAGGTCATGTGACATGTCTTAGGGAGCACAGCTGGGACTTTTTCTAAGTACCCTAAATATACGTCCAGTTCTCTTCCCCATGTGGACTCCATCATGATTTTAGCCAGTGACCAAGCTGTGGTTGGCCTTAAGTGTTAGCCTTCATCTAGTGGTTGTAATTGTTGTTCTTTAGTTGCTAAGTTATCTCCAGCTCTTTGCGACCCCATGGACTGTAGCCCGCAAGGCTCCTCTGTCCATGGGATTTCCCCGGCAAGCATACTTGAGTGGGGTGCCATTTCCTTCTACAAGGGATCTTCCCGATGCAGGGATTGAACCCACATCTCCTGCACTGGCAGGCAGGTTCTTCACCACTGAGCCACAGGGGAAGCCTCAGTGGTTGTAGAGCCGCCATTTATGTTTCTAAGGTAGTGATTTGCGGGGATGGGGAGAGGACCATGTGCAGGGTTTTAGGATAACTGTTGTGGACATGGCATAGAGGATAGAATAGCAGGGCAAGAAACTGGAGGTAGGACCAGTTAGGAGACTTGCATAGCTCAGGCATGAGTTGTTTTGGAAATTAAAGGAGTTTTGTAGCAGGAATGAAAATGAAGGGACCAGTTTTCTCACATCCAATAATTCTCACCCTGCCTGTCCCCTGTAATCAGTACTGTTCCAGACCTGTTGTTACAGCCTCTCATCTCAAACTTGATTACTTTAGAGACTCTTGACGACTTTTGCTGACCATCCTTTCTCCCTCGCTCCCACAGTGACCTCTTACAACCATTTCTTTTACTTTCCTGTTGGGTTGAATCCTGCCAACATACCCGTAGCTCATCACTCTCCNTTTGCTGACCATCCTTTCTCCCTCGCTCCCACAGTGACCTCTTACAACCATTTCTTTTACTTTCCTGTTGGGTTGAATCCTGCCAACATACCCATAGCTCATCATTCTCCATTGGCTGCTCTTGGGCACCATAATCTCTGCCAATAATGAGGGTTTCCAGCTCCTTTCTTCACTGTGCATTTGTTTTGTATTGCCTCTGCCATCTGTCACCTGTTAACTTCTCCCAGTTCAAATGAAAAATCCTTTTTAATAGACATCACCAGTCAAACTTACGCCCAGTTGAACTAACCAGTTACAGCCTGCCGTGCATAACTGATGGCACTCATTGCCATAGCTGCTTATCCTGAGAGAAGAAAAGCTCATTCTGCTGGTCTGACCACCTGAACTTCCTGGGGATGCAGCATGTTCCTGTTTTTTAGTTTTATTTGGTGCTGTTTGTATTTAGTGATTTGGAAATAAATAGTTTACGATCTCAAAGTTTCTTAAAAAATCTTAGCTCTACCTAGCTTTAATGCATCTTTAAATGTTCTTCAGTCAGAGGTAACTTTTAAAAAAATACTTGTAAGTGCACTTTAACTGTGTACCAAAAACATATGAATTTCCATTCATCGATGTTTTTGCCAAGAATGCTGAAATGAGGGGATGCGGAAAAGAAATATCCTATAATTTGACGTAAATATAGATAACAGTTCAAATAACTTGCATATTTCTGAGTAATTGACTCAGTTTAGTCTTTTCAAGTACAATAGATGGAGCTGTTTTGTCATGTAGATTTCAGCTGTGTCTAAAGATAAAATGCAAGTTTTATGTTTGAAGACCTTTGTTTCTTAGATAGATGAGAGTTCTGTGTTCTTCAAATATGTGTCCATGCTTGAATTGTCCCTGCTGTTTAAATTATGTAAGAAGATGCTTACTTTGTTGACAGATTAGTTGACGACTGACTATACGTTAAAATGCAGGTTGAAATTTAGTTACACATTAAAGTACATAATGTGAACCAGTAGCTGCTTTCCTCTGCCTTATTTTGGATATCTTGGATATTGTGCTTTAAAAATAATAATGGTTTATTCAGATATTTGCACATGTAGTTTCTAAATAACAAGGTTTAAGGCTTCCAGTTGCAAACACTTCCCCACACGTGACACATACCTGGGGGGGGAGTATTTTCATATCTACTAGACAAAAAGCCATGTTGAATGTAGCCATAGTTATATTCTGTTTCTAACATGGATATTTGCAGTTTCTGGCTTACTGTGACATCTTGCTATGCCTGAGAAGAACCGTAGTCAGATGGATGCAATTTATAGATCCAATAGTGAAGAAAATGTTCAAGAGTTTTCATCATTTTTATTTCTAAAAGCATTTACTTTAGTATTCCTTATGCTTTCAGTCTTCAGCCAGCTTTGAATATAAAATAAATAGCATAGGACGTGGACAGAATTTTAGAATACATTAGCAGTATTTAGCTGAGCAGTAAACCAACTGATCAACTTAATCATGTACTTTGCGCAACTTACACCCATTACCGACATGCATGCTCACTCAACTGGTCTTGAAGGTTATTTTACTATTCCTATTTCAGTGAAGAAACCACTTAGATGATTCTCTTCTTTGTTTATTTTTTTTTGTTTCCGTTTCCTTCTTTAATTGAGGTATAACTTTTACGTGGTAAAACACACAAATAAGATCAGATAGCTAGATGTATGCTCCAGGGAGCCAAATCCTGCATAAAGATGTAGGACAAACCTTTCAAACAATACAGCAGTTTCCCTCATGCTTCATGCCTGTTACTTCCATGCTCGAAGACTGACACAGACTAGTTTTGTCTATTTCTAGGCTTCTGAAAGTGAAAGTGTTGGTTGCTCAGTTATGTCTGATTCATTGCGACCACATGGACTGTAGCCCACCAGGCTCCTCTGTCTGTGGGATCCTCAAGGCAAGAATACTGGAGTGGATTGCCATTTCCTTCTCCAGGGGATCTTCCTGACCCAGGGATCCAACCGGGCTCTCATAATTCAGCATCCTCGTTACGAGATTCATTCATGTCGCTTGTAGCAGCAGTGATCACTTCATTGAGCTATAGTAGTCCCTGTGTGGCTATCCCATGATTTCATTGTTTATTCTGTTGATGGGCATTTGGGCAGTTTTGAGATCAGGGCTATCGTAACACTACTGTGAACGTTCTAGTACATATCTTTTGGCGCATATGTGTACACTGTCCCTTGGTGAATACCTCGGAGCAGAATCATTGGGTCATGAATGCATAGTAGATACAGCTGACCCTTGGACAGCATGGGGCAAACCGTGCAGACATTTTCCAGTAGTAACTCCTGCAGTGCCGCGCAGCCCATGAGTGTTGAAGCCCTAGTTGGGACCATGGATGCAGAGGGCCAGCTGTAAGCTATGTGCAGATTATCCCCAAGTTGTTGAAGGGTCAACTAATGACACATGATTCTCCAAAACAGTTGTGCCAACTTACTCTTCTCCCAATAAGAGCTGTTCCACTTGCTAGCCGACATTTGATATTATTAGCCTTTTAAAATTTTAGCTTGTCTGGTAAGAGTTTAGTGGTACCTCATTTTGATTTTAGTTTTTATTTCTCTGGCATGTAATGATAAACACTTTTCTGTCTGCTTAATGACTGTTGGCATATCCTCTTTTTAAAACAACTTACATGTTTGGTCCACTTACAAACTGTTTTGTCTTTTTCTTAAATTTTGTAGAAATTCTTTATACATTTTGGAGACGCATGTATTGCAGGTACCTTTTTCCCCTTTTGCCTTACCTTTTCACTTGCTTAGTAGCTTCTTTTCAAGAACATAAATTCTTAATCTTTCATTTTTATGTTTAGTTCTTTTCTGGTTCCTAGTTAATACATCTTTCTCTACTCCACGGTTATGAAGATTCAACTTCCATATTTAATTCTAGAAGGTGTATTGACTTTTATTCTGGGATTTATCTCTAATTTGTATGAAAGATGTGAGACACAGAGAGTCAAGGTTCTTCTTTTTGTCCCCCCATGTATGGCTATCCAGTTGACCCAGTGCTATTTATTTAAAAGACCATTTCCCCAAAGAACTGTAGCTGGACCTTTGTCATAAATCATGAGATAAAGCTATAAAAGCAGTAGTTGTAAAAGCAGTAGTTGACCTACTAATCATTTACTGATTTCTCTGTCGTCCAACCATTACCTGCTGTCTTCTTCAGCCAGTCCGTTTTTGTTGATGCTGCCTCCAAAATGTTTTTTAACTTTTCTTTCTTTCCACTGGCATTGCCATCATTCCAGTTCAAGCCATCATTGATGCCTTGAAGACAGCAGTCATCTCCTGTCTGCCTGCTACTTCTGTGCCCCTGAAGAACATTTTCTGTGTATTAGCCACACTGCTGTCTTGACACATAAACCTCCTCACTTCCCTACTAACAGACCTTCAGTCACTTCCTCTTCTTAGCAGAGCGGTCATAAGTGCTTCTTCAGGCATCCCGCATGCTTTTCTTCCCCTTGCTCTTTGTGCTGTAACTGTGCCAGTCTCCGTTTTGTTCCCTGAATAAAGCTGGCAGCTGTCTACTGCCTTTCCTTTATATTTTCTCCTGTTAAAATGTTTGATTCCTGGTTTTTTGTTTTTGATTTTCTCCTGTGGCTGACTCAACTCTCCATCTTCAGGTTTCGGCTTAGAATTCATCTCCCTAGAAATGCCTTCTTTGATGCCATCATGTAATGTTGGCCCACCCAAGTTACTCTATATTAATCAATATTGATTTTCTTTGAAACAGGTATCACAGTCTTTAGTGATACTGGTTATTTGTGTATACTGTTTCCTTGAACTTGAGTACAAACTCTTAAGGATTTCATATGTCTTCTATCCACAGTCCCTCACACAATGCCTAGTAGATACTCAAAGAAATAAACTAATGAAAACCTATGAAGCCCAAATTCTTAATGACATAAAATGTAAATATAAGAGTTCAGACTAATGAGCTATTTATAAAAGTAAGGGAGGATTTTGAAAGATGAAATCTGACCTAAGCTTTGAATGGGTCTTAGAATTTGATTGGTAGGGACCATTCTCATTAGAGAACTATTATGAATAGGCAGACAGAATTCAGAATGGAAGATTCTCTTTATCAAGCTGTAGGAGATGAAGTTGAATTAGATAATGAAGAACTAGAGTTTAGATACCTGGCGAAGTGAAACGGAGAGGTTTAGAGATTATGTCATCAGTCCTGTCATCTGAAAAGAGGGGCATAAGTGACATCACATGTGTTCCAAGGTATTCGTGCATTTCATCCAAGTTTCTCTCCCAGGAGCATATTCTTTTCCATGTCAGTAGTGTGTGTAGTAAGTTTCCTCTTTCTGGTATTGTTAATTTGTGTCATCTTTTGTTTCTTGATCAGTCTGGATGAAAGTTTACTAATTGTATTGGTCTTTTTCAGAGAGCTACATCTTTAGTGTTACCGATTTCTTTCTATGCTGTTTTGCTGTTTTCTAGCTTTTATTTTTGTTGTTGTTGTCCAGTCACTTAAGTTGTGTCCAGCTCTTTGCAGCCTCACGGACTGCAGCACACCAGGCTTCCCTTTTACGATCTCCCAGAGTTTGCTCAAATTCATGTCCATTGAGTCGGTGATGCCATCCAACCATCTCGTCCTCTGTTGTCCGCTTCTCCTCCTGCCCTCAATCTTTCCCAGCATCAGGGTCTTTTCTGACCAGTTGGTTCTTCACGTTAGGTGGCCAAAGTATTGGAGCTTCAGCTTCAGCATCAGTCCTTCCAGTGAATATTCAGAACTAATTTCCTTTAGGATTGACTGGTTTGATCTCCTTGCTATCCAGGGGACTCTCAAGAATCTTCTCCAGCACCACAATTAAAGAGCATCAGTTCTTCAGCACTCAGCCTTCTTTATGGCCCAACTCTCATATCTTTTATTTTTGTCCTTTAGTATCTCTTCCTTCTGCTTAATTTGGATTTATTTTTCGCTTTTTCTCTTAGTGTCTTAAGGTGGTAGCATAGATCACTGATTTGAGGCATATAAACATGTAGTTCTATAATTTCCCTCTCTTCAGTACTTTAACTGCATCCCACAGATTTTGTTATGTTTAATTTTCATTCACTTAAATGTTTTATAATGTTTTAATGATATCTTCTTTGGCCCATAGATTATTTAGAAATATATGGTTCAGTTTCTCAGTATTTGGAGATTTTTCTGGGTATCTTTCATTACTGATTTCTAGTTTAATTCCATTGTGGTCTGAGAACATATTTTGTATCATTTCAGCTCTTTTACATTTAACATATTTTGTATCATTTCAACTCTTTTACATTTGTTACAGGTTTTATTTTATAGCCAAAAATATGGTCTTAAGTGAATATTCCAGGTGCACTTGACAAGAATATGTATTCTACTTTTATGAAGTAGAGTATCCTATAAATATTAATTAGGTAAAGTTGGTTGGTATCCTTCTGTACTGCTACACTACAATCACTAGCTCTCCTGGTTTGGGTCATCTTCCTAGCAAAGTGGGCAGAGAAGAGAGAAGGGAAAAATCTAGAGCTTTCTCTCATCCTCTTTGGACCTTAAGAAGCCCTGTTTTCAATTCCTCTAACCAGAAATTTCTAATGAAGTCTTAGCTGTTGGCATTGCCCACCACCCTAGCTCTGCTAGGGGCCCATTGTAGGTGATCTGTGAAAGGACAAGCAAAGAAAAAAGGGAGGCTTTCCCACCCACGCACACCTTCCAGTTCACAGGCATCCCTTCACTTGACCTTCTGGGTAGAATGAATTTCTCCCAGAGTTCTGGCTGTGTGCACACCACTGACTGCCCACTCTTGGAGCAAAGAGAAAAAACCAGGAAACTCAACCTCATGGGTCTTCTCTCCAGGAATTGGCCCCCTGCCCCAATCTGCCTGTTTTTCTCTTTACATTTCAGAGTTGTTTGGTAGTTACTGTTTGTATTCTCTCATGAGTTTTCACTTGTGATCAGTGAGATATAAAGACTTTAGTGAACTTAAGTCCCCTTGGCTACCCTAGTCCTCCAGTAGCTTTCTTTTTTAAAGACTCTATTTCTTTAGAGTAGTTTAACGTTCACAGCACAATTGAGATGATGCAGAGATTTCTTGTAGCCCTTGACCCCACACATATATAGCCTCTCCCATTAACAATATCCCCCACTGGACTGGGGAAAGGGAAGGGAAGGTGAAAGGTGCTCAGTGGTGTCTGACTCTTTGTGACCCCATGCACTATACAGTCCATGGAATTCTCCAGGCCAGAATACTGGAGTGAGTAGCCTTTCCCTTCTCCAGGGGATCTTCCCAACCCAGGGATCAAACCCAGGTCTCCCACATTGCAGGCGGATTCTTTACCAGCAGAGCCACAAGGAAAGCCCAAGAATATGGAGTGGGAGGCCTATCCCTTCTCCAGCAGATCTTCCCAACCGAGGAATTGAACCGAAGTCTCCTGCATTGCAGGCGGATTCTTTACCGGCTGAGCTATGACCTTGGTTAAATTGATGAGTCTACACTGACTGGCCGTAATCACCCGGTGATTTACGTTAGTGCACTCCTGGTGTTGTACATTGTGTGCGTGCGTGCGTGTTCAGTTGCTCAGTCATGTCCAACCCTTTGCTACTTGATGGACTGTAGCCTGCCATGCTCCTCTGTCCATGAGATTCTCTAGGCAAGAATACTAGAGTGGGTTGCCATTTTCGTCCTTCCAGGGGATCTTCCTGACCCAGGGATTGAACCTGCATCTCCTGTGTCTCCTGCATTGCAGGCGGATTCGTTACCTGCTGAGCCCTCAGAGAAGCCCTGTACATTGTGTGAATTTGGGGAAATGTTTAATAGCATGTATCCGTCATGATGATATCATGAAGAGTATTTCACTCTTAAATATCCTCTGTATTCCATCCATTCTGCCCTTCCTCCCCACCCCATCAACCCCTGGCAACCACAGATCTTTTAACTAACTTGTCTCCAGAATTCTGCTTTTTCCAAAATGTCATGCAGTTGAAACCATGCAGTATGTTGCCATTGCAGATCGGTTTCTTTCACTTAATAATGTGCATTTAAATTTCCTATTTTTTCATGACTCATTCGGTTATTTCTTGTTAACACTAATGATACTTCATTGTCTGGATATACCACAGTTTATTTATCCATTCACCTGCTGAAGGATATGTTGGTTGCTTCCAAGTTGGGGCAGTTATGAATAAAGCTGCTATATACACCTATGTGCAGGTTTTATCTGTTTGTAAATACTTGGTTTGGGGAGCTAAATACCAGGGATTGATGGTTTGTATGGTAGGGGTATATGCTGTTTTCTAAGAAATCACTGAACTGTGTTCCAGGCGGCTGTACCGTTTTGCGTTCCACCAGGAATGAATGAAAGTTCCTGCTGCTCCGCGTCCTCTCTAGCATTTGGTGTTGCCAGTGTTCTGGATGGTGGCCGTTCCAGTAGCTGTGTGATGGTGTCTCTGTTTTAATTTCTCTGACATAATATGATGTGCAGCATCTCTTACATGCTTATTTGCCCATCTGTATACCTCCCTTTGCTGAGGTCTATCTTAAATGTCCTTGGCCCATTTTTCAGTCGGGTTGTTTGTTGAGTTTTAAGACTGCCTTGTATATCCTGGATAACAGCCCTTTACCAAATGCCTTTTGCCAAGTATTTTCTCTCCCAAATGGCTTTTCAACACAACCTTCAAAGTGCCTGAGTTACATTGTCATGACCAATTGGTCCCTCACCATCACACTGCTCTTCAGATACAGTGTCAACTCTTAATTTCTGTAAAACCAGATTATTTTAATTTGTTTCATCATGGAGTAGCCCTGAGTGCCTTATATATCTTTCTGGTGTCACTACAGCCCTTACTTAATTTTTAGATTGCATTTACAAATTTCTCTCTGTTCTTCCCTATGCATGCAGTCTGAAACCAAGAGGCCGTCACCACAAGGAATTTTGGTTTCCTTTTATTATTCAAGCTAAATTACCAGAAATTCCCTTTTAAGATGAAATATTTAGTCACCTCAAATCAAGTCCGTTTAGAGGAAGAAGGAAGCCTTACTTAGCCTACGTTTTCCACCTTTATAAGAAGTATTGATGTTTTTATGCTAGCAGGCTGTGGTTGGGGCCTTCAACTCCCAGCCATAAAACCATTCTCTTTGTCCAGAACTGCCATACTTCCCTGAAAGATTAAAAATACCCACCCCAAGGGTGGGGAAACAGGCACCCTTGACCTCAGCTCTACTGGCTATAGTATAAATTCCTGGATGTCAGTCAGGATTGCACATGTGTGAGCACAGTAGTCCGAACTAATCTAGAAATGTGGTGTTTTTTATTTTCCTGGTTCAAAGGGTGTGCCATACACACACGCGCACAACACACACTCTGCACGCTTTTGAGAAAGAAGCTCCACGTGTAGGTGCGCATCCTCAGTTTGCTGTTGGTTAATGAGAACATGAGCGAGGGGAACGCTTCACGCACAAATGGGGAAGGGGAATTAAGCTACGGTACGGTCATTATCACATCGACTATACAGTGGAGTACTCTTTAACCATTAATATGATGCATACCACTTATCGGTATGATGCATACCACTTATCGGTATACAAAGTCCAAGATAATAAGTGAAAATAGAGCGACTAAATATAACCAGGTATGATCGCCTTTCCGAAAAATCTACATTTATATAGGTATATATAAGATAGCGTGAAATGATACACACCAAAATAGTTATAGCAGTCATTCTCATGGAGGTGAGACGAAGAATGTTTTTTCATTTTCGTCTTTACCTATTTAAATATTGTCATGGACTTTAAAAAATCATCTTGTGTTACTTAATTTGAGCAGGGAGATGGAGAAGAAAAGCTGTGAGAAAAGAATTCTGTGTTCTCAACGGTCACAGGAAGGACAAGGTGTTGTAGGTCACAGCTCATTAGATAGGGATAAACTTTTTAGCACCAACTTTTTAACACTCACATTTAACAGAGCTGACAGGACAAAACGGGTTGCCTGAGATATGAGTTCCACATCACTAAAGATGTTCAGATATAACCCATTTGGTGAGGTTGTCATGAAAATGATTAAAGCATCCGGTATACTGACATTTTACCTTGAGACTCTCTTGGAAGGTGAGATTTTTAACAGTGGGTAGAAGGTTGAACAAGGGAAAGCAAAACTCTATCCAATTCTCATTTCTGAGTTCAAAGAGAATTGTATTTCAGCTTGCTTACGGAAAAGTGAGTAAGGAAATAGCAGGGTGTTGAAATTCGTGTGAGGGCCTAGCCTCTTTTAACATGCTATAATAGAGCGCCCTCAAAAGGAAGTCAAAGGAACTGAGTGTGGTGGCATTTGTCCCCAGGTTATCATTGGTGAATCAATGAAGGGAAAAGAAACTGATCCTGGGCTTGCCGCAGTATAAAACCATGAACTACACACATCCAGTGCTATTTGGGGTCACAAAGTAACAGACCAGGTCAGTGATTCCTGAACCTTGCCGAACCTCACAATCGTTCTTCAGAACTTAGACATAGTCTTAAATAGGCACTTACGCCCAATCCCAGAAATCTCCAGATTCAGTAACCCTGGATTTGGGCCTGGGGATCTTGGTGATCAGCCGAGTTTAGACACAACCAGAATGAAATACACATACACATACACCCCTATCAGGACAGTTACATAAAGACCATTGATAAACATCAGATGCGCTTGTACTACTCAGGTTTACAAAGCCGCCTCGTGTGGAGAAGCCCATCAGTGCCCTACAGCTAAGTGATACTCAAGCCAGTGTTTCTGATGTTTCATTCAAGGCATTAAGCAGAACTGCTCAAAAGAACTAGCTCTGTTTATTAATACATTATGTAACCATGCTTATGAATACTGTAAACAACAAGGACATTCATGTTAATGAAACCAGTGTTAGTTCTCAGATCATAAACAAAAGTAAAGTGATTTGAGCTGCAGAAACCACTGGTCGCGCTCTCAAAATACCAAGGAAGATACGCTGAAGGTGATGAGAAACCAGCTGATGCCTGAGATGTGGATACAGCGGTACGCTGCTCACGGTCACATCAACAGTAACCCGTAAATTATGTGTTTGGGGGACTCTGCATCTTCAATTTCATTCCCAAGTGATATGTTTATTAATAGAAAGTGGGGAGGCAGAAATCAAGACAGCTCACCAAACTATGGTAAATAATGAGCATGAGATGAAAATACTAATGATCACCTGCTAACCAAGCACCTGGTCTTCCTAAATAATCTAGTCGATCCCATCATAGAGGTCACGTTCGTCTTCTGAGGCCACTTTTGCCACCCAGGTTCCAAAGTTCGTGTGTTCCAAGTGAACAAGTTTCCTACACTGCAGGATTTCTGGCTGCTGGAGTCAGGGAGGTGATAGAGATGGACCCCTCGGGCCCTTTGTTCTTCTTCCCACCAGCGTTCACACTGCCTGGTCTGTGTCCTGTCTGGAATGCTCTTCCCCAGACACCTGCTTGGCAAACTCCCTCCCTTCACATCTTGCTCACCTGCCACCATCCCAACAAGGCCTTCCCTGCTCATCTGGCTTAAAATTGCACCTGTGCTCCCAGCCCCATCACTGTTCTGCAATTTTTTTTTCCCATCGCACACAACACCATTTCAGTTCAGTTCAGTTCAGCCGCTCAGTCGTGTTTGACTCTTTGCGACCCCATGAATCGCTGCACGCGAGGCCTCCCTGTCCATCACCATCTCCTGGAGTTCACTCAGACTCACGTCCATCGAGTCCGTGATGCCATCCAGCCATCTCATCCTCTGTCATCCCCTTCTCCTCCTGCCCCCAATCCCTCCCAGCATCAGAGTCTTTTCCAATGAGCCAACTCTTTGCATGAGGTGGCCAAAGTACTGGAGTTTCAGCTTTAGCATCATTCCTTCCACAGAACACCCAGGGCTGATCTTTAGAATGGCCTGGTTGGATCTCCTTGCAGTCCAAGGGACTCTCAAGAGTCTTCTCCAACACCACAGTTAAAAAGCATCAATTCTTTGGCGCTCAGCCTTCTTCACAGTCCAACTCTCACATCCATACATGACCACTGAAAAAACCATAGCTTTGACTGTATGGACCTTTGTCAGCAAAGTGTTATCTGGGCTTTTTAATACGCTTTCTAGGTTTGTCATAGCTTTTCTTCCAAGGAGTAAAGAGTCTTTTAATTTCATGGCTGCACTTATTTTGAAGTTATGTGTTTCAGACTGCTAAGGAGCACACTGCCTAGAGCATGCTCTCTTGTTGAGACCATTGTCAGTGTGATCTTGTGTCAAAGGGAAAAAACGAGACTCTGTTGGGAATACAGTTCGTTTTATAAATTAGAGTGTGCAGAAAGAAGCATGTTGCCCGGAAGATGAAGCTGTGAAAGTATTGTTGCTAGCATTAACTGCCTGCCTGTCGCTCTTGTTTCCTGAATGATAAAAACGCTGCACAAACCCTGCCTTAGTAAATCCTGACTGTGTGTAGTTTTCTAATGGATTATCTGTGTCCACTCACATTTGTTATCACGTGTGCAGTTTTGCAGTTTGCTTCCTTGATAAATTTAGAGATACATTCTGCTCAGAGGAGAAAGTACAGACACACATATTGATTTATACTGAAATCACAAAAAGCCTTTAGAACGATGTATAAAGTAAAAATGTATTAGCAACATTGCTTAGAACAAACATAAACACAAGTAGTAAATAAATTTGCACAGTAGCACCGTCTGTTTTTTACACCATGAATAACCATTGTAGAGAGAATCATCTTTAGGTACAAAATGATTTACGACCTCTTGTCTTTGTTCTTTTCATATTTCTGTTGTCTGTTAGCATTTTCCAAACATCTTGACTTACAGACACCTTATCTTAGTCCATCTGGCTCCTGTAACAAGAATACCACAGACTGCATGGCTTAAACGGCAGAAATTTATTCCTCATATTTCTTGAGGCTGGGGAGTCCAAGGTCAAGGCTCTGGAAGATTCAGTGTCTGGTGAGGGCCCACTTCCCTAGGGTCATCTTTTCACTCTGTCTGTACGTGGTGATCACTGGGGTCTCTTGTATAAGGACACAAAGCCCATCCACGACCCAGTCCTTTCCCAAAGGCCCGACCTCCTAAATNTGGAGTTCACTCAGACTCACGTCCATCGAGTCCGTGATGCCATCCAGCCATCTCATCCTCTGTCGTCCCCTTCTCCTCCTGCCCCCAATCCCTCCCAGCATCAGAGTCTTTTCCAATGAGCCAACTCTTTGCATGAGGTGGCCAAAGTACTGGAGTTTCAGCTTTAGCATCATTCCTTCCACAGAACACCCAGGGCTTTAGAATGGCCTGGTTGGATCTCCTTGCAGTCCAAGGGACTCTCAAGAGTCTTCTCCAACACCACAGTTCAAAAGCATCAATTCTTTGGCGCTCAGCCTTCTTCACAGTCCAACTCTCACATCCATACATGACCACTGAAAAAACCATAGCTTTGACTGTATGGACCTTTGTCAGCAAAGTGTTATCTGGGCTTTTTAATACGCTTTCTAGGTTTGTCATAGCTTTTCTTCCAAGGAGTAAAGAGTCTTTTAATTTCATGGCTGCACTTATTTTGAAGTTATGTGTTTCAGACTGCTAAGGAGCACACTGCCTAGAGCATGCTCTCTTGTTGAGACCATTGTCAGTGTGATCTTGTGTCAAAGGGAAAAAACGAGACTCTGTTGGGAATACAGTTCGTTTTATAAATTAGAGTGTGCAGAAAGAAGCATGTTGCCCGGAAGATGAAGCTGTGAAAGTATTGTTGCTAGCATTAACTGCCTGCCTGTCGCTCTTGTTTCCTGAATGATAAAAACGCTGCACCAACCCTGCCTTAGTAAATCCTGACTGTGTGTAGTTTTCTAATGGATTATCTGTGTCCACTCACATTTGTTATCACGTGTGCAGTTTTGCAGTTTGCTTCCTTGATAAATTTAGAGATACATTCTGCTCAGAGGAGAAAGTACAGACACACATATTGATTTATACTGAAATCACAAAAAGCCTTTAGAACGATGTATAAAGTAAAAATGTATTAGCAACATTGCTTAGAACAAACATAAACACAAGTAGTAAATAAATTTGCACAGTAGCACCGTCTGTTTTTTACACCATGAATAACCATTGTAGAGAGAATCATCTTTAGGTACAAAATGATTTACGACCTCTTGTCTTTGTTCTTTTCATATTTCTGTTGTCTGTTAGCATTTTCCAAACATCTTGACTTACAGACACCTTATCTTAGTCCATCTGGCTCCTGTAACAAGAATACCACAGACTGCATGGCTTAAACGGCAGAAATTTATTCCTCATATTTCTTGAGGCTGGGGAGTCCAAGGTCAAGGCTCTGGAAGATTCAGTGTCTGGTGAGGGCCCACTTCCCTAGGGTCATCTTTTCACTCTGTCTGTACGTGGTGATCACTGGGGTCTCTTGTATAAGGACACAAAGCCCATCCACGACCCAGTCCTTTCCCAAAGGCCCGACCTCCTAAATACCATCCCATGGGGGATTAGGTTTCAACATCCGAATTTCAGGGAACACACGTTTAGTCTATAGCACACTGATTCTAGTCAGGAAGGAAAAGAAGAGATAACATCAAACAGAGCTAATGATTGGACTGTTTAAGTCCTTGTCAGGCTGTAAAGAACAGTAATTATCTTTCAACAGGCTAATCTGTGACAGTTTGTATAAAGGGATAGAGCGTAGTTGTATTTGGTGGGCTCCATCCTAGTGAGTTCTGCTACCTTTTTTCTTATTTATGAATGATTAGAACGTGATCAGTTTTGCATACTTTCATTGTCATTTTAGTTGCTTAGTCATGTCTCGCTCTTTTGCACTCCACGAACTGTAGCCCACCAGACTCCTCTGTCCATGGGATTTCTCAGGCAGGAATGCTCGAATGGGTTGTCATGTCCTTCTCCAGGGGTTCTTCCCGACCCAGGGATTGAACCCATGTCTCCTGCATTGGTAGGCAGGTTCTTTACCACTGAGCCACCTGGGAAGCCCTTGTATACTTTAAGAACACAGTAAAATTTATAAAATTACAAATTATGTGTTTAGTCACTAGAGGTATTACCTTATCATCTGAAATTCTGCATGAATATCCCTTAAATATTGAACAAAGTTTACATTAATCCATCTAAGGGGATTATTCTGAGAATAATTTTCCATGTATTTCTGGAAAGGTAAATTGACTTTTAAAGATATGTAATTGATTAAAACATCATTTGGAACAACCCATTTGTGATCTACTATGAGAGCTGCTTCTAAATGCCTTCTGGCCAATGTCAAATCAACTGGAGCAAATAATTTTTCATGTAGCTAAGGAGAATATCTGTAGTATCAGTTCAGTTCGGTGGCTCAGTCATGTCCGACTCTTTGCTATCCCATGGACTACAGCACGCCAGGCCTCCCTGTCCATCACCAACTCCCAGAGCTTGCTAAAATTCATGTCCATTGAGTCGGTGATGCCATCCAACCATCTCATCCTCTGTCATCCCCTTCTCCTCCTGCCCTCAATCTTTCCCAGCATCAAGGTCTTTTCCAATGAGTCGTTTCACATCAGGTGGCCAAAGTATTGGAGCTTCAGCTTCAGCATCAGTCCTTCCAGTGAGTATTCAGGACTGATTTCCTCTAGGATGTACCAATTGGATCTTGCTGTCCAAGGGACTCTGTAGTATCATATCATGAAAAAAGAGAAAGTCCACTTCGCCTGTCTAGCTCTGTGCTAACGTCTCCAACTCGTGTGCCCGTTTTTGTTCTCTCCTAGGTATGAGAAAGTGCCGGTCATCCTGGTGGGGAACAAAGTAGACCTGGAAAGTGAGAGAGAGGTGTCCTCCAACGAGGGCCGGGCCCTCGCCGAGGAGTGGGGCTGCCCCTTCATGGAGACGTCGGCCAAGAGTAAGACCATGGTGGACGAACTCTTCGCCGAGATCGTGAGGCAGATGAACTATGCTGCACAGCCCGACAAGGACGACCCGTGCTGCTCTGCCTGTAACATACAATAGCACTGACGCGTGGCCGCACGCCCTCCCCCCTCCATCGGAGGCGACACCGGCCTCTCCTGCCCGACCGTGGAGCCCGCAGGGCGTGCGGTGCGACCCTCCCGTGAAACAGCAGGTTGTCCTTCAGAGCCGAGCGGCGGTTGTCAGCTGGTATTGTCACCTTGGGGTCCAGTTACTCCAGTCTCCACCATGTCCTCAGTCTCCTGCAGGCACCTGCAGCTTCAGGCGTCATGGCTCAGTGGATCCCCAGGGTGACCTCCTTTGAAAGCTATGATGGCATTGTCACTTGAGTTGATAGAAGCGACTATGGTCAATGTTAAAAGTAATCACGGGACAGAAACCGGAAGAATTCCTGTGACCGCTTAACCATTAGAATATTTTGTCTTCTTTAAAAAAAATTAGATGAGTCAAGGAGAAATATTTTCCTACCAGAGTACTGAATTTCCGGACCTGAGATAGTGCTTCTAACCAATGTATCACATCAAGGAAGATAATAGCAGCTGACCTGCCGACAGCATTCCAGGGAGAGAGTCTTTGCTCAGCTGACACACTTCTGTTTTTCAAAGTTGATGCTTAATTGTAGATGTTATCCTAATTTGTGACACAGAACTAACTCATGCACCAGTCTCTGATAGAGCCAGAGTCAGCACAGGTTGGGTGAAAATACAGCCTGGGGTTAGAATGTCATCACCTGCTTTGCCCAGAAAGTGGAGACTCTCACAAGGGTTTGAGTCAAATTAAAACCCCAGACCCACCCCTCTGTTCACCAAGCAGGGATGGTCTTTGTTACTTTACTGAACAAGAAGGAAGCAACTGTGATGGAAAGAGAGTGCCTAGCCTTACTAACGAGAAGCGTCGCAGTAGATGAATTAGTACCATCGTGTAAGGAAAATGAAGCCATGTTGCAGCCACCTGTTCCCGTCTGCAGAAACCTCACAGGACAGGACAGATATCTTGCATTTTTATGTTCGTTAAAGCAGCAAATTCCTTCTTGCCTTTAAGGGCTATGGTTGTGGTGTGATTCTTGGCTAACCTGCTTTCGAAATCAAGTTTTCTATAGCAGAGCTTTATTGTAGGCATTAAAAAAAAAATTGAATAACCATGTGAAATAATTGGGGCTTAAAAGTAGAACAGAAATTATAGAGTGAAAGGTAAGAGAAAAAAAAAAAACAACCCTTTAATTTTCCTGGAGAATTCTATAAAGATTTTCTTACAACAATTTTGCCCTGATTACTGAAGTGGCAAATAAAGCTAGAGTGAATATTTTGTCTTGAAAAGGTGCTCAAGTCCTGACATTTTTGGTTTTTATAGCCGCCAAGTATTTATCATTTGCATGACTAATGGCACAGGAAAAACGTATTCATAAGTTTTACAATCAAGCGCAGAAAGGTTTTCAACCACCTTCAGAGTTATAAAATGCTGAAGAGAGTATTTTGAGCTGATTCTCTGGAGATGAATTTGGCCTTCAGAACTGCAATATCACTGAGCCTGTGATCTGCATACCGCCCCATGTTTCTTGTTGGTTTCACACTCTTGTGCAAGTAACCTCGGGTCTTAACGTGTGTTACTGAGTGAAGAATGTGTGTTTGCGTGTGCACGTGTGTTTAATGTTCTGAAGAATTTGGCACAAGTCAGAGATAATTGCCTATACTGAGAATCTGTCCTGCAGAACACCATGGATCAAAAACATTTTTTTTCTTTCCTTTTTTTTTTTTTTTTTTACACATTCTTGAAATCATTGCTAGCCCACCCCCCAAGTGTTTAGTAAACTTGATGTTAATGTTGGAGGAGAGAAAAAAGGTGGATAGTACTTTTCATAAATGAGAAAACAGATATGTGGGTAAAACCAGGCATGGTTGTCAAAAGTCTTTGAATTGTGAATATTTGCATTCTTCAGTATAATTTTTTGAATAATTCCCAATTATGAAGCACCTTTTATAGGCCAGAAAGTTCTAATCAGTTTTACTGCATCAAATTTGGTCATGTAAAAGGTGATTTGACTCAGTCATGTAGACAAGTCAATGATTCAAGAAGTATGATTTTTATCAACTGAAAAAGAAATATTTGTTAGTGCACTGCTTGGGTTTTGAAGCCTCTAACTTCTCAGAATGATTCTGGTTTTTAGAATTCCATAATTAGTAGAAATTCATGGCAAGTAAGATTACATATAAAAACATCTATAAAGATTTTATGGTTTTACATTGTGGATTGCTATGCAGACAAGAAAAATAAGTTAAATAATGTGAAAGGTATGGCAGGATATAAGGTGGAAAAGATTATCTAAAAATTTGGGTTTTAGTTAGATGTGTTTATGCCAGACAATAAGGTGGTTTGGTTTGTTTTTTTTTTTTTTTACTGTAAAGATGTTAATAACTGATATGGCTGCCTGATCAGTGTTTGCACCCAGCCCTGCGTATTTAGCGACAAAGCATCAAATATATCCAGAAACTTGGAAACCCTCGTGTGCTCTTACTGTTGGTGTTTCATCTGGTATGACAATAACTCAGCTTGAGTGAATGTGTTTGTTGAGATGTTAATACAGAGCTTAAGAACGGGAAGATGAAATTTGTTGGCACATGAATTAATAATTGGTGACCTTGTGTCACTATTTATTTTATGCCCTGATCAGAATAGCAACTAGATAAGTGAAAGTTTTTCTAACATGCCTTAAAAATGTTATGGTTTGATCCAAAGACCCACTTTTTGTTTAGCTACTACGATAAGGTTTTCTTCTTTTTTTTTTTTCCTTTGTTTTGTCTTGTTTTACTTTTATACAAAGGCAGCATGTTTTTTTTAAGATTTTTTGTTCTGTGTTGCAACATTTTTTTTTTGTTTTTTGGTTCTCTTAAGCTGTGATAGTGATGGTAACTGATGCCTTTCTTTTTGTTCAACTCATACAAAACAAGCCAGCATCTGATCAAAAGTATTACATAAAATCTTCCTTAAACTATGGAAAGGTGCTTTGATGATTTTTCTTCTTTGGTTTGTAGAATTAGGACTGAACTTTTGACTCTAATCATTACAGTTGCCATCACTTTTCTGTGGTCAAACTACTGATATTTGCTTTTCTATATAAAGAAATGTTGCCTAAGGATGTCCACTGTTTTCGTGAGCTGTCCAGTGGGAATGTTGTCTATGTGTATGAATATGGAAGTGCTTATTTCGCTTGTTGCCATTGGGTGGTTCTTGGTTTGTTTTGTAGTCTTCTGTTCTTCTCCGCAGTCCTGTGTTAGCACTTGGGTAAGCTTTAATGGTCTCCTTAGCCAATCAAATCTTAAAGACTATGGGGGTCTTTTTTTTTTTTTTTTTTTTAATTAACGTGTCATTGTGCATCTCTTAAATCTTGATCAGGGTTTCAAGAATGACTGCAGTGGGTTTTGGAAACAGACTTATCCTTATTGATTTGGGGTTTCCCTGAGATAAATATAGTTCACAGTTAATTGTTGAGCTCTAATACAACTGACCATTTAAAACTGAACAACAGTTTATTGTTTTGTAACAATGTCAGTTGTTAAACCTTGACCTTTCAGTTAAAACATGAATTGTAGTTATAACTCAATGCAAATTCAACAGTTGTATTTGGAGTTAAATTATTTTAACAAATAAATTTATTTAATGAAATTGCCTCTGGATTTTTTGTTGTTGTTGTTTTGTATGTATTCATGAGTGAAATGTATTTTTTCAAAAACTAAAAAATTGCTATAGAATTCTGTTTACAGAAATGGTCAAGCTAACTGAGAATTCATCATATTAAAAAGGGAGGTTAGTAGATCATTTTCATAGCTTTTAAAAATAAAAACATGAGAAAGATTTTTAAATTAGTAATTTTAGATATAAACGGTATTTTATATTTTTGATGATAGCTGGCTGATTTGAAATCTTAACGGTATTCATGTTCACAGAATTGTTGTAGATAATTAACATTAATTAGCAGTTGCTTTGTGGCCCTGCTGGTATCACAAAATCGTATCAGTGTCCTTCCAGTGATGGCTTGGGGGGTGTCTCTTTGTTTAGATCTTGTGGATTTATTAAGGTACCAGAGGCTGGAGGTTGCCGTTTAGTAAAGGCTATAGGGCCTGCTTGTTCTATATAAGGCCCTGTGAATGTTGACAGATGCTGTTAATTATATACAGCCTTCAGCTGCTCTGATAAGGAGCCCATTCATTCCCTAAGCCAATTTAAACTGCCTTTTGGTCATGTTGCCTTCAAACTGTGTTGAAATTTCCTGGCAACATTCCACCAGTTTAGAAGCCTCATTGTTTTGGAATAGAAGAATAATTTGAATGAATATAACAGAGGCACTGTAGGCAGAATCTCAAATATTTAAAGGAAAATGTGTCTATATTTTAGTATAATAAACAAATATCTACTGGTTGGCTTCATAATCTCATTTGAAGCATTTGTAAAGTATTCAAGCCTATCACATTCTGCTTTCAANAATATAACAGAGGCACTGTAGGCAGAATCTCAAATATTTAAAGGAAAATGTGTCTATATTTTAGTATAATAAACAAATATCTACTGGTTGGCTTCATAATCTCATTTGAAGCATTTGTAAAGTATTCAAGCCTATCACATTCTGCTTTCAATTGGGAGAATTTCTTTGTTTTTGGAAAATAAAATTTTGAAATTTTTACACACTGTACTGTTTATTGATTGTTAGAGGTCCATGAATAAAAATATAAAAAGCTAAAGAGAAAAGTGCTACCAACTGGGAACCCGTATGACCTCTTGAGACCTGTAAAGCAGAGAAAATTGTCACAAAATCCCTTTTAAAAGCTGCTGACCTCTTATTTATTTCTCTATAAATAAACTTTATTACATGAAAAATATATTACATTAAAGGATGAAAAATGTAATCCCTGAAAAAAAGAAAAAAACAAACATCCTCTTTCATGAGCAAACACCCATTTGTTCTAGTATAGCACACTTTTTTTTCATGTTATTTTTTTTTAATTTATTTATTTTTTAATTGAAGGATAATTGCTTTACAGAATTTTGTTTTCTGTCAAATGTTTCCAAGTAACTAGGAATAAAACATAGTGATACTTTATTTGTTAAATGGAAATTTTAAACTGGTTTTAGATTTTCAATATTAACTTTTTTCCCCTGCTTTTTGCTCTTTTTTTTTTTTTTTTTTTTGAAGTTGTTTTTCAGTCACTAAGTCCTGTCCAACTCTTTGTGACCCCATGAACTGCAGCACACCAGACTCCCTGTCTTTCCCAGTCTCCCGGAGTTTGCTCAAACTCATCTCATCCTCTGTCATCCCCTTCTCCTCCTGCCCTCAGTCTTTCCCAGCATCAGGGTCTTTTCCAATGAGTTGGCCCTTCTCATCAGGTGGCCAAAGTATTGGAGCTTCAGCTTCAACATTAGTCCTGACTCCAGTGAATATTCCAGGTTGATTTCCTTTAGGATGGACGGGTTTGACCAACCTTGCCGTCCAAGGGACTCTCAAGACTCTTCTCCAGCCCCGCAGTTCAAAGGCATCAATTCTTTGAAGCTCAGCCTTCTCTGCTGCTCTTCTAGGTGATGTGATATATTATTTCTTCAAATATTTTCTTCAAACAATAGTCTTAACGTTACCTTTCTAAAGATTCCTGCACGATTAATGGGAAAAAAAGTAGAATATCTGCTGGAAATGTTCAATATGAAGACCTATTTATACACACAAATTAGAGGGGAAAACAACTGATGGAAAAATAATGTGATTCCGTTTGTGGGAATTTTTATTAAGGAATTTCCCACTTCAAAAACTCCATAATATGAAAGATTTCATTATCATATGATTGCAATTTTATATTGACTGTGTTTGGGGTATGCATTACACTTTTACCTTTAAAAAGATCAAATATCAGTGAAATGTACAGAAAGGGAAAAGCCATTCAATTTCCAAATCCCAAAACAACCATGTTAATATTTGATGTAAACCATTCTAGACATCTTTCTCTGCATATACAGATACACACACATGTGTAAGAAGGATAAATATTTCTATGTTGCTTATAAGAAAACTGGCTCTAAAGCAATAAAAATGAATCACACATGGTCACTGAACTAATAAAAATGCCAGGGTTGAGATCCAGACTCTTTTAACTTTAAATCACTTTTTTCCTGTTAATTCTTTTTTTTTTAATGGTATCCACTCATTCCAGGCTCATTCATCTGTTATTCCCTGAGGATTACTCTTACACCAGCATGGCACAACCTTGATATGGCACAGACACATGATATCCCTGATATCAAAGACAATTTAATTGTCCTGGTCCCTTCCAGCTGCTCCGACAAAATACCATTGTGCATGCATACTCAGTTCTGTCCAGATATTTGTGACCTCCTGGACTGTAGCCCACTGGGCTCCTGTGTCCGTGGGATTTCCCAGGCAAGAATACTAGAGTAGGTTGCTATTTCCTCCTCCAGGTGACCTTCCTGACCCAGGGGTCAAATCACATCCCCTGTGTCTCCTGGATTGGTGGGTGGATTCTTTACCATTGAGCCACCTGGGAAGCCCAAAATACCATCAGCTGGGTGGCTTATACAACAAACACCTATTTCTCACAGTTTCAGGGATCGCGGAGTCCAGGATCAAGGCTCAGGCAAATTCAGTGTCCAGAGAGGGCTCTCTTCCAGGTTGCAGATGGCTGACTTTTCCGTGTCTTCACATAGAGGACAGAAGGAGGAAGGCAGCCCTCTGAGGTCTCCTTCATCAGGGCACTAATCCCATGAGCAGTCCACCCTCATGACCTAGTCACCTCCCTCACCTCCCAAAAGCCTCCTCATGCTGGGGATTAAGTTTTGACTCACAAATGTTGAGGGAACAAACATTCAGCCTCTATTACTAGTCGTCTTGCTTTTCCCTTTACCTCACCATAGAAGAATTAGCCTACTGGCAAGAATGAATTAACTTGTACCTTGCCTACTTCAGGGCTTCCATGGTGGCTCAGACGGTAAAGAATCTGCCTGCAATGCAGGAGACCCAGGTTCAATTCCTGGGTTGGGAAGATACCCCTGGGGAAAGGAATGGCTGCCCACTCCAGTATTCTTGCCTGGAGAATTCCATGGACAAAGGAGCCTGGCAGGCCATGGTCCCTGGGGTCACCAAGAGTTGCACACACCTGAGCAACTAACACTTTCATTTTTCATTGCCTATTGTTACATGCCAGTGCTCCAGCAACCCAGGAGGACCCAGAGTCCTGGGCATAGCCCACAGACACTGCAGCTGGCTCCATTCCAAAGCCAATGCAACCAACTTCATCTTGGGATTTGAGTCTGGATGGATGGCCGTACAGAAGGGTTCTGGGGCTCTGCTGCTGGAGCAAGAGTCTTTTTCCTAAAGAAGCATTCAGGCTGACAACAGGATCTGCAAGGGCCCTCCCTGCTCCTGGAGGGTNTCTTCCTGACTTGGGGATTGAACCTGTGTCTCTTACTTCTCTTGCATTGGCAGGCGTTTTTTTGTTGTTTTTTTGTGTGTGTGTTTTTTTTTTTAAACCGCTAGCACCACCTGTGAAGCCCTGCATCATATTCAGTTCAGTTCAGTCACTCAGTTGTGTCCGACTCTTTGCAACCCCATGAAACACAGCACACCAGGCGTCCCTGTCCATCACTAACTCCCGGAGTTCACTCAAACTCATGTCCATTGATATTATGGGGTGGCAATCAGCAAGTCCACATCACAGGCATTCCACAAAAATAGGTGTGAATGCTGCAAAAAGGTTTGTCTCAAAAATTGGGGGTGGGGGGACGACACCATTCTAGATTTAAGGAAAAGAAACAGACATTTTAAAGAAGAAAGGATACACATTTCCTGCATCTTGGTCTTTCATATATGCAAAGTGGGCCCACAGGCAACACTGCATTGCATATGGAACGTCTCCATGGAAGGGAAAGGGGTCCCCCTCCTAACGGAGTGCCTCCAAATCTGCCTGTGAATCTTGGGAGAAAAAGCCATCCTTCCCCTGATCTTGAGACTCGAAAACCTCCTGCACTGGGGATTGGACTCCCCTGCTCCTGAGAATCAGTGAATTGGGTTACGGTTTTTCCCTTAATCTAAGTGATACCCATAATACTTGCTGCCTTAAGACCCACCTGTTTGTTTGTTTGTTGCCACCTTTATGTTTGAACAATACAAACTAAAGAAAATCCAGGATACCGTTGCCCTGTGGCCAACGCCAGAGCAAATACGGAATTTCGGAGTTCATCCTGTGAGACTGAGTGGGAGATTTCGGATAGGCACCAGCGGTCTCCTTAAGCCAGTTCAGAGTTTCAGCACACGCCTCCCTCCTCCCTGCCTCCCTACACCCCTTCCTTTTTGTCTCCTTTGCCACTGCCTCTTCCGTGCCCTGTGTGGCTGGATTTTCTCCACATCCCAAACACAGACAGTTGCTATTTAAAGCATTCACATTACTTCCTTTGGAGGATGATGCTGGTCTGGTGGTTGCTCTGGTTGTTTTTCCTAGCAATGCATTAGCTCACTTCAGCAATTTCCCGTGTTTTTAGGCTCCACTCAGAGAACTGTGATTTGCAACTGAAACAAAGCAAAGATGCAAGAAACTCTTCTCATTCACTTATACCGCTAGTATTCATTGTATATTTTTGTTAATTACCAACTTTTTATATATAACAAAACCAATTTCTCAGCATTTACTTTAAAGCAGGACAACGGTGATGGTGACCTCTAGGGGCTCCCAAGGTCGCCCATGGCCATGGCCCAGGGTCCGGGGGGAAGTACCGGAAGGGATTCACAGGACTGGCCGGGACCCTGCAACCAACTGGGGAACCAGCAAAGATGCTTCTTGGACTCAAGGAAGAGGCATTTTAGAAGCAAATCCTGGCAAGGGTCCGAAATGGAGAAATGTGATAGTAAGAAGTGAATTAAAAAGCCCTAAAATAATGGCTGGCCTTCTCATCCTGACTGGAAGGAATTCCAAAGAGGAGCAAATGAACACATCTTTTCTTCTTGTCTTATTCCATCTGCAGAGCTCCCTTCAAGATGACTGTGTCTTCATTTCTTCTTCCTACAGAATTTTGTCAGCCTCCGTCCTGAACAAATATTGTCTGACGTATTAGCACATCGGTAGCTTGGAAAAATAAAATTAAAGGTAAAATGTCCTAGAACTGAATGATACAGATAACCTAGGCATTCACGTTTAATTACATTTGGATGGATTCTTCGTTGCCATGGAAACTCTATCCTTAGGAAATTTTAGAGGCAGGGATCGCCTCCAAATTTCACAGTTCTGTATCTTAAAGAAACTTTTTGTTCTATTTAGGAGTTTAGAAGATATTCTGCAACTTTCCATTAGGTAAGCAGGCTAACAGCTAAAGCAGTTAACAGAAAAGGCATTGTTATGCTTTTCATTGTTACAAATTTCATGGCTACAAATTCTTTATGGAACTGCTTTCTCTGCTGTCTGTAGATCTGTTGATTCATTAAACTTCTAAATGTCCAATATGGCAGCCAGTAGCCATGTTTGCATGTAGCTGTTTAAATTTATGTCAGGTAAAATTAAGATTGGAATATAATTCTTTGGGCTTCCCAGGTGGTTCGGATGGTAAAGCGTCTGCCTGCAGTGCTGGAGACCTGGGTTCGATCCTTGGGTTGGGAAGATCCCCTGGAGAAGGAAATGGCTACCCACTCCAGTCTTCTTGCCTGAAGAATTCCATGGATGGAGAAATCTGATGGGCTACAGTCCATGGGTTGCAAAGAGTTGGACATGACTGAGCGACTACCATACCTATTTCTTCAGTGGCATTACTAGAATTTCAAGTCCCACTGCTGCTGCTGCTAAGTCGCTTCAGTTGCGTCCGACCCTGTGCGACCCCATAGACGGCAGCCCACCAGGCTCCCCCGTCCCTGGGATTCTCCAGGCAAGAACACTGGAGTGGGTTGCCATTTCCTTCTCCAATGCATGAAAGTGAAAATTGAAAGTGAAGTCGCTCAGTCGTGTCCGACTCCCAGCAACCCCATGGACTGCAGCCCACCAGGCTTCTTCATTCATGGGATTCTCCAGGCAAGAGTGCTGGAGTGGGGTGCCATTGCCCTCTCCAGCTACCCACATTTTAAGTGCTCAACGGCCTTAGGTAGTTAGTGGCTCTATATTGGCATAGATAAAGACCATTTCAGTCATCACTAGAAGTTCTATTGAATGGCACTACACTAGAATAAAAATTGCTTGCATCAGACCTATTCAATTTTCTTTGCTCAGAAACAGCAAGAGACTTAAGAACATATATGTGAGGCTGGTTTTATGGGTGTGCACCCTGTCTTGTCGTAAATGGCCTTGCACTTAAGAAGGAACCCTGCTGCTGCAGCTGCTAAGTTGCTTCAGTCGTGTCCGACTCTGTGCTACCCCATAGACAGCAGCCCACCAGGCTCCTCTGTCCACAGAATTCTCCAGGCAAGAGTACTGGAGTGGGTTGCCATTTCCTTCTCCAAAGAAGGACCCTATGCTTGGCTTAATGCTCTGTTCTCACAATCTTGAAATTCTTAATAATTTTGAACAAAGGACTTCACATTTAGGTGCTAGGTTTCCCTCAAATTATGTAGCCAGCCCTGAGCATATAACGGGGAGCTTGCTGAGTTCTTTGTTTTCTTTTCTTGTTGTTGTTGCTCAGTTGCTCAGTTGTGTCTGACTCTCTGCATCCCCATGGACTGCAGCACGCCAGGCTTCTCTGTCCTTCACTGTCTCCTGAAGTTTGCTCAAACTTATGTCCACTGAGTTGGTGATGCCACCCAACCATCTCATCCTCTGTCGTCCCCTTCTCCTGCCTTCAGTCTTTCCCAGCATCAGGGTCTTATCCAATGAGTCGGCTCTTCGCATCAGGTGACCAAAATATTAGAGCTTCAGCTTTAGCATCCATCCTTCCAATGAATATTCAGGATTGATTTCCTTTAGGATTGATTGGCTTGATCTCCTTGCTGTCCAAAGGACTCTCAAGATTCTTCTCCAGCATCACAACTAGAAAGCATATGGTTCTTTCTCAACCTCCTTTCCTACAATCTTCAGAGAGTAAGAAAAAACAGTTGGCACATAGGATAAAATTTAAGTGCCTGTAGAACTTTAGACCATCTCATCAGAGACTCTCATCAGGGATTCAGTTTAAATAACGTCTGTTCCCAAGAATGCCAAAAGCCTGCAGCTACGTCCTGGCACCTGCAACATTAAGGGAAAATTGAGTTCTCTTTCAAACAGGTGTTTTATAACAAGGATTCTGAGTTGCCCACAGTGGAATTCCTTTCCATTAAACAGCCTTGCCAGAGTTCATGTTTAAGCTTTAGCCTGATTGGTTTTATTCACCATTCATTCATTCTTTTATTCTCACTGTCATTCAGTCAGCAGAGAGAATGCGTCTATTCTGCACAAGACACTGTTGTAGATCTGAATAAAAAAATTATATTACACAAACCTACTGTTGCCATCTGGTAAATTATGTGCTGCAATTAACCCAACATTAATGATAGATACAGGAGGACAGTTAAAATCAAATTCAGCCTTGAGTACCATCAGGGGCTTATCAGCTACTATCCATGTTTCCATGGTCACATTAAGACAAGAAGAATAAAACTAGAATGAATGTAGCCGCAATTCTGACTGATTCCTATATTGTGTTATGAAGGGGAAGGGTTTTTTCCAAACCAAATTTTGGTTAGATTTCTTTTTCAAAATAAGTACAATGTACCTGCCCAAAAATAAGGGGAAAAAATAGTTCAGATAATAGCAGTGTTAATAGTAACAATATAGGAAATACTAAAGTCATTTTCACTTACTTTGGAAATTCATTACATGACGTGTTTTTCTGACCATTTTGATTGCTTATTGTGTTGATTTAAGCTCACGTTCACGTTGATTTTGCTCTCGGTGAGCTGATTCAAGAGTGTATCACATGGCAGAGATAAGACAGTTACCCCAAATATGGCCCCCAAATATTTGCAAAATGAGAGACACTCATGCTGAGAATTGGACTGTCAGTTTAAAAAGTACTCCTCTCTCCTTTCTATATCTTGTGGACTTGCAGAAAATCATGCCATGAAAATTGACAAGGAAATAAGGGAAAATGAAATATAAAGTAGAAAAATCAGAAAAAAAATAGAGGTGATATTATTATTCACACCATGTGTGCCAGATGGGCATGTACTCCTGAAAGGTGAGCTCTTCCTGTTCCATCCTGAGCTCCCTGGAAGTCAAAGTGAAAGCCAAAGAGGAAAGCAAAGCTGTGTAATTCACTGGGTTCCTGAGATGAAGGTAACCCACTCTGCAGAGGTTCCAGGGGTTCCTGTGAAGCCCTGTAAAGGGCTCCTTGTACGATGGAGCAAGTGACACCATCGGCTCCATAACAGGGACTCTTCTGTTGTCAGTCTTGTCCCCTGACCCTCCTTTATTCACTTAAATGATTGCTGTTTATAGAATAATTTTCTGGATTTTCAGCAAAGGGGCAGGTTTTAAATATTCCACTCAGACCATAACAGAAAGATGACGTGTTTCTGCTTGCTTCATATTTCAGGCACAGNTTCCCTGGCCCTCCTTTATTCACTTAAATGATTGCTGTTTATAGAATAATTTTCTGGATTTTCAGCAAAGGGGCAGATTTTAAATATTCCACTCAGACCATAACAGAAAGATGACGTGTTTCTGCTTGCTTCATATTTCAGGCACAGTGAAAATATCCTGAGCTTATTTAAATGAGGTGAACGAGCAAAGGACTCATGAGGTGTCTCAGAGTTTAGGGGTCAAGATTATCTTTTCAGAAGGACCCTCTTCGGATGTTTCATGATAAAGGAGAATGGTGTGGGGTGAAAGCTCAGGAATTAAAAAAAGAAAGAGAATGAAAGGGGGACAGGAAGACAGATTAGAGAGCAGAGAGCAGTCCTGAGAAATTAGCCATGCTGGACTTAGCATCCTACACTGTGATACCAAGGAACGTTGGAAGGGAAGATGCTAGACGTTCAATAGGAGCAAAGACGGAGGGCACAGACACTCTGGACATGATGTCAAGGTGTTATTAAGCCTGTATGTAATATTTGTGTGTGTGTTTACTTTCTTTCTTATTATCTATATACAACTGACATATAAAATTATATTAGTTAGGTATGTTTTTAATAAACCTAACTTTTAGAGCAGCTTTGGGTTCACAGAAAAAAGGAATGAAAGTATAGAGAGTTCCCATACACACCCTGCCCCCCCACATGCACAACCGCCCCTCTATCAACTCACCCCACCATTATCATCTAAAGTTCATAATTTACATTAGGGTTCACTCTTGGTATGGTACATCCTGCGGGTTTGGACAAACATGTAATAACAAATGTCCAATAGCATAATGAATGAAAGCTTTTCTTAATTATATTCTAATTGACTATAGTTAGCACTCATTTGGACCATTCATGTATGTCTGTATAGCCTATCCCTTCTCCGGTGGATCTTCCTGACCCAGGAATCGAACCAGGGACTCCTGCATTGCAGGCAGATTCTTTACCAGCTGAGCTACCAGGGAAGCTATATATATATATATAATCACATTTTTTTAATGTACTCATCCACTGATGGAAAAGTCCATATATTTTTATCTTCAGGAAGTCTCAGTTCTTTGTAGTCATTTGGTTAGACTTGAGTGTGACATTATCAAGAGCTCAGGCTATGAGAACAGCTAGAACCAAGCACTTCTCGTCCTCAGCAGAAATCAGTGGGTTCAAGGGCTTTTTCCTTATTAACTCCATGTTTGACTTCCTTTAGTCCTGGTCTGGAAAACTATACATTCCAGCGGGAGGTGGAAAGAATATGGGTAATGGAAAATAATGGAGTGTGGGATAAATCTAATTAGGAAAAGCTGATTACAATCTTACCTCAGGAGACTGAGTTGCTTAGGGAAATGAATTAAATTTTAAAGTTAATTAGGCAGTAATATATTGCATCATTTGTTGAAAATCTTCCTAAAAATTATGTGTTCAATTTCAGAGTCAAAGTGGCGCAAGTTTTGGAGCCCATGCGCTATTTCCAAGTCCCCACTAAATTGCTCATGAGAATACTGAAAAGGAAAAATTGACAAAATGGGAAAGTCAAGGTAGGATTTCTACTAGCTGAATTATTTATATGTTTTATTACACTTTAAAACACACACACACCCTCACACATGCATTTATACTAACTTAAAGGCAAAATACTAGAAATAATTTCAGTACGGTAAAGGAAAAAAACAATATTCTTTATAATTACCATATTATCAATATTTAACACTGTTCTAGGAGTTTCCCTAATTCATTGAAAGATGGAAAAGATAGAGATAAGAAATAGTAGGAATTAAGGGAAGAAAATATTGTAGACACATTTGTCTAGTTGGAAAACCTTAGAAAATCAATTGGAAAAACTAAAATTATAACTAAAAACGAATACAAATAAACGTACACAAATCAGCGCTGTGCTGTTCTTAGTTACTCAGTCATGTCCATCTCTTTGCAGCCCCATGCACTGTAGCCCACCGGCTTCCTCTGTCCGTGGGGATTCTCCAGACAAGGATACTGGGGTGGGTTGCCATGCCTTCCTCCAGGGCAAATCAGTGCTAACTACAGTCAATTAAAATAGAGTAAAGAAATGCTCCTGTTTATTACGGAGCAAACAAACCAGTAAAAAATGCCTTAACAAGAGAGGTGAAGAAACTACAGTGGAGGGAACCACAATAATAAGACACGATGCTGCTGAAGATCCAATACTATTCAGATGCTATTTTTCTTGAATTTAATGCAACATCAGTCAAACTGCCAATTTTGAGGGAACTGATAAAATCATTGTAAATAGTTCATCTGAAAAATAAATGGGAAGGAAGAGATCAGAACATTTTAATGTATAAAAATGTCAGTGGGGTGGATCTTGAGTGCCTGATCTTAAAGTGCCTGATGAAAAATAAATAAATAAAACTTTGTAGATGCTTCAGAGTCAGACCTGGTTGAAGCTATACCAACTACTAGCTGAGTTATCTCAGCCAAGGGGCTAAACTTTTCTGAGACAGAAAATTTCTTCATCTAGAAAATCATTATATATATAATTTATTTATATCTAAATATATATTTATAACATATTAGTGTATTTTGGGGGCTTCCCACATGGCGCTAGTGGTAAAGAACCTGCCTGCCAGTGCAGGAGATGTAAGAGACACAGGTACGATCCCAGAGTCAGGAAGATTCCCTGGAGAAGGAAATGGCAACCCCCTCCAGGATTCTTGCATGGAGAATTCCATGGACTGTGGGTTCTGGCGGGCTTCAGTCCACAGGGTCACAAAAGAGTCAGACACGACTGAAGTAACTTGGCATGCATGCAGCATATTATTTGTTTATAAATATATATTATTATAGGAAATATGATCATAATTAAGAGAAAATTTTATCTCTTAGCACAAAACCTGCTACATTTTTACTTGTTTATATAGACAACAAAACCTTTAGGGAAATGTGTTCCATGAACCAAAAGAGGGTCATTTCTCAAAACTGATAAAGCACATAATTTAGAATGAAGCCATATTATAAATCTTTATGGCTATAATACTCATTGCTGGTAATTGTCTAATAAGGTTCCTCCTGGAAAGTAATCTAACAATACTGCTCAAGAACTTTGAACAGGTTTCTACTCTTTGACTTGATGATTCTACTTCCAGGAATCTAAGCCTAATGTATTCATTATCTCATCATAAATAAAAGTTCAACTGAGAAAATATAAAGTAATATATGGTATATGCACATGAGAATATTTTGTTATGTATAATTTATGCAAGTAAAGAATTATAAGTGACATGGTAAAATGTTCATAGCAGAATAAAGAATGTATATTTTGAATATCTTTATGTTTTTCTTTTTTTTCCTACAATAAGTAATTCGAAATAAAGATCACTTTAAAAAAATTCTATTTTGGAGTATAGTTGATTAACAGTGTTGTTCTGGTTTCAGGTATATAGCAAGTGATTCACTCATATATATCTATCTGTTCTTTTTCAAGTTCTTTTCCCATTTAGGTTATTAAAGAATATTGAGCAGAGTTCTAGCAGTGTGTATATGTCAATCCCAAAAAAAGCATATCTATGAGAACAGTTGGACTGCTATAAATCAATAAAGTATAAAATTTAAACTTTCTTTAAATGAAATAAAATATATAATTCTACTTCCCTGCATTAGTTATTAATTCGCCATTTATATTTTGGCATAGATTTATTTAAAAGCCCTGGAGTTTTTTTTTAATACTAATCATTCTACAATACTTATCATATTAAACAGTAGAATTTTAGACCACATATGTTTTAAGGGAAGGACAGAATACTCCCTGAAATTGTATATATACATGCTTATATTTTAATTGTTATTAATAGAGTTACCATTCTTACAATTTTTCTCTTTCTCTTACAAAATAATTTCAATTAAAAAGTGAGGATCACAGTTATTTGGATTCTTGTTAACAGAGATCCTCTATATACTGAAAATTACAGAGTGTCTCTATTCTGTACTACTGAGGAAATGAACACAGCACTTGGCACATGTCAAATCTTGGTGAAAATTCTAACTCACTCCCTTGCTAACTGTAGGTCTTGACTTTGTCCAAATTATTTCACCTCTTCCAACTTCAGAGATCAGCAACTAAACAATGGGGGACAGTTTTACAAGTTCTTTTGAGGTAATTCCTGACACACCTGTGGCTAGGATTAAAAATATAGGCTGTGCCCCAGAAACTAAAGTTAAGGGACAAAATTTTACATAGAAAAATAGAAAACAAAGTGCAATTTTAAAAGGTGTTGTGTTTAGATGGTAAGAGTGTACCCTTATAGCAGCACAGAGAAAACTAAGTTTAGGACGGAGTAAAGAAAAACAAATGGCTAACCTGGAATAACCGAGCAGAGGGTGTGTCTGAAGTTAGATTTGCTAGTTTGGCTTCNGTAAGAGTGTACCCTTATAGCAGCACAGAGAAAACTAAGTTTAGGACGGAGTAAAGAAAAACAAATGGCTAACCTGGAATAACCGAGCAGAGGGTGTGTCTGAAGTTAGATTTGCTAGTTTGGCTTCTTGGGGAGGGAGGGGAGTTTCTACCCCCACCCCACCAGGCTCCTCCCCTTTTCTCCTTTATATAAAGGAGCGTTAGAAAATGAATTTTCTGGTAAGTTGAGTATTCCGATTCACTGATACTACAGTAATTACTGTAAGACAGCCTACACATTCCCAGGTAGCTGCAACCTTTCAATAAAAAGTGCTTCACCTCAAACTGCTCTGAGCATAATCATAGGCTGAATCATAGATTGTATCTGAATCTCTGTAGATGCAAACATTAGCTCACGATCTTACAGGTTATCCATTTAAACATCATTTATATACACAGCAAATAAAAGCCTGATTATTTTCACTTTATGGCTTTCTGTCTGCTTTTTATCTACTTTTTGAACTGAAGTTTGTGACAAGTGTTATAGCTATGGAAAAAAGATAAATCATAATATACTGGGAATCTCCTGCATTACACAAATTGGGGAAGATTTTATGTGGCTGTACATAGAGGACTTAGATATTAAAATTGACTATGTTTGGAGAGCTGGCTTGAAAAGCAGATAAAAATTTAAATACTGTGGCATTTTTATTTTGGTTATTTGTATGGTTAAATGCACACATTGACCTTTTGAAAGTCAGAAATTTCCATGACCCAGACAAATAAATAGAACATAACAGAACATATTTTAAATCCAACTCCATTGTCTTTAAAGCATTTGAAAAAATACAAAGCAGATAGAGAGAGAGCTCAAGAGGAAAAAAAAATACTTAGTACAAATAAAATATTCAAAAGTCTATAAACAAATTAATTTTAAGCAGGAGAATCAATATGAAAAGCACAATACCATTTGGCACTGATATTTCTGACTTTTTTGGCCCCAGGCTGAGAGACAATGTTGACAGAAGAGGAGCTAAAACATTGACTGCTGGCGCATGGATGTATGTTTTGGTCCAAGGTTGTGTGAGTTAATCATATTGGGAGAAGAGAAGAGATAGCATTTGGTTTTGGCAGAAAGAGCTGTAGAGTTTGCAAAATAGTGGCCCTGGACAGTGGAAATGCTGCTCAGTGGTAGAAGGTGGAGACCAGAAAACCGAAAAATCCAAGGGCTGAATGGGATTTGAGAGACCTTGTTTACTCATGAGAGTGAAGCCAAGCAGGGTCTCTCCCAGTGACAGAGGCCTCGGTGTCCCCTGCTTATCACTGAAGGGGAAAAGCGGCTACGGAAATAAACTGCAGCCTCCTGGGCCTTCCCCGAGTTCCAAAGAGCAGATAATCAGAGAACTCAGAAAATGTAGAAACAAAGCAAAGCAGTCAAGCAAGACAAAATAATAGCCTGGCGGTGGAACAAGGTCAAGGACATTGAATTCCTCCTCAAGGACTCTAGATAGTATCCTAAGCCATCTCTTTGAGTTATTTTGTAAATACTAAAGCCCACACCAGGTGGGAGACGTGAACTCCATGCAGATCATCAGCATGTAGACCCCAGAGAGGTTGGAACCAGAATGTGGGTGATTGAGATTCCAGAACATCCCAGAACATTACCTTGTTACCTCGCCATCAGTCAGTCAGAGAATTGTGCACGAGTTGATCACATGCCCTGCAACACACACTTCTGATCTTGCCTTTAAAACCTCTTCCCAGAAAGCCAGCAAGAAGTTCGAGTCTGTTGAGCATGAGTTGCCCTTCTTCTTGCTTGTGTATGAAAGTTGCTCAGTCCTGTCCGACTCTTTGCAACCCCATAGACTATACAGGCCATGGAATTCTCCAGGCCAGAATACTAGAGTGGGTAGCCTTTCCCTTCTCCAGGGGATCTTCCCAACCCAGGGATCAAGCCTCGGTCTCCCACACTGCAGGCAGATGCTTTACCATTTGAGCCATCAGGGAAGCCCAAGAACACTGGAGTGGGTAGCTTCTCTCTTCTCCAGGAGATCTTCCTGACCCAGGAATCAAACCAGGGCCTTCTGCACTGCAGGTGGATTCTTTACCAGCTGAGCTACTAGGAAAGCCCACACTTTTTCTCGCTTGGCACCCTGCAACAAATTGTAGGCTTCCTTCATCATAACCAGTTATCAGTAGACTGGCTTTGCTGAGCACGGGTAAGCAGACCCCCGTTCAATTCAGTAAAAAAGGGTAGATGTCACTAATCGACTCCCTGTTTTCTCCTGCCCTTAGCTAAAGGATTTCTCAGAAGCCAATCTCTCTTAGAATTCAGCTCCAAACATTAAAAGATTTACTTCCAGCCTAATTTTTGCAATGTGCTGGGCAAGTATCACAAGAATTATCTGTGAAACGTAAATCAATTTGAATTTACTTCAAACAGAAGTGGTATATATCACTTTGAAGTGCACAGGATGTATCAGAAACCAAACATTTTTTAAAAGCCCAACACCAATTGCCTTCTTCCCAATAATAGAGCATTTGCACATTTTTTTTAATTAATTTATTTAGCTGTGCTGTGTCCTAGTTGTGGCCATGCAGGATATTTAGTTATGGCATGTAAGGTCTAGTTCCCTGATCAGAGATCAAACCCGGCTCCCTGCATTGGGAGTGCAGAATCTTAGCCACCCAACCACTAGGAAAGTGCCTCTCACACTTTTAAGCCATTATTAAACCATGGTAAATTCTACTTTTCTTTATCCTTAATCATTATGCTTAGTATCATAGGACTTGAAGGCAACCTAGAGAACAACTCCTCTGAACCCTCAGTTGTATCCATGAGGATATCAAAGCCTAGAATTTTTACAACAGCCCAAGGTGCATAGATGCTTCAAAGAGCCAGAAATATACAGCAAAGTCTTTCTTTTCCTATAGTCTCTATTTCAGACAATAATGGAAGCATTCTTTAAGTAACCTTAACTCTTTCTGTTGTTGTTATTGTCCAGTTGCTAAGTCATGCCCGACTCTTTTTGACCTCCTGGACTAAAGCACTCCAGGCTCCTCTATCCTCCACTGTCTCCTGGAGTTTGCTCAAATTCATGTCCATTGAGTTGGTGATGCTATCTAACCATCTTATCCTCTACATCCATCCATCCATCCATCCATTTATCCATCTATCCACCTATTTATCTTTCAAATGTTTATTTGGCATTGACTATGGAAGATCCCCTGGAGGAGGAAATGGCAATGTACTCCAGTATTTTTACTTGAAAAACCCCATGGACAGAGGAGCCTGCCGGGCTACAGTCACCAAGAGTCAAACACGACTGAGCAGCCGAGCGTGTCTGTAAAGATACTGTACTTCCCAGGTGGCATGGTGGTAAAGAATCTGCCTGTCAATGAGGGAGACGCAAGAGACATGCATTCAATCCCTGGGTCAGGAAGATCCCCTGGAGTAGGAAATGGCAACCCACTCCAATATTCTTGCCTGGGAAATCCCATAGACAGAGGAGCCTGGCAAGCTACAAGGTAGCAAAGAGTAGGACATGACTAAGCGACTGAGCACACTCACACGTTAGGCCCTTTGGATATAAAGATTGAATAGAATACTGTCTCTGGTCTCTAGACCTTGGACAGGAGGGAAAAGAGTAGTCTCAGAGTTCCAGGTAAGCCAGGCATGACTCACCATCAGTCCCTTTGGTGAATAGCAGGAAATTTCACTTCTGCTAGTAAACAAGGCCAGAAGGGAAATGGATCAAGTTTAGTCAGATTACAAGTGTTGACTTCAACTTTCTACAAGGTATTCCCAAGCCAAGCAAGTGAGAAATGTTGTCATGCAATTTTAGCCGTATTTTCTGCAGGCCTTATGACTTAATTTATAAGCTGAAGTGTTTTTGCTGACATCCCTTAACTTTCTCGGAGCTATTCTTACTTCTTCTGTGCACCTGCCTCACGGACTTCTACAGTCTATCCCTTCATCCTAGCGTTCCCAATTCTCAACTTAAAAGTTGAAAGAGAAGTATTAACACTTGAGAATGTCCTTACATGTTTTATATCATTCAAATGTATACGAGTGTTAACTTGTATCTAATTTATGATGTGCTTCTATTGCAACTGTAAACTCTTTAAAAATTAAAATATCTTCGGTTCTTGTTACAAAAACAGTATATGTTCAGTGTAGAAAAAGTAGTCAGAAGCCCTTTTCTCCTGATTTCAAGCACTTTACATCGAAAATCCATTCGTGGGGCCAGAAGGCTCTTCTGGTGTGGAGACGCTGAGGACCTGTGATATTCTATTTACTCTTGTGTCAAGGGAATCTACAGCAAGAACTTAAAGGTCTTGATGGAAAAGTCTGAGTAACTCTCAGCTTGATTGCAGCTTGCTGCCCTGTGCTCAGGGAGCTGAGAGAAGGCCAAACTTACAGCTGAATTTTCTCAAGTGGCTTGATTTTAAATTAAATGTAGCTCTTGACGACATCTGATTCCCAGCCTGAGCTACAGATTTCTGGAGCACTTTCATGAAGGTGAGGACTGGGTTTTTCTTGTTCAGGGCTGCTGGCCTCTCATAGCTAGTGTGATGCGAGACACACAGTGAAAAGGGCATATCCTACTCTCACTGACTGAGAGTTGAATTACACTAAGATATTATGGCCCAATATAAAAAAAAATCTCTGCAAAGTATACAAGGTCATTGTGCCTTGTAATGGTCTTTTTTTTTTTTTAAGTGCATCTGGGCCAAGGAGTCTCACAAGCATAACCAAGCAGACTCCAATAAGAAAGATAGTGAGGAGAGTGTCTCCTCCAATAAACATAACAGCTAAAGCCTATCGTACTTCATGAGGGCTTCCACCGCAGCTCAGCAGTAAAGAATCTGCCTGCATTTAAGGAGATGTGTGTTCGATCCCTGGGTCAGGAAGATCCTCTGGAGACGGAAATGACAACCCCCTCCAGAGTTCCTGCCTAGGAAATCCCACAGACAGAGAAGCCTGGTGAGCTATAGTCCACGAGTCAGATATGACTGAGTGCACACACACATACACACACACACACACACACACATAACAGCCTTCTTCACGTGTACCAAGCACTGTTCTAAACATTTTACAAATATTAGCCAGTGCAGTTCTCCCAGCAGCCCCTATTTTAGAGGTGAGGAAACAGAGACCCACAGAGCTTACGCCATGTGGCTGTAGTCACATCCCTGGTGTGTTCTGAAGGTCACATCACACAGAGCCTAGTCCTTATCTCCCTCACTTCATGTAAAAATTCTGATTGGAGCTGTTGGAGGAAGAGTTAAAAACGAGCAGTTAGCAACTGTGTAGAGTAAGTTCATCTCTCATCCAGTCTCTGTTCTCTGGGTGAGTTCTGCGTCTGGAATGTTTACTCGGTATATGAAGACTGACCCCAGAGCTGACCTAGGGTCTCTCAATGCTTCAAACCTTCAGGCTGGACTGTGCCCCTGGGCTATTTGCCGGGTCTTTCTCGGATCTTGCTGTAAATAAGGTGCGACGTCACTGCAAGTCAGTTGATCTAGCTTCCAAGTATATGGGTTGGGAAAGAAGGTCAAAAGCTTCATTTCCGAGGAAACACTGTTTTCGGAGACATTCATTCACTCATGTGTGAAAGAGAGATGGAGAGAGGCAAAAATGTTTGCAACGATCAAACATAGGATGTCAAACGGTGATAAGTTTTAGGGCGAAGAGGAGAGCAAGGAGAGGTGGTAGAGAGTGCTGGGCTGTGTGGGTGGGGGAAATGTCACACAGACTACTTCGGGTGTGTTTGAAATCTCTACTGATAGTCTGAAATTCAGTCCACCCGATGCCTGTAGTGGTGGGTAAATGAGCTCTTTCCTTTCTTTTTTCTTTGTATTCAGCTGCCTCGGGTCTTGGTCGCGGCAGGCACAAGGTATCTACGTTGTGACATGTGGGATGTTTTGTTGCAGCGCATGCCTCTCTACTTGTGGCTGTGGGCTTAGTTGCCTTGTGGCAGGCAGAATTTTAGTTCCCCAACCAGCGATTGAACCCATGTCCCCTGTGTTCCAAGGCAGATTCTTAACCACTGGACCACCAGGGAAGTGCTAGCTCTTTCCTTTCTCAACGTCAACGCTATAAGAAGAAACATCATCGCACTAGAAAAGTAGTTGGCTAGCGGATCCTCCGGAGAAAGAAATGGCACCCAACTCCAGTCCTCTTGCCTGGAAATCCCATGGAAGGAGGAGCCTGGTAGGCTACAATCCATAGGGTCGCTAAGGGTCGGACACGACTGAGCGACTTCACTTTCACTTTTCACTTTCACTCATTGGAGAAGGAAATGGCAACCCAATCCGGGGCTCTTGCCTGGAGAATCGCAGAGACGGGGGAACCTGGTGGGCTGCCATCTATGGGGTCGCACAGAGTCGGACACAACTGAAGTGACTTAGCAGAAGCAACAGCAGCGGATCCTCATTTCAGGGTGAAAGGGGAAAAACTCATTTACTGAAAACTCAGCTTGCTTGGGTTTGAAATTGTTAGCGCTGTTACAGTGGCAATTTATCCTGGCCTTGAACTTCGTGATGTGTACCTTTGATAAAACGGACTGGGGGAAGTGAAAGCAATACCTTGGTTTAACCAGAAAATCAGGAAGCAGAATGCAAAAGATGACTGCTCCTGGCTGCTGGAGACTGGCCACACTGATGTAGGAGCTTCCCGGGTGGCGCTAGTGCTAAAGAACCCACCTGCCAATGCCGAAGACAAAAGAGACTTGGGTTAGATCCCTGGGTTGGGAAGATTCCCTGGAGGAGGGCACAGCAACCCACTCCAGTATTCTTGCCTGGGAAATCCCAGGGACAGAGGAGCCTGGCGGGCTATAGTCCATAGTGTCGCAAAGAGTCAGACACTAGTGAAACCGACGGAGCACGCGTGCATGCACACTGGTGTAGACATCTTCTCACTGGGTCCAGAAACCCAGGCAACTTTCTTTTCACACTCTTTTCATTCCTTAGGCATCGTCCATACAGATGGAAGGACCCAGGGCTTCAGAAATTCTGATCAGAGTGCTGAGGGGGCCACATATGAAAATACTCCTGAGCGCTTGCCAAGGTCCACCCAGTGGCGAGTTTGACGCATACTCTGAACACACTGAAAATCATGAGAAATGATCTTCTCAAAAATTTAATTGATTTAATTGATTCAGCCCAAAATTTAATTAATTTAATTGATTCAGCCAATTAGATCCATTCGCTCACCACTCCTGCAGAGACAGGGACTTAGGAGAAATACCTAACCGCCATCTCACCCGCCTTGAGCAATGAGAGGAGCCATGGGTATCAGCTGAAACAGAATCCGACCTGCCTTCTATCAGAAGGTAGGAAGATGCTCAATGACCTACTCTCCCATCCAAGAGCCCCAGGTGATGTGCTGAATGAGGGTGGAGGTGAGATTGGCGAGGGCTGTAGAAAGCTCCATGATGTTCCTGGGGGCACTCTGCAGCAGGATGGAGAAGAACTGGTTCCCGCAGTCTTCAGGGCGCTGGCTGAAGGTTTGGTTCCTGAGCCCCCTCTCTGGAATTGGTTGGGCCCCTTCTCCACCTCCCCTGGCAGCCTAGGAGCCAGCAAGTCCCCATAGTCTGGAAGCAGGACCACGGGTTTCCCAGGCCTGGGACACACTCCAGAAGGTCAGGATTTCCTGTAGCCTCCACACAACACAGCCTCCGGAGCGCTCACAAGGAACATCATGGGTCCCGCTGTTCTCCCCGAGGACTTCTGCCCTTTCCCACACTCTAGGCAAGAGGAAAAAAAGGATCTTTTTATTCCTAGATTCTCTCCGGGCCTTATTGCTCCACCCCCCTCACTCCAAATTGGAATACAAGTTACCTAAAATTGTTCTTAAGATTTTTACAAGATGTAGTTCGACAAAATCATCCCTTTGGTCCACCCGTTTTCGACAGTCAGGATGTGACCCGGTGCCTGAGATGACCGTTTGGGATGCCCTGCCTAGGAGCAGTAACAACTCCAGTCCTCTTCTTGTACTAGTGCCAAGACATACTGTNCATCCCTGGTGTGTTCTGAAGGTCACATCACACAGAGCCTAGTCCTTATCTCCCTCACTTCATGTAAAAATGCTGATTGGAGCTGTTGGAGGAAGAGTTAAAAACGAGCAGTTAGCAACTGTGTAGAGTAAGTTCATCTCTCATCCAGTCTCTGTTCTCTGGGTGAGTTCTGCGTCTGGAATGTTTACTCGGTATATGAAGACTGACCCCAGAGCTGACCTAGGGTCTCTCAATGTTTCAAACCTTCAGGCTGGACTGTGCCCCTGGGCTATTTGCCGGGTCTTTCTCGGATCTTGCTGTAAATAAGGTGCGACGTCACTGCAAGTCAGTTGATCTAGCTTCCAAGTATATGGGTTGGGAAAGAAGGTCAAAAGCTTCATTTCCGAGGAAACACTGTTTTCGGAGACATTCATTCACTCATGTGTGAAAGAGAGATGGAGAGAGGCAAAAATGTTTGCAACGATNCTTCCAAGTATATGGGTTGGGAAAGAAGGTCAAAAGCTTCATTTCCGAGGAAACACTGTTTTCGGAGACATTCATTCACTCATGTGTGAAAGAGAGATGGAGAGAGGCAAAAATGTTTGCAACGATCAAACATAGGATGTCAAACGGTGATAAGTTTTAGGGCGAAGAGGAGAGCAAGGAGAGGTGGTAGAGAGTGCTGGGCTGTGTGGGTGGGGGAAATGTCACACAGACTACTTCGGGTGTGTTTGAAATCTCTACTGATAGTCTGAAATTCGGTCCACCCAATGCCTGTAGTGGTGGGTAAATGAGCTCTTTCCTTTCTTTTTTCTTTGTATTCGGCTGCCTCGGGTCTTGGTCGCGGCAGGCACAAGGTATCTACGTTGTGACATGTGGGATGTTTTGTTGCAGCGCATGCCTCTCTACTTGTGGCTGTGGGCTTAGTTGCCTTGTGGCAGGCAGAATTTTAGTTCCCCAACCCGCGATTGAACCCATGTCCCCTGTGTTCCAAGGCAGATTCTTAACCACTGGACCACCAGGGAAGTGCTAGCTCTTTCCTTTCTCAACGTCAACGCTATAAGAAGAAACATCATCGCACTAGAAAAGTAGTTGGCTAGCGGATCCTCCGGAGAAAGAAATGGCACCCAACTCCAGTCCTCTTGCCTGGAAATCCCATGGAAGGAGGAGCCTGGTAGGCTACAATCCATAGGGTCGCTAAGGGTCGGACACGACTGAGCGACTTCACTTTCACTTTTCACTTTCATGCTTTGGAGAAGGAAATGGCAACCCACTCCAGTGTTCTTGCCTGGAGAATCGCAGAGACGGGGGAACCTGGTGGGCTGCCATCTATGGGGTCGCACAGAGTCGGACACAACTGAAGTGACTTAGCAGAAGCAACAGCAGCGGATCCTCATTTCAGGGTGAAAGGGGAAAAACTCATTTACTGAAAACTCAGCTTGCTTGGGTTTGAAATTGTTAGCGCTGTTACAGTGGCAATTTATCCTGGCCTTGAACTTCGTGATGTGTACCTTTGATAAAACGGACTGGGGGAAGTGAAAGCAATACCTTGGTTTAACCAGAAAATCAGGAAGCAGAATGCAAAAGATGACTGCTCCTGGCTGCTGGAGACTGGCCACACTGATGTAGGAGCTTCCCGGGTGGCGCTAGTGCTAAAGAACCCGCCTGCCAATGCCGAAGACAAAAGAGACTTGGGTTAGATCCCTGGGTTGGGAAGATTCCCTGGAGGAGGGCACAGCAACCCACTCCAGTATTCTTGCCTGGGAAATCCCAGGGACAGAGGAGCCTGGCGGGCTATAGTCCATAGTGTCGCAAAGAGTCAGACACTAGTGAAACCGACGGAGCACGCGTGCATGCACACTGGTGTAGACATCTTCTCACTGGGTCCAGAAACCCAGGCAACTTTCTTTTCACACTCTTTTCATTCCTTAGGCATCGTCCATACAGATGGAAGGACCCAGGGCTTCAGAAATTCTGATCAGAGTGCTGAGGGGGCCACATATGAAAATACTCCTGAGCGCTTGCCAAGGTCCACCCAGTGGCGAGTTTGACGCATACTCTGAACACACTGAAAATCATGAGAAATGATCTTCTCAAAAATTTAATTGATTTAATTGATTCAGCCCAAAATTTAATTAATTTAATTGATTCAGCCAATTAGATCCATTCGCTCACCACTCCTGCAGAGACAGGGACTTAGGAGAAATACCTAACCGCCATCTCACCCGCCTTGAGCAATGAGAGGAGCCATGGGTATCAGCTGAAACAGAATCCGACCTGCCTTCTATCAGAAGGTAGGAAGATGCTCAATGACCTACTCTCCCATCCAAGAGCCCCAGGTGATGTGCTGAATGAGGGTGGAGGTGAGATTGGCGAGGGCTGTAGAAAGCTCCATGATGTTCCTGGGGGCACTCTGCAGCAGGATGGAGAAGAACTGGTTCCCGCAGTCTTCAGGGCGCTGGCTGAAGGTTTGGTTCCTGAGCCCCCTCTCTGGAATTGGTTGGGCCCCTTCTCCACCTCCCCTGGCAGCCTAGGAGCCAGCAAGTCCCCATAGTCTGGAAGCAGGACCACGGGTTTCCCAGGCCTGGGACACACTCCAGAAGGTCAGGATTTCCTGTAGCCTCCACACAACACAGCCTCCGGAGCGCTCACAAGGAACATCATGGGTCCCGCTGTTCTCCCCGAGGACTTCTGCCCTTTCCCACACTCTAGGCAAGAGGAAAAAAAGGATCTTTTTATTCCTAGATTCTCTCCGGGCCTTATTGCTCCACCCCCCTCACTCCAAATTGGAATACAAGTTACCTAAAATTGTTCTTAAGATTTTTACAAGATGTAGTTCGACAAAATCATCCCTTTGGTCCACCCGTTTTCGACAGTCAGGATGTGACCCGGTGCCTGAGATGACCGTTTGGGATGCCCTGCCTAGGAGCAGTAACAACTCCAGTCCTCTTCTTGTACTAGTGCCAAGACATACTGTATTTAAGAAGGGTGGAAATTCCCCATGGCATTTTCTTTCTGATGTTTGAAATACTTGCTTATTTTTCCCACAGGAAACTTTACAGTTAGTGTGCATTTCTAAATCGATTGTTTCTTTTTGTTTTTTTTCCTGTCTTTCCCTCTTTAGCAAATCCTCGGGCAGCTCATGATGGACCTCTCTGCCAGTGTGACACCTCACAGCAGCGCGAGACCTTTCCCTTTGCACAGCATGCTTTGATCCATGGCTGCCAGTTTTCATATTTGCTCAGTAAATAGCCATTGCCTTGTTCAGGACTCCTCTTCACATGTAAGAAGCATCTCCAAAAGCCAATTGGACCCTGTTATTTTTTCACCTCTCCTAGGCTCAAACTCATGGCTTTCTCTTTAAAAAAAAAAAAATTATATTGAAGTACAGCCAATTAACAGTGTTGTGATAGTTTTCTGTGAGCAGCGAAGAGACTCAGCCAGACACATATATGTAATCCACTCTCCCTCCAAACTCCCCTCCCATCCAGGCCACCATACAATGTTGAGCAGAGTTCCCTGTGCTATCCAGGAGGACCTTGTTGGTTATCCATTTTAAGTATAGCAGAGTGTACATGAAGTGAAGTGAAAGTCCCTCAGTCACGTCCGAGTCTTTGCCACCCCATGGACTATACAGTCCATGGAATTCTCCAGGCCAGNCGTGCTATCCAGGAGGACCTTGTTGGTTATCCATTTTAAGTATAGCAGAGTGTACATGAAGTGAAGTGAAAGTCACTCAGTCACGTCCGAGTCTTTGCCACCCCATGGACTATACAGTCCATGGAATTCTCCAGGCCAGAATACTGGAGTGAGTAGCCTTTCCCTTCTCCAGGGGATCTTCCCAACCCAGGGATTGAACCCAGGTCTCCCACATTGCAGGCGGATTCTCTACCAGCTGAGCCACAAGAGAAGCCCAGTGTGTACATGTCCACCCCACACTCTCTAACTACCCCTTCCCCCTATCCTTCCCCCTGGCAACCACAAGTCAAACTCATGGCTTTCTCTTGACAACAGTTCCAAGGGTTCCCACGGGGCTGGCTGCGGAACCCAAGCCCCACCAGACTCTCCAAGTCAGTAACAGTTTGCCAGGTTTTGCTTCCTGGTTACACAGGAAGTACCACAGCCAAAGGGAAGAGAGACTCGAAGATAAACTAGAAGTGGCTGGTGGCGGAAGAGAAACGTTTCCAGTTGGAACACTTGGCGGCTTGGGGTGGGCTGTTTTACAGCTGTTAGCTTCGCACAGGCATGAGGGGCAGTCCTGCGAGGCAGAAAACAGTGAAACAGGCGCAGAGGATGGAGGAGGGAGTCAGGGAAGCCCTGTGTTCTGAGGTGCTGAGGCTGGGGGAGGGGAGCAGGGCATCTCCTGTCTCAGAGAGAGTGTCAGCGGACTTGACTGCAGATCTGGGAGCCTGCTGGACCAAGTGGAGAAGCTGTAGTCAGTTCCCCTTTCCTGGGATTGTCTGTTTCCAATTAAGGTCCAAGTGAACTCTCCAGGTTCAAAGATGCGACGTTTTAGTCCTTCCAAAGCAGTTTTCATGGTCGGATCTAAATAATTGAAATTCAGCTGAATTCTGTGAGTACGTATGAGAATCTGCTCTCCATAAGCCACTGTGCTAACCACGACTGTATCAATCACGTGACCCCTGGGGAAGCCAAGGCTCTTGTCCATAAGGGCTCTTGTCCATAAGTGTTTGGAACTTGGGAAAACAAATTTGGACATGTAAGCAAATACATTTTTCTAAGGGACTTAGGATAAAATCATGTAAGATAATCTTACAGGTCCAAAAGAGGGAATGGTGATTCTCCTTGAGGAATCAAGGAAGGGTTAATAAAGAAGTGATACTTTTGTGGAGGTTTAAAGGGATTTAAGTGGGTGAGGTGTGAGAGGTCAGCAGGGCTTTGTGATATGTGGTCTGGGGTAGCAGGATCATTCCTGACAGAAGGAATACTATTAGGAAGATCATAGGGGGAATTCCCTGGTAGTCCAGTGGTTAGGACTCAGCACTATCACTGCTAGGACCCTGGGGTTTGATCCCTGGTTGGGGAACTAAGATCCCATAAGCCAAGGCACAGTCTCTAAGAACAGCCATCCCCGGCTTGTCCGTCCAAAGCCTGAACACTGGACGCTGCGGCAGTGTCTCAAGAGGACTCTCTCTGCCTTCAAAGAGCTTGCAGTCTGGGGAGGAAAAGATTGCTCCAGAGGCAGCTATGATACCAAGCAGAGCAAGCTTGGTGGCAGAAGGGAAGTAACCAAAATGAATGTAGAGGGAAGTCACGATGTAAGCTGTGGGCAGAGGAACAGGAGTAGAAGGAGGAAGAGAAGGCTGAGTTATCTTGTGGGAGCCTCCCATGCCTGGTCTTAAACTGACAGGTCGGCAAGGACTGTGCCTTAGGAGATAACACTGGGAAAAATTGGCAAATGTGTCTGGAGACTGGAAGCCAAGGAGAAATGCGCTTCACATAGTCAAGGTAAAAGATAAGGAGGCCTGAACTTGGATGATAACAGCCAAATGGAGGCAAGGCACTGAACTGGGAGGTGTTTTGAAGCTTATCAAGATTTCATTTTGACTAATCATGAAGTTAAAAGTGAGAAAATTAGTAAGCAACAAAATACCGATGAACCCCAATTTTAATAGAACAAAAAACAACATAGTCCCAGATTTAAATTGGACAATATGAAACTGTCATTTTTTGTAGGTTAAAAAAGTGGTCAACTATCAGTAATTTCATGAAATTAAAATTTCCTTGATAATAGGATCCCCTTAAATATCACACAGTAGAAAAAGTATAACCCCAAACAAAACAACATTAAAAGAAATAAAAATTAACCACGGATACAAGAGCAGGAAGTCGTTTATTTAGCAGTGAGACAGGCGAGGGCATGTTTTAAAGAGAAGACTCTGTTCTTAAGGAGACTGTAGGGGAAAGAATTTCCCCATGGCTTTCAGCCTAAGGCAAAAAAATTCCAGAGAAACGCGGTTAGGTGAGTGAAAGCCCAATATTTGTTTTGAAACTGAAGAAGGGTGTTGTAACTTACTTCAATTTACAATTTCCTATACATCTCCTTTTGGGGCTTTTCTTAAGAGGAGGTTTGTTCACAGTTATTGGCAAAGATTAAAGATACTTCCAATGAAATCTTCCCTGAGTTCATTCACTATAATATACACTGAAGACAGAGTTTAGGAACAGAGAAAACCTACTTAGCTCTGTTAAGCAAAACCTTAAGCAAACCTTTCATTACATGAATATGTCATTAGGTCACCTAGTAAATGTTAATGACGACACAAAAGTGAACCCTGTGAGTTCCAGTCAGAATGATGGAGATCATAGAACCTCCATAATTTTCACTTCCAAATTCTGAGCCATATCCATGCTCTTCCAAGCCTTCGCTCCCACTGATGCCTTTTTCTCCCAGACCTTTGCTCTTTAAGGAATGCTAACTCATCCTTCAAGCCCTGGCCCACTCCACCCTTGCCTACTCCCAAGGACCTGAAAATATACGGTTCATGCTTTTATTTCCACTGTGTTCAGTTTGGTTGTCTCCCAATGTTAGTTTGGTTTTCACTCTTACATTCAATCAAGAAAACAAGCCCCAAAATGCCCGTTGACCAGTGTGGACCAGTGTTGACTACTGGTGAAGGAAAATAAATTTCAAGACTGCACACTGATAATAGGCAGCATTTGTGTCGATGAGATTAAGCAAAAAAAAAAAAAAAAGCTACCATGAAGGCATTTGCAAGTAATGTCATTTGTATATAAAAGTATGGGGTTTCCCTGGTGGCTAGCGGTAAAGAATCTGCCTGCCAATGCAGGAGACATGGGTTCGATCCCTGGCTCGGGAAGATCCCCTGGAGAAGGAAATGGCAACCCAATCCAGTTTTCTTGCCTGGGAAATCCCATGGACAGGGGAGCCTGGGGGTCTACAGTCCATGGGGTCACAAGGAGCCAGACACGACTTAGCAACTAAACAACAATAAGTAAGTATACATCAGCTATGTGTAACAGAAATACATTTATAGAGGCATAGAAAATATTTGAAAAGATACCCATCAGTTTCCACTAGGAAATGAAACTGAGGATGACGGGAGAATTATGGGCATTCACAATATTATTTGATCAATGCTTCCTTCCTTGATTTTGTTTTAAAAAGAATCCTTTTATTGAAAAACAAACATAATTCTACCATACTGGTTCTCAGAAAGCTGTGGTTCATTCAAGACTGTCACCAAAGGTCATATGTCCCAGAAGCCCAGAGCACCCAGTCCCAAATGGAGACGTGTCTTCAAGCCTGTTCCTTAGTGCTTCTAGCAGAAAGTGTTTCTCAGACCACAGAGTGATCGCTCCAGGGCCAAACACAGACAACTAACTCAGGAGGCTACATTTCACAGCCCTGGGGAATGATCGCCAGGAATAAATGAGAGAGATTTTAAGTTAAGTCTTTTAGTAACAGAAAAGGATTGTTGCCCAAGAAAAACACAGGACTGGCAAAGATTTTAAATGCAATACTGAAGACTTCCCTGGTGGTCCAGTGGTTGAGACTTTGAACTCTCCACTGCAGGGTGCACGGGTTTGATCCCTGGTTGGGGAGCTGAAATGCCACATGCCAAAAAAAAGAAAATTTCTTGAACTGAATAAAAATGAAAGTACAATATATCAACTTTAAAACTGTCTCAATAACTGCAATACTGGACATCAATTTACTACGAATTAAGTAGTTGTATCCCAAAAAAGGATGTTTCTCACATAAATCTTTTAATCTGAGCTTCCTGCCATCTCCTTGTCTCTCTTGTTTCTTCCAACACCTCCTCTTCCAGTTTCTACCTACCAGTCTTCAACCATCAAATTCCTATTCCATGATTCCATTAAATTCCCTATCCCTTCAAAGTGAGATTTAGATTTACCTTTAAATATCCCCAAATGTCAGCAGCTGTGTTAAGGAGACTCTGCTTAACAATGGACCTGTCTCTAGTGTGTCTTCCTGGATCTACCAACATGTAATCAGGTGAATCAACATCTGACTTCATTAAGGCTCCTAGTGAGGCCGATGAAGCCGATTCAAAGCCGGCAGAGGTATAAAGTAGAGGGAAGGTCCTCCTAAAAGCAGTAACAACAGAACGATAAACATTAATCAGACTCTTTCTATGGACCAGGCGCTGGACTAAGACCTTGTCCCTGTAATATCTTGTTTAGTCTTCACAGCAACTCTGTAAAGTTATGATAGAAAAAAATTACCCTGAACTTGGTCTGCATGATGCAATTGATAGCCTCCCTTTGGAAAGAAATTAGGATTTTACTGATTAAATGTTTAAGCCATTTTCTGATTAGCTTTAATGAAATTAAGACTTGCTCAGGGGACTCATGGCCCATGCCTCAGCTGACTGATCAGTTAAGAATCTAGTGACCACTTTTAATGACTTATGCTTTTCTTTTAATAATCAGGTTGACAAGGATAATCTACTTATTGTTTTTCTCTGTAGAACATCTTTACCAGAAGTGAATCCTCTTTGAGCTGTAAGAGGATTTGGTTTTTTCCCCTTCCTTATTGCAAGATTTTGGTACAATATTGACAATCAAATTGCCAGGATTTTTTTTAAAGAATTCTATTTATTTATTTTTGGCCACAGTGGGTCTTCCTTGCTGCGTGGACTTTCTCTCATTGTGGAGAGCAGGGGTTACCTTTAGTGGCGGTTCATGGATGGGCTTCTCGCGGCTTTGGAGCACAGGTCCTAGGGCACACGGGCTCCATAGCTGTGGCAGGCGGGCTCTAGTGCCTGGGCTTAGTGCTTGTAGCACGTGGGCTTAGGTGTTCCATAGCACATGGAATTGTCCCAGACGGAACCGTGTCCCCTTGCATTGGCAGGCAGATTCTTATCCCCTGCGCTGCAGGGAAGTCCCTGCCTGGATTTCAAGTACTCTTTCCCCATTGTATTCTTGCCTGGAGAGCTCCATGGACAGAGGAGCCTGGCGGGCTATCCTCCATGGGGGGTCACAAAGAGTCAGACACGGTCACAAAGGGTCGGACACGACTGAGCGACTGACGCAAGCAAGTTGGCTTCTAACATCCTGCTTTCACGCCACAGTCTGACCATCAGTCTCACTTGTCTGTGGAAACCATTCCCTCAAAGTCTCACCAGCCAGGGTGTCAATACCCTTCATAAAACCAAATTCTAATCGGCCTTCCCCTGCGTCTGTAGACTGTCCTCCGGGAGGTTCTCCTTTACCTCCACAACAGGCCCTGCCTCACAGGGGTACAGTTCCCCCTTCATTGTTTCCAGTTAATTGACACCAAAGCCTCACACTCCCATCGAGACTAAAGGCCGCCTGGAACAGTTAAACCAGCTTGGCTCAAGGCCGGGGGAGAAGGAAAAGAAATACCCAGCACATCCTGGCCAGTAGCTTCCGTGTAAGTGTGGAGCTCACAGTCTAGCGTTCTTTGTGAGATCAGGGTCACCCATAGGCCCACGTGACAGAGGTTATCTTAACCTACTATTCAGAGGGGAGTTCTTGGTGTATCCAAACTCCTTAAATTACAGACCCAAGGTGGTGAGGTCACAAAGCCTTGTCTGCCTGCCTAAGAACTGCCCTCAGACTCCATTTCCTGTCTAACCTGTATCAGACAGGAATATCCAATCACCATCCACAGAAACACTTCAGACTCTATGCCAAAGAAATATCAGAGTGTCTGAAACANGGCAGATTCTTAACTGTCTGAGCCACCAGGGAAGCCCTGGTATGTACTTGAATCATTGCAAAACCATCATCCCCTCCTCCTCCCCACCGCCCCGCCCCCACAACCCTATGCGTGGAGAAAATGTCTTCCACAAACCTGGTCCCTGGTGGCAAAAAGGTTGGGGACCACTGAGTAACTTCTAAAATAGAAGAGGAAAAAGAATGAGAAAAAAAATTTTTTTTAATCTTTAAGAAGCTGAGAAAAGGAAGCAATGAAACACAGAACGGGGACAAGCACACACAACCACACACGACTGGAAAAACGAAGTCTAATTTACAAACCTGGTAGTTATAACAAATGTAAACAGATCTAATGATTTAGTTATGAAGCAAAAAAAAATGCAGTTGGGTTTATAACATGTCATTGTATGCTTTTTTACAGAGGTGCACTGAAATACTTAAATCATTAAGACTGAACACAAGCAGAGGGGAAAAGAGACACCATATAAATATTAACTGAAAGAATGCTAGTGTAGTTATGCTAATACCAGCCAAAATAGACCCAATTTAGGGACTGATTTGTGTCTTGACTTTGTGTTCTTCCCTTTCTCTTGCAGGGGCTTCCCTGGTGGCTCAGATGGTAAAGCGTCTACCTGCAGTGCAGGACACCCAGGTTCGATCCCTGGGTCGGGAAGATCCCCTGGAGAAGGAAATGGCAACCCATTCCAGTATTTCTTGCCTGGGAAATTCCACAGACAGAGGAGACTGGCAGGCTACAGTCCATGGGACTGCAAAGAGTCAGACATGACTGAGCAACTAGCACACATTTCTCTTACAGTGAAAGGTCACACCTTGAAAGCTTCACATCCTTGACATGTAGTTGCTCAGTCACCCAGTCGTGTCCAATTCTTTGTGACCCCATGGACTGAGGCACAGCAGGGCCCCCTGTCCCTCACCATCTCCTGAAGTTTGCCCAAGTTCATATCCATTGCATCAGTGATGCCTTCCAGCCATCTCATGCTCTGATGCTCTCTTCTCCATCTGCCCTCAATCTCTCCCAGCATCACGAACTTTGGTACTCAATCATGTAGTACCAAATATTTTTTCCTTCATTCTTTGACAACTCTGGGCAGTGTTTCTTATTCAAATAGTCCTAACATCTCTTGCTCAGAAACCGCTTTGAGTTTTGTTTTTCTTTTCTCCTTTAAAACATTTTATCAGCTACACCAGGAAAGTATGAAAACAAGTCTTTCTGCCTCCTCCATATATCACTTAACTCTATCATCACTGGGTCTTGTGGCATTTCAGTATCATCTCTTTATTTTATTTCCATGTGTGACTTATTTCATAAATCCATGCCTCTTTTAGTTTCTGCAACTTTCATTTAGGTTCCACGGGTTTCTCCCTAAATCAAATCCCCAGTGTTTGGATGCACAGTTTACTTGTGGTCCAGCTTTCTCTTTTGGGTGCCATGCATTTGCAGATGCAATCAATTCATGTTTGATTCACTCCAAATGGTTTCATGGTACTTTAAGTAACAACCATGGCTTCAATTAAAGCTTCAATTAAAGCTTTCTTTCTTTTTTTTTTTTTTTTTTAGTACACATCATTCACCTGAAATCTTGGTTCCTTTCAACTAATTGAGCTTCATCTTATATTTCACATTAAGTCCATCTCATTTTTCTGTTGCAGCTTGTACTAATCTATTTGAGTGTCACACTCCACTTGTTTTACTCTGTGCTGTTCTTAGTCACTCAGTCACGTCCAACTCTTTGCTACCCCATGGACTGTAGCCCACCAGGCTCCTGTGTCCATGGGGATTCTCCAGGCAAGAATAGTAGGTTGCCATGCCCTTCTCCAGGGGATCTTCCCAATCCAGGGAGCAAACCCAGATGTCCCACACTGCAAGTGGATTCTTCACCATCTGAGCCAGCAGAAAAGCACAGGAATATTGGAGTAGGTAGCCTGTCCCTTCAGGGGATCCTCCTGACCCAAGAATCAAACTGGGGTCTCCTGCATTGCATTCTTTACTAGCTGAGCTACCAGGGAAGCCCCAGTTCCCCAGAAGTCAAGCATAGGCAACTGACTGAGGAGATAACTGGTTCCTCTATCTGATTTTTATACTCTATACGTCCTACACTTAGAGATCCCATTCTAAGCTGTCCTCAACTGTATGCTGACTGTGCTCTTGCTTCTGTCCTCATCCCCTTCCAGGTTTATTAAGTACCTGGTGACTATATCAACATGATGTTTATGAATCAGAGAATCTTTTCATTTACCACCAGATGCCCCTTCAGAATCAAGGGTCAGGAAATAATGAGATCAACTGTGGCAAACAACGGTACCTATGAGGGAGCCCATTTCTTCCTCCTGGTGTGCCTAGACTCTGTATAATGAGCTTGCAATTTCCTATCAAAGTCTTTGGATCAATGTTTTTGGATTCTGCCACAGACCAGCTAAGTGAGCTTGAGAAAATCACTTAATTTCTTGGAGCCTCAATTTTTCTCTTCTGTAATATGGAGATTATTATTATCACATCAACTGTTGTACAGATTAAATGTGACAGTGCATGGAAAGCTTTTTGCAAACTGTAATCTGATTAATTAAATGCAATCTGATTAATGAAGTAATCCCAATTCTCCTTAAAACTGNTCACATTAAGTCCATCTCATTTTTCTGTTGCAGCTTGTACTAATCTATTTGAGTGTCACACTCCACTTGTTTTACTCTGTGCTGTTCTTAGTCACTCAGTCACGTCCAACTCTTTGCTACCCCATGGACTGTAGCCCACCAGGCTCCTGTGTCCATGGGGATTCTCCAGGCAAGAATAGTAGGTTGCCATGCCCTTCTCCAGGGGATCTTCCCAATCCAGGGAGCAAACCCAGATGTCCCACACTGCAAGTGGATTCTTCACCATCTGAGCCAGCAGAAAAGCACAGGAATATTGGAGTAGGTAGCCTGTCCCTTCAGGGGATCCTCCTGACCCAAGAATCAAACTGGGGTCTCCTGCATTGCATTCTTTACTAGCTGAGCTACCAGGGAAGCCCCAGTTCCCCAGAAGTCAAGCATAGGCAACTGACTGAGGAGATAACTGGTTCCTCTATCTGATTTTTATACTCTATACGTCCTACACTTAGAGATCCCATTCTAAGCTGTCCTCAACTGTATGCTGACTGTGCTCTTGCTTCTGTCCTCATCCCCTTCCAGGTTTATTAAGTACCTGGTGACTATATCAACATGATGTTTATGAATCAGAGAATCTTTTCATTTACCACCAGATGCCCCTTCAGAATCAAGGGTCAGGAAATAATGAGATCAACTGTGGCAAACAACGGTACCTATGAGGGAGCCCATTTCTTCCTCCTGGTGTGCCTAGACTCTGTATAATGAGCTTGCAATTTCCTATCAAAGTCTTTGGATCAATGTTTTTGGATTCTGCCACAGACCAGCTAAGTGAGCTTGAGAAAATCACTTAATTTCTTGGAGCCTCAATTTTTCTCTTCTGTAATATGGAGATTATTATTATCACATCAACTGTTGTACAGATTAAATGTGACAGTGCATGGAAAGCTTTTTGCAAACTGTAATCTGATTAATTAAATGCAATCTGATTAATGAAGTAATCCCAATTCTCCTTAAAACTGAAACTACACCCAAATTAAGACCTATCTTATAAGGCTTCTAGGGGGCCAATCTTGACTCTTTCAATCTGATCATCAATAATCAGATTTGGACTCTGGTAGCCCCCTGGTTCTGGGTTCAGTGGGAAAAGTGGGGCAAACTATTTAACCTCTGTCTTCTGTTTGAACCACTATTCAACATTCTGTCTAGTCTTTGAGATATTTTAATAGATGCTTTTAAATTAAAATGTATATATATTCTTTATTCATAAGTCAAATAAGGTACCCTATAAGAAATGAACTGTAAATAAAGGCATTTAAAGTTGCTTTTTCCTATTAATGCTGGGCAAATCATTTCACTTCTATGGACCACAGAATTTACTGTTCTAATCTTGAGTTTCCACACTCAGGAGGATATTTTGAAGGTTATTGGAAAAGTCCGTGATGCTGGGAAAGATTAAGGGCAGAAGGAGGAGAGGGCATCAGAGCCTGAGATGACTAGAAGGCATCACTGATGCGATGGACATGAACTTGGGCAAACTTCAGGAGATGGTGAGGGACAGGGGGGCCTGACGTGCTGAGTCCACAGGGTCACAAAGAGTCAGACACAGCTGGGCTACTAAACCACAACCACATGATAAGCCCGACATACACAGGGCATGTGCCCCTTATTGCCATGACTTTAATCAGGGATTGTCTTAGTCATCTCATGGGTATGCTCAGTCACTTCATTGTGTCTGACTCTTTGTGACCCCATGGACTGTAGCCAGCCAAGTTCCTCTGTCCGTGGGATTTCCCAGGCAAGAATACTGGGGTGGGTTGCCATTTCCTCCTCCAGGAGAGCTTCCCGACCCAGAGATTGAACCCTGGTCTTCCATGTCCCCTGCATTACAAGGGGATTTTTTTTTAACTTCTGAGCCACCAGGGAAGCCCCTTAGTCATCTCAGGCCACCATAAAAAATACCACTGACTAGGTGGTGTAAACAACGGAAATTTGTTTTCACACAGTTTGGAGGCCGGGAAGTCTGAGATCAAGGTGCCAATTGATTCAGTTCCTGGTGAGAGCTCTCTCCCTAGGTTGCAGATGCCGGCCTCCTTGCTATGTCCTCACATGGCCTTCCCTCAGGTCACGTGCTCTTCTGAGGTTACTAATTCCATCATGAGGGGCCCCCCTCGTGACCTAAACTAACTCCAGCTGCCCCCCTGTGGCCCCATCTCCACCCAGCAGCACACTGGGAGTTGAGACATCAACATGTGACTTTGGGAGTGGAGACATTCAGTCCCTAACGTGATTATGATGACTTTTGTTTCTGTCACATTCATCATGGAATGTGTGCATCTGCTCTCTCTGTGATCACTGGACTGCAATCAACCCAGTGATGGTGAAAACCCTGCCCCTGCTATTAAGACTCTATTTTCAGTGTAAAGGTAGGTCTGGAGAGTTTCAGTAACACATACACTAAGCAGAATATAATTTTAATAACTGACACCTGGGGAGACTTCCCTGGCAGTCCAGCAGTTAAGACTCCACACTCTACTGCAAGGGTCCCAGGTTCAATCTCTAGTCGGGGAGCTAAGATACCACATTCCACGCAGTGCAGCCAAAAAAAAAAAAAAAGACACCTGGAAATATGAGCTAATAATGATGACCAATCAGATGAATCCAGGACCCTTTTAGGGACGCTCTGGGCCTCGATTGTATTAGTTGCTCAGTCGTGTCCAACTCTTTGTGACCCCGTGGATTGCAGCTCACCAGGCTCGTCTATCCATGGAATTCTCCAGGCAAGAATACTAGAGTAGGTTGCCATTTCCTCCTCCAGGGGATCTTCCCAGCCCAGAGATCCAACCCAGATCTCCTGCATTGCTGGCAGATTCCTTACCATCTGAACTAGCAGGAAAGCCTGGATTCTTTAAAAACTTGGTCAGTTAGCATTCTACAGATATGACTCTAGCCTGATAAGCACTACTGAGGTTAAGTGAGTCTNCGTCTATCCATGGAATTCTCCAGGCAAGAATACTAGAGTAGGTTGCCATTTCCTCCTCCAGGGGATCTTCCCAGCCCAAAGGTCCAACCCAGGTCTCCTGCATTGTTGGCAGATTCCTTACCATCTGAACTAGCAGGAAAGCCTAGATTCTTTAAAAACTTGGTCAGTTAGCATTCTACAGATATGACTCTAGCCTGATAAGCACTACTGAGGTTAAGTGAGTCTTTGCATATCACTTAGCTCAGATGCCCTCAAATGCCTGGAAATATTGACTTGGACAAAAAGTTTTTTCTGGTTTTTCCATTATACTTTAGGAAAAATCCCAACCAACTTTGTGGCCAACCTAATATCTGCGAAATCAAGGTTGATCCACCAAAAAGTATATGAGTAACAGCTCCCAGAGGGGGCAGCCCACTGCATCTCTGATTTCTTGTCACGGCTGACACCGGAAAGACAGAGAATAAATACACAGCATGCAGCAGGACTGGAGCCCCCGTCAGGCTGAGTCAAGGGGAAAAAAAATTTGAAGCCAGCATTTGGTTTCATCAAGTCACACTGTCAAATTGATCAGAAAGCAGGAAGGCTCCTTGTTCTCTCATAACAGATTAGAAGAGCAACTCCAATGACCTCCAGGTATGACATAAAATATTCTCTAAAATCAGCCATGACATCAGAAGACGATTGCTTCTTGGCAGGAAAGGTATGACCAACCTAGCAACGTACTGAAAAATAGAGACATTACTCTGCCAACAAAGGTCCACACAGTCAAGGCCATGGTCTTCCCAGTGGTCACATACAGTTGTGAGAGCTGGACTGTAAAGAAGGCAGAATGCCAAAGAATTGATGTCTTCAAACTATACTCCTGGAGAAGACTCCTGAAAGTCCCCTGGACCGCAAGGAGATCAGACTAATCGAAAGGGAAATCAACCCTGAGTACTCGTTGGAAGGACTGATGCTGAAGCTCCAGTATTTTGGTCACCTAATGCGAACAGCCAGCTCATTGGAAAAGTCCCTGATGCTGGAAAAGATTGAGGGCAGAAGGAGAAGAGGGCAACAGAGGATGAGCTGGCTGGAAGGCATCACTGATGCAATGGCCATGAACTTAGGCACACTTCGGGAGACGGTGAGGGACAGGGAGGCCTGGCGTGCTGAGGCCATGGGGTCGCAAAGAGTCAGACACAACTGGATGACTGAAAAACAACATTCTCTAAAGAGGGTATGCCTTTGGCATATGGCTTGGTTAACTTCTGCTTTCTGGATGGAATATTTCTCTTTTTTTCCTTTTAGTTTTTTGTCTCATATTTCTAGCCTTTGTTATTTATATTCTCTGATGGATATTTTAAATATCTGCAATATGCCCTCAATATTTCAACACATAAGTGTCTCAAGGCACTGAAAAGACACTTTTCAGTGTCTTCTGAAAAGATCAGAACCAAGTAATGGGCCAAGGCTGATGTGTCTCCAACAGTATTGGGCTGGAGCTCTCAGTGGGAGAGTTGATCCAAAACAAATGAGTGAGTGTTGCCAGAATCAGAACCTCTTCTCGCACGTTTGAGAATTTTTGTTGTGAGCTCATCTGTGGTGAGACCCTATGTGTGCATATTTCACAAGGCTTTAATTAACAGCTTATTTCTCTAGAGGGAATTTGCATTCATTTTTCTCCATGTGCTTGGTAGTGCTCTTCCCAGCTTGACCAATTTAAAGTTCGGTCATGACTGTACAAATAATTATATCGTTACTTGTTTATGAATAATTTCTAATAAACTGCTTTATAGTCAAAAAATTGGGACAATAAAAAGTTCTTTGGAATGTCTTAAGGTTTTCTTTGTAGTCAGATAAATGATTTATTTCCACAGTTGTCTGGGGAATGTAGTGAAGGGTAGGGCACAGAATTATCTAAGGCCTATGTCTGGATCAGGTTTGTTGATGGCATTATTTGAGACATTCATACTCTTACTTTCTGTTCACTTATTTTTTTGAAAAAGGTATTCTACAGTCTCTGCTATGATTTTGGATTTTATAAGGTCCCTTTGCATTTCTAGTTCTTGTTTTACCTTCTATGTTTTACTGCTATGTTATTTGGAGACAAACATTTATTATCTCTTCCTTATAGATTATGCTTTTAATCACTCTCCTATATCATCCCTCAGATTTTTAAAATCTGGTATATATTATTATTGGAGTAAGAAATAACAAACCACTCTAGTATTCTTGCCTGGAAAATTCCATGGACAGAGGAGGCTGGTGGGCTACCAACAATGAGGTCGCAAACGAGGTGGACACAACTCAGTGACTGAGAGACGTTAATAGAGCCACCTTGACTTTTCTCTGGTTTTCTGGTTTGCTAAAATCAGAACCTGCCAACAATGCAGGAGACCCCGGTTTGATTCCTGGGTCGGGAAGATCTGCTGCAGAAGGGAAAGACTACCCAGTCTCATATTCTTGGGCTTCCCTGGTGGCTCAGCTGGTAAAGAATCCACCTGCAATGCAGGAGACCTGGGTTCAATCCCTGGGTTGGGAAAAAATCCCCTGGAGAAGGGAAAGGCTACCCACTTCAGTATTCTGGCCTGGAGAATTTCATGGACTCTATAGGCCATGGGGTCGCAAAGAGTCGAACACAATTGAGCAACTTTCACTTTTGCTAAAATATTTTTGTATCTCCCATTACTTTCCACTCTACTATTTTACCTTAGTTGAATTTATTTCAAACAGCATAGAGGTAAAATTTGTAAGTATTCTTAAGCTGCTTGTTTTTTTATTGAAGTATTCCTTTACTTTCATCGTGATATTCACTTTATTTTTACATTTTACTTTCTGTTTGTAATAAATTTTCACTGTTGCTTCCTCTTGATATTGTTCTTAATTTGCTGCATTGAAAAAGTTTTATTATTATTATTTTTATTTCCACCTTAAATTGCAAATTAATTAGGAACTTTCTCTCTGTCAGCTACTCATTAACTCCCTAACTTTTAAAGTCAAAAAGTCATAGATATGCAGTAATAAAATTAAGTAATAATGATGTTCCCCACATCAAGATTTTTATTAATCTGTTCTCTACACCACCAACCCCAACCAAGAGTTTCCCATCACCCTTGTACCAACTGGTGGGACTCATTTAAAATTGAAATCATAACCTAAGTATCACTCATAAACATTAGAGCTTACTGCATGGGAAGACAGCTATTATTTCATACAGTTACATGCAGTCAGCCTCTTCTATTTAGGGGATTATTATTTAACTCATATTACAGTTCACAGCCCTTGTCATCATCTTTTAGACTTAATTATACGTCTTAGAAGTATATTGCTCACTGCTGTTTCTTATACTCTTCATCTTCTCCTATCCTGACATCTAGGTTATCATTAAATTTCATTCAGTTAGAATAATTCAGTCATATAAAAAGTGTACCTTCACAAAGAGTGGATAACAGCCTGTTTAATAATGGCTGTCTTTTGTCCTCACACTTCAGTGACATTATGACTCAATTTCTCTCGAGACTTGTAAATGGTCATTACTGTTTTCTAACATCCATTGTTGCACATAAGAAGTCTGATGTTAGTCTAATTCTCTTCTTCCTATAACAGCCTTTTTCTTTGCACTAGAAAGTTTACTAAACTTTTCCTTTTTTGGATTTTAGAAGACTTTCATGGATGAATTTGGTTTATATGTCATTGTCAGAAGTACTTCCTGGAGTTGGTGGAACACTTTCAATCTGAAAAAGCAAAATTTTGTTCAGACAAGGAAGTTTTGTCTATTGTTCTTTGGACTGTCTTTACCTCCCATATATTCTTCATCTCTTTCTTTGTAATTCCTGCTGTCTGTGTCTTCCATGTCTTCTGTCTTTTCATCTGTGGTATCCATTTCCTTGAGTTTTTGCTCTACACTGTGTACTACTTTCTCCACTTGCTCTTTCAGATAATCAGTTTGATTTTCATCAGAAACTGCTCGCTCTGTGAAGTCATCTTTTAACTTTAAATTTGGAAATTTTGTGTGGGGCTTTAAAAAATATTTCCAGAAGTCTTTTTATAATCTCTTATCTCATTAAACCTTCTCATTACATTTTTATTAAATCTCTAATCTGTTTTCCCATTAATTCTGCCTTAGTTCAGTTCAGTTCAGTCGCTCAATAGTGTTCAACTCTGTGGATTGCAGCACACCAGGCCTCCCTGTCCATCACCGATTCCTGGAGTTGCTCAAACTCATGCCCATCGAGTCAGTGATGCCATCCAACCATCTCATCTCTGTCGTCCCCTCCTCCTCCTGCCCTCAATATTTCCCAGCATCAAGGTTTTTTCCATTGAGTCACTTCTTCGCATCAGGTGGCCAAAGTGTTGGAGATTCAGCTTCAACATCAGTCCTTTCAATGAATATTCTGGACTGATTTCCTTTAGGATGGACTGGTTGGATCTCTTTGCAGTCCAAGGGACTCTCAAGAGTCTTCTCCAACACCACAGTTCAAAAGCATCAATTCTTCAGTGCTCAGCTTTATTCACAGTCCAACTCTCACATCTGTACATGACCACTGGAAAAATCGTAGCTTTGATTAGATGGACCTTTGTTGGCAAAGTGATATCTCTGATTTTCAAGATGCTGTCAAGGTTAGTCATAGTCTTCCTTCCAAAGAGCAAGCGTCTTTTAACTTCATGGCTGCAGTCACCACCTGCAGTGATTTTGGAGCCCCACAAAATAAAGTCTGTCACTGTTTGCATTGTTTCCCCATCTATTTGCCATGAAGTGACGGGACCGGCTGCCATGATCTTAGTTTTCTATATGTTGAGTTTTAAACCAACTTTTCCACTTTCCTCTTTCATCTGCCTCAGTAGGACCTATGTAATCTAGCTATTTAAGCTGTTGGGCTTGTTGAAGTGATTTGTTACTTTCTTTTCCTACCCAGATCACTGAGTGTGAATTTCTTCAGCAAGAAATAATGCAAGTCCAGCTACTGGGTCTCTCAGGTAACAGAGGCTTGGCACATCGCGGAAAGTCATTCTTAATACAGTTCTTAACACTCAAAAAAGTTACTGAATTAGACTGATTTTAGGGATGACCCTGGTGGTACAGTGGCTGAAATTCCACCCCCCACAAAGCAGGGGGCCCGAGTTCAGACCCTGGTCAGGGATCTAGATCCCACATGCCGCAACTAAGAGTTCACGAGCTGCAACTAAAGATTCTGTGCGCCACAACTAAGACCAGCTCAGCCAAATACATAAAAATAAATGTTTTTTTAAAAGATTAACTTTATTCCAAAATAATTGGCCTTGTGTAGACAAACCGTGTTCACATGGCTTCTATACCAGCCTTTCTCTAACCTTTTCACCACTGACATAGTTCAGGGTTTGCTCAGCCTTCTTGAGAATGCTCATCTTCACAATTTGCATTTTCTGCTCTCTAGTCATTTCTGTTTAAATGCGCTCTTGTGCTCACCCCCTGCCCCCTCCTCCCCACCCCGAGCCTCCACCCCACGCATTGGACAATCTCCATCCTCCTCTCTTCCTAAAGATGACAAGGCTGGAACCCACAAATAAGCCAACAGGAGACTTGGTCTGCAGCGCCCATCACACGACAGAAGGGCCTGTGAGGCTTGGATGGGACCAGGGTGCCCAAGGCAAATGACCAGCTGTTGAATCAGCTGCATCATTAAACACAAGAGACTTCCTAACTGAAGGAGAACCAAATCAACAGTCACAAACTTGGGGAACCTACATGTTTTTCTCTACATCAATATTATACCTTACATTTCTCAATATTCTAACATGACTGCAAGTGAGAAGGGCTATTCTGACTCAACAAATGATTCAAAAGGAGATCTTGGTTTTCTATGACTGGCTCAGGACTCACTGTCATATGGATGCCTTATTTTTTTTTATTATTTCATGTTATTTTATTGGCTGCAGGGCTTGCTGGATCTTAGTTCCCCAGCCAGGAATCAAACCCATGCCCCCTGCAGTAGAAGCTCAGAGTCTTAACCACTGGACTGCCAGGGATGTCCCTCACTGTTATTCTCCTCACAATGAAATTAACCAAAAGAAGTCTTTTGCTTTATCTACTCATTACATCATAACCCTTAACATCCATTATTTACAATTAATATTACCTATTTAGGTAGCAGAAAAGGTAATGAACAAAGACTGAAATTTTTTCAATCCCCAGGCCCTGCATTTAGCCCTCTTAAGTTTTCCTGGGAGACTGCACTATCTGGGCAGGGCCTTCTAAATTTTCTTTCTTCATTGCTAAGACCTGCAAGCTTCCACTCCTTGGGATCTCTACACTCTGGCAACATTCTTTGTGAAGACTGGTTAACTTGGCTATTGTAATGCTTCCAATGCAGTGATGTTGATAGATGTGTATTCATGCTATACAAAAGTGTGAACTACAATTTGTAAAACAGTCACCTAAATGGGGATTTTAATTGTGCAATAATTCTGGAAAGCAACCTGATAATACTAGTCAAAATCTAATTCTACTTTTAGGACTCAAATCTATGAAAATAATCTAAAACAACAGAAATAAGCTTGTCACAAAGATCTTCATCACAGCCTTATTTATAATAGTAAATAACAACCAAATCCTAAATCAAAGAATCCACTGGCCTATGCAGAAAACGCAAGAAACGCTGGTTCAATCCCTGCGTTGGGACGATCCCCTGGGGAAGAAATGGCAACCCACGCAAGTATTCTTGCTTGGAGAATTCCACGGACAGAGGAGTCTGGTGGGCTATAGTCCTTGGGATCAGTTGCAAAGAGTCAGACACGAGTGAGCAACTGAGTGCAAGCATACACACACACTCACAAGTAAATCAGAGTGAAAAACAGCCATGTAAATAATGTAATATTATGGGCTCATAACCAATTGTGTTTCATATCAGTCTAATTCAACAAACATTTCCTGACCACTTTCTAATTTCTAGCAGCATTCTAGCAGCTCATGATCTACCGAACAGATATATATAAAAGAATATTTGAAATAGATTGTGCTGAAATGCCACAAAAACATGGAGAAGTCTCAGCTACCTCAAGAAAGGAGCAGGTTGGGGAGGCAAGAAGGAAAACCAGGGATGCCCTAATTTGGTTATTTCTTGTGATTTGGTAAATAGTTGATTACGGGCAAGTTTGATGTATACAGAAGAGGCTTCTAATCAAGTCCTACATAAATAATTACGATTAAATGTAAGGGATCAGTATGATTTAGCATCAGAACAGGGGTAAAAGGTCTGGTGGGAGAAAATGGCAGAAAAGAAAATAATACGATCAAACTTCACTACTGTACATCACAATCTATTGATAAACCTTAAATACTGTACACTTCTCTCTGCCGGGTGCTCAGACCTTCAGTCGTGTCTGACTCTTCATGACCCCATGGATTATAGCTCGCCAGGCTCCCCCCATCCATGAGAGTCTCCCGGCAAGAATACTGGAGAAAGTGGGTGCCACTTTCTCCTCCGGGGGATCGAACCCAAGTCTCTTGTGATTGTATAGCTTTTTCCGGTTAAAAAGAAAAGTGAAAGTGAAGTCGCTCAGTCGTGTCCAACTCTTTGCAACCCCATGGACTGCAGCCTGTAGACTGTAACCAGGCTCCTCCGTCCATGGGATTTTCCAGGCAAGAATATTGGAGTGGGTTGCCATTTCCTTCTCCAGCAGATCTTCCTGACACAGGGACTGAAGCTGGGTCTCCTGCATTGTAGACAGACGTTTTACCATCTGAGCCACCAGGGAAGTCCTTTTTTTTCAGTTAAAAAGGCATTTTCAAATGTATTCATTTACCTCTTCTAATAATTTGCTCTAAGTTATAGAGCAAGTGGAAACATGCTGAGACCAGCCCCAGGCTTTCTGAACTCAGAGCATTTCCTTTCCTGTACATTGTCAACCTAAAACAATAAAACAGTCACTTATTTTTCCAGCTAAACAGGTTTATGTGGGAGCAGCAAAGAACTGCAATTCAGGACATGCAACTACAGTGACCCACATGCAAATTCTGTAAAGCAAGCTCTTTTTTAGAGGAGAATGGGGAGTTGAAAGGGACTGTTATAAACAAAAGTCATTGGAGGAAACGGAGTTTGAAGGAAAGTGGCGTCTCATTGGCTGAGTTGTCACAGTCTCTCATTGGATGGTCTGTTACCAGGCAAGGAGACAGTCTCCCGCTGGTGGTTAAAGGATGTCACTTCTTGCTGGAGATGCAAGGTACATTTCTTCCTGCTGGGATCTGAGTTGGCATCATGTGATATGTGTATGAGAGCTCTCCCTTCTGGTCTCCTAACCCTATTTTAGTGCGGTTTTTCTTTATTAATTTTCTTAGTACCAGGAGCCTTTCTGACCCCACCAGACTGGTGCTGAAGTAGCATCTATAAGACAGAATTGCAGCCTCTGACCCAGGGGTTATTCTAGTGAGGGTGCATGATCTTTTTTTCATAAATGCCCTAGACCCATTCTAAACACACACATACACACACAAATACACTCACACAATGTTACATTCAACAAAAATTACAAGTAAAGGGAAGTGCTCTTGCAGACTCATTTGACTTGCTGACTCAATTCACTGCTTGACCCAGTGTCAAGAAGAGAAATGATATGGTTCCCTGCCTTCTCTGGAGTAAGAGATTTCTTGACCTAGAGAGTAAAGGGAACAGGAAAAGCAGAGACACCACTTTGCTGACAAAGATCCGTCTAGCCAAAGCTATGGCTTTTCCAGTAGTCATGTACAGATGTGAGAGCTGGACCATTAAGAAGGCTGAGCACTGAAGAACTGATGGTTTTGAACTGTGGTGCTGGAGAAGACCGTTGAGAGTTCCTTGGACAGTAAGGAGATCCAACCAGTCCATCCTAAAGGACATCAGTCCGGAATATTCATTGTAAGGACTGATGCTAAAGCACCAATACTTTGGTCACCTGATGTGAAGAGCAGTCATTGGTAAAGACCCTGATGCTGGGAAAGATTGAGAGCAGGAGGAGAAGGGGACGACGGAGGATGAGCTGGTTGGATGGCATCATTGACTCAGTGGACATGAGTTTGCGCTAACTCGGGGAGATAGCAAAGGACAGGGAAGCCTGGTGTGCTGCAGTCCACGGGGCAGCAAAGAGTCAGACACAACTGAGACAGAACAGCAGCAGCAACAAAGAGTGTAAGCCCAAACAAACGAGTCCTTTCCAGCTAATTACCTACTGGTGTGAGTCACTTATCTTCTACTCATTTTCTCTCTCCTCTCCTCTCACATGTCCTTGGGCTATTTGCTGATAATGTACTGGGTTGGTCAAAAAGTTCATTCAGGCTTTCCCTGCTCATACAGAAAAACCCAAATGAATTTTTGGCCAACCCACTAATATGGAAATAGTACCCCTGAGGAGGAAAGTAGCAGAATTCCTTAATCCTTTCTGTATTCGGGAATCTTCTCTCTCCCAGTTTTTCTCTGTCTCAATTGGAAACACTACAAGATAGCGAACTCCCCTTATGAGTGAGTTACAGCCTTAATCATCACCATCTCTTTGGACTTGTGTCACAAGATACTGGCTTTTGTCCAGTAATTGGCATTTCTTGTACTAACATGTGGAAACTGGAGCTTCCAAACCAAGATGAGGTCATCGCTTGACTGTTGTCCTCCATAGCTGTCAACCTCATCAAGTTGTTTCCTATGATTACTACCAAGATGCAGAGACTCTGGGGAAGCAAAATCTCTATCTTGCATGAAGAAAAATTAAATGTTAGATATATCTGAACTTCACAAGCATTTGATATTTGGTTCCTGACAACCTACAAGGAAGAGATTGAGATATATATACTTTGTTTCCATTAAAAAAATGAACAAACCAGGAGTTCCCTGGTGGTCCCCTGGTTAGCACTCTGTGCTTCCACCGCAGGGGCCACAGGTTCAATCCCTCGTCAGGTAACTAAGATCCCACATGCTGTAGAATGTAACCAAAACAGTGAATTAACTAGAATTTTTTAAATGAATATTAATTTTTAAAAAATGAACAAACCATTTCAAAGGAGGTTTATTCCCCCCTAGTCAGACAGATATAGAGTCAGACTCTAGTGCTGTAACTTACTAGGTTGTATGAACTTGGTTAAGTGACTTATCCAAGACACTTAGGTCTAGTTCTTGAGTGTCCTATTAATAGTTCTAGAATGTCCGATTGTAAATGAGAAAATAGCTCTTCCACAGAATTTGGANTTAAAAAATGAACAAACCATTTCAAAGGAGGTTTATTCCCCCCTAGTCAGACAGATATAGAGTCAAACTCTAGTGCTGTAACTTACTAGGTTGTATGAACTTGGTTAAGTGACTTATCCAAGACACTTACGTCTAGTTCTTGAGTGTCCTATTAATAGTTCTAGAATGTCCGATTGTAAATGAGAAAATAGCTCTTCCACAGAATTTGGAGAGAATTAAAAGAGAGATTGCAAGTGAAGCAGGTACAAAATATTCAGATACTAGTCTTCAGTCGTCCCCTTCTCTCAACCCTCACTCACACCCTGGAATCATAGGTGAACGTAAAGTCGCTCAGTCGTGTCCGACTCTTTGCGACCCCGTGGGCTGTAGCCTACCAGGCTCCTCTGTCCGTGGGATTTTCCAGGCAATAGTACTGGAGTGGATTGCCATTTCCTTCTCCAGGGGATCTTCCCGACCCAGGGATCGAACCCGGGTCTCCCACATTGTAGACAGACGCTTAGCCACCTGAGCTATCTAGTACACAAAATATTACTTAAAAAAAATTAAAATATTTGGTGAGAAAAATAACTTTGCAGGTGCCAGTGTTATTTTTATTTTGCTCTGCAAAGACATGACAGGATCGGACAGTCTTTTTTTCCCCAAAGCCTAATTAGCGTTTTTCCCCCGACTGTATTTATGTTTGCTTTTGCTTCTTTTGTTCAAGTTAGGTCTTCAGGCGACTGAAATGAAATGCTCGCCAGCGAGTCATCCTTTGTAGCAGTGATGACACAAATTACATTGTTCTCCAGGGTTTAAAACACCCAGCCATTAAATTTAACTATGTGAGCTTGGCAAATCTTTTCAAANTAGCAGTGATGACACAAATTACATTGTTCTCCAGGGTTTAAAACACCCAGCCATTAAATTTAACTATGTGAGCTTGGCAAATCTTTTCAAAAACAAAGCAGCTGTTTCCCTTTTGTTCATTTTTGTTTAAAGCATTGCTCACCAGCTTAAAGACACACACACCCCTATTGCAAACCCAGGGAAATACCTCGAAGTAGGCAAATGGCATTTACTAATGTGGAGGCGCACAGAGATGAAACAGAAAGAAATGCTGAATTTTACCTTCAAGCAATTCAATACTCTCTGTTTCTTAAGCACTGAGGTCTTTTTGATTATGTGGTGTGTCAGCCCCTAGTCCAAGTCTTTATGAATAATAAGTTGTCTTTATGAATAACAGTTCCTCGTAAGGTAGGAAATATTATTATTCCCATTTTACGGATGGAAAGTGAACAATTGCCCACGATCATGGAAAACTGAACAATTTGCCCAAGATCATGTAGCTCTAATATGCAGAGCTGGGGTTCTGGACCCAGAAAGACTGGTTCCACAGTCCTTTTTTCATGACATTCTTCCTCCTCTCTTTTGCAATTTATTCTCTTTATTTCATTTATTTTTTTATCCTTTTAAAAAANAAGGAGTACAGTGATTTATAACAAAAGAAAAGTAATTAACTCAAAAGTCTAGTGTTGCTAACATCAAAACTACTGTATATCTTTTTCCATATCCCATTTACATTGATTAACATCCTCCCAGGTGCCTAAAAGATAAAGAATATGGAGGCCTGGCAGTAATCACTGAGTCAACAGTGAAATCCCATCACCAATATGATTTTTAGCCCTTTACAAAAGGCTCTGCATCTTTAAGATGCTTCTAGGCTTTGTGCCTCTCCTGGTTGGGGGGCTGTAAGCAATTCACAAGCTGTAAGAGGTCCCAGGAACCTGTTAGGCAAGCTAGAGAGTTATCAGAGGGGAGTTGAGCTGAAACATCCCTTTCAAATGCAGAAGACTAAAGCCCTGAGTTGACTTTTTCCAAAGTGTGTCAGAAGAGGGGAAAAGCAGGCAGATTCTTATTTTGGGGGGATACATGCTCAGGAAATACCAGGGGAAAACCTGAGGTCTGATTAGCCTTGCCATCAGAGCTCTGCCGCATGACCTTGTCTCGGGTGGAATTCCTCACGTTGGCTTCTGGCAAAATGGCAAAAAAAAATAAAATAAAATAAAATAAGATAAAATCACGCACACACACACACACATACACACACACAAAGCTGCCTAAGTACAGTGCTTAGGTGCTCCATAAATACACAGAGAATAAATGAATGGACAAACGCATAGATGCACGTCTTCAAGAAAGAGTAGGCAGTAACAAGACAAAAAGAGAGAAAATAAAACCCAGGCAAAGAGAACAGCATGAGACAAGCCCAGAGATAGGAAACAGCTTGGTTTGCCTGGGGAATCTCAGTTCAAATCCAGGAAGGGGAGTAGCAGGGGACGAACCAAAAGAATGAGGAATAAGACTTTATTCATTATATGAAGTGGAAACCTTCATCAGTAGATCAGGGCTTCTCAGAGTTCAGTATGTACACCGATTACTTTGCGATCTGATTCTGATTCAGAAGGACTCAGGAGAGGCCTGAGAACCTCTGGTTTTAACAGGCTCCCAGGTGATGCTGCTGTTGCTGGTCCAGGGACCACACTTTGAGTAGCAAAGCACTGGGACGTGGTGGAAAGTACTGATGAATTTTAAGCAGGAGCGTGACTTGCGATGGGCCTCCTGGCAGCTATTCAATAAATGTATAAGAAAAAGAATGCTACAGTACACGAACAATGACTGAAGTTTATTTCACAAAGAGAAGGAAACAAGCATTTCACTGAGTACTTTTCATATATTAGTATCTGGTAAACATTATCTCCTCTAATAATTAAAATGAAAGCCCTATGTTTCACTGTGCCTCTTTAAACTGTATAATTATATAATCAAACCATTGTTTCAGGTAATTTTCAAACAGAAACAACCAAATGGAAATGAACTCACACCAGAAATGTTTCGCATGGTGTAAACTGTGAATGCTAAATATTATAGGAACATAAAGAGCATTTCTCTTCTGAGTCATGAGTCTAGGCACAGTTTAAAAAGTCGACTAAGCCACTACTCACAGTTCTGATGCTTATTACTGGGGAAGAAGTTATAACCTTGAGCGCTTGGTCACCACCCTGCAGCTATCAATTCCTGAAATAGGCGCAGATCTCTAATTTTAAATTCAAAATTACACTTTGCTCTTGATCGAGCTAGCCTTGGGTGTTTCGGTGAGTGACACAGCACACAGGGAAGTTGTTTGGAAGTCTTATTTTCAGAGAGGGAGAGAGACCAGCTGGACCAAGAGAAGAGATGAGGGCAGCATGGAGCACGGACTCTTCTTGGGCCCACAGTGACTGCAGAACCGGATGGTTATTTCCTGCTTGCTTCCCCCTCAGCCTGGCTGACTTATCAGTTCCTCTGAACTTGTTGACACTGGGAAAGAGGCTGCAGAGGGTGCAGCAAAGGAAATAAAAACCGAGGGAAAAGCAGAAAGGCATGAAAGGTCAGACAGGGCTGCTGACTCATTTCCACTGAAACCCTACCTTTCCCTGAAGAGTTCAGAAGGTTTTACAAACAGGGCTGTGGATCTACTGGGCTGTGGCTGTCATGATGCTGTTCTGCTCAGTGGAACAGAGGGGAGTCTGCACGGGGAGGGCGAGGGGAGGAAACCCACAGGGGCTCAAATCTCAGCCTTGACATCTAGACACATGACCTGACATGGAACTGACCTCCTTCCTCACCTTTAAAATTAGGAGACTATTCTAGTAGGTGCTTTGGATCTTGGCCTCAGCAGCTTCCCTTCCTTGTTTCTTTGGGTAACGGCCCCCTTTTGTAGAGTAAAGCCAACCCCATCCAGGGTGGATCAGAGTACCCTAAGGGAGGGCATCCCTGATGGCTCAAGAATAAAGAATCCACCTGCTAGTACGGGAGACACAGGTTTGATCCCTGATCCTGGAGGATCCCACATGCCACAGAGCAGCTAAGCTCATGGGCCGTAACTGCTGAAGCCTGATTACCCTAGAGCTGATTCGGTTTAGTCGGTCAGTCGTGTCCAACTCTTAGCTTCCTCATGGACTGCAGCACACCAGGCTTCCCTGTCCATCACCAACTCCTGGAGGTTACTCAAATTCATGTGCATCAAGTCTGTGATGCCATTCAACCATCTCATCTTCTGTCATCCCCTTCTCCTCCTCTCTTCAATCTTTCCCATCATCAGGGTCTTTTCTAATGAGTCAGTTCTTCTCATCAGGTGGCCAAAGGATTGGAGTTTCAGCTTCAGCATCAGTCCTTCCAATGAACATTCAGGATTGATTTCCTTTAGGATTGACTGTTGCTCCATAGCAAGAGAAGCAAGCGCAACTAGAGAGTAACCCAACTCGCTGCAACTAAAGAAAAGCCTGTGCAGCAACGAAGACCCAGCACAGCCATAAATAAATAGATAAATAAATAATTTTTTAAAGTACCCTAAGGGAAAATAGACTCAAGCCGGGACCATCGAACACCCCACTGCCACCATCATTTGTAGGACTTGAATCAGGGTCCAGGAACAATGAGAGGCTCCCTAGACAAATGACTCATTCGTTTCTGCTCCTGAATCCCCCAAACTGCGTTGCTTCATGTTCTTCCTGAAGCCTGTGTGTTTTGCTGTCCCATGTCTCCTTGAGCCTGACAAATTCCTTTTTGAGTGAATTAGCCAGTGCTGGTTACTGTTGCTTGCCACAGGGAACCCTAAATGATGCCAATACTTACTTCTTAGGGCTGCTGTGCGAATTAGCAATAACACCTGCAGTTCTAAGTTTAAAGGCTCAATATCTGATTTCAAATAATTAATACTAAGGAATAACTTAAGGTTATATCACAAGCAATCAGTCCTAAGAAAATTCACAAAGTTAACAAGTCTGCCCCTGGATGTTGCAACAGGAGTGCCCCTTGGCACTGTTTCTATGGTTTACTTAACTGTGAGGCACAGAAAATTTCCCAGATCAAAAGTACCTTCCCCTACCTGCCTGCCATCTCTCCTGAAATTCCCATCATTCATATTATGTCTCATGTTTTCTCATAAAGAAACACTTGCTTAACAAGCTTAAATATGGTGCCTCCTTGACCTAGTTAAAGATATATTATTGGTGAAAAAATGAAGTGAAAGTGAAAGTTGCTCAGTCGTGTCCGAATCTTTGCGACCCTTTGGACTATACAGTCCATGGAATTCTCCAGGCCAGAATACTGGAGTGGGTAGCCTTTCCCTTCTCCAGGGGATCTTCCCAACCCAGGGATCAAGCCTTGGTCTCCCACATTGCAGGCAGATTCTTTACCAGCTGAGCCACCAGGAAAGT
>SJYW01031431.1:3220-76111 GCA_006410735.1 Raphicerus campestris | reverse complement strand
TCACGCACACACACACACACATACACACACACAAAGCTGCCTAAGTACAGTGCTTAGGTGCTCCATAAATACACAGAGAATAAATGAATGGACAAACGCATAGATGCACGTCTTCAAGAAAGAGTAGGCAGTAACAAGACAAAAAGAGAGAAAATAAAACCCAGGCAAAGAGAACAGCATGAGACAAGCCCAGAGATAGGAAACAGCTTGGTTTGCCTGGGGAATCTCAGTTCAAATCCAGGAAGGGGAGTAGCAGGGGACGAACCAAAAGAATGAGGAATAAGATTTTATTCATTATATGAAGTGGAAACCTTCATCAGTAGATCAGGGCTTCTCAGAGTTCAGTATGTACACCGATTACTTTGCGATCTGATTCTGATTCAGGAGGACTCAGGAGAGGCCTGAGAACCTCTGGTTTTAACAGGCTCCCAGGCGATGCTGCTGTTGCTGGTCCAGGGACCACACTTTGAGTAGCAAAGCACTGGGACGTGGTGGAAAGTACTGATGAATTTTAAGCAGGAGCGTGACTTGCGATGGGCCTCCTGGCAGCTATTCAATAAATGTATAAGAAAAAGAATGCTACAGTACACGAACAATGACTAAAGTTTATTTCACAAAGAGAAGGAAACAAGCATTTCACTGAGTACTTTTCATATATTAGTATCTGGTAAACATTATCTCCTCTGATAATTAAAATGAAAGCCCTATGTTTCACTGTGCCTCTTTAAACTGTATAATTATATAATCAAACCATTGTTTCAGGTAATTTTCAAACAGAAACAACCAAATGGAAATGAACTCACACCAGAAATGTTTCGCATGGTGTAAACTGTGAATGCTAAATATTATAGGAACATAAAGAGCATTTCTCTTCTGAGTCATGAGTCTAGGCACAGTTTAAAAAGTCGACTAAGCCACTACTCACAGTTCTGATGCTTATTACTGGGGAAGAAGTTATAACCTTGAGCGCTTGGTCACCACCCTGCAGCTATCAATTCCTGAAATAGGCGCAGATCTCTAATTTTAAATTCAAAATTACACTTTGCTCTTGATCGAGCTAGCCTTGGGTGTTTCGGTGAGTGACACAGCACACAGGGAAGTTGTTTGGAAGTCTTATTTTCAGAGAGGGAGAGAGACCAGCTGGACCAAGAGAAGAGATGAGGGCAGCATGGAGCACGGACTCTTCTTGGGCCCACAGTGACTGCAGAACCGGACGGTTATTTCCTGCTTGCTTCCCCCTCAGCCTGGCTGACTTATCAGTTCCTCTGAACTTGTTGACACTGGGAAAGAGGCTGCAGAGGGTGCAGCAAAGGAAATAAAAACCGAGGGAAAAGCAGAAAGGCATGAAAGGTCAGACAGGGCTGCTGACTCATTTCCACTGAAACCCTACCTTTCCCTGAAGAGTTCAGAAGGTTTTACAAACAGGGCTGTGGATCTACTGGGCTGTGGCTGTCATCATGCTGTTCTGCTCAGTGGAACAGAGGGGAGTCTGCACGGGGAGGGCGAGGGGAGGAAACCCACAGGGGCTCAAATCTCAGCCTTGACATCTTGACACATGACCTGACATGTAACTGACCTCCTTCCTCACCTTTAAAATTAGGAGACTATTCTAGTAGGTGCTTTGGATCTTGGCCTCAGCAGCTTCCCTTCCTTGTTTCTTTGGGTAACGGCCCCCTTTTGTAGAGTAAAGCCAACCCCATCCAGGGTGGATCAGAGTACCCTAAGGGAGGGCATCCCTGATGGCTCAAGAATAAAGAATCCACCTGCTAGTACGGGAGACACAGGTTTGATCCCTGATCCTGGAGGATCCCACATGCCACAGAGCAGCTAAGCTCATGGGCCGTAACTGCTGAAGCCTGATTACCCTAGAGCTGATTCGGTTTAGTCGGTCAGTCGTGTCCAACTCTTAGCTTCCTCATGGACTGCAGCACACCAGGCTTCCCTGTCCATCACCAACTCCTGGAGGTTACTCAAATTCATGTGCATCAAGTCTGTGATGCCATTCAACCATCTCATCTTCTGTCATCCCCTTCTCCTCCTCTCTTCAATCTTTCCCATCATCAGGGTCTTTTCTAATGAGTCAGTTCTTCTCATCAGGTGGCCAAAGGATTGGAGTTTCAGCTTCAGCATCAGTCCTTCCAATGAACATTCAGGATTGATTTCCTTTAGGATTGATTGTTGCTCCATAGCAAGAGAAGCAAGCGCAACTAGAGAGTAACCCAACTCGCTGCAACTAAAGAAAAGCCTGTGCAGCAACGAAGACCCAGCACAGCCATAAATAAATAGATAAATAAATAATTTTTTAAAGTACCTAAGGGAAAATAGACTCAAGTCGGGACCATCGGACACCCCACTGCCACCATCATTTGTAGGACTTGAATCAGGGTCCAGGAACAATGAGAGGCTCCCTAGACAAATGACTCATTCGTTTCTGCTCCTGAATTCCCCAAACTGCGTTGCTTCATGTTCTTCCTGAAGCCTGTGTGTTTTGCTGTCCCATGTCTCCTTGAGCCTGACAAATTCCTTTTTGAGTGAATTAGCCAGTGCTGGTTACTGTTGCTTGCCACAGGGAACCCTAAATGATGCCAATACTTACTTCTTAGGGCTGCTGTGCGAATTAGCAATAACACCTGCAGTTCTAAGTTTAAAGGCTCAATATCTGATTTCAAATAATTAATACTAAGGAATAACTTAAGGTTATATCACAAGCAATCAGTCCTAAGAAAATTCACAAAGTTAACAAGTCTGCCCCTGGATGTTGCAACAGGAGTGCCCCTTGGCACTGTTTCTATGGTTTAATTAACTGTGAGGCACAGAAAATTTCCCAGATCAAAAGTACCTTCCCCTACCTGCCTGCCATCTCTCCTGAAATTCCCATCATTCATATTATGTCTCATGTTTTCTCATAAAGAAACACTTGCTTAACAAGCTTAAATATGGTGCCTCCTTGACTTAGTTAAAGATATATTATTGGTGAAAAAATGAAGTGAAAGTGAAAGTTGCTCAGTCGTGTCCGAATCTTTGCGACCCCTTGGACTATACAGTCCATGGAATTCTCCAGGCCAGAATACTGGAGTGGGTAGCCTTTCCCTTCTCCAGGGGATCTTCCCAACCCAGGGATCAAGCCTTGGTCTCCCACATTGCAGGCAGATTCTTTACCAGCTGAGCCACCAGGAAAGTCCAAGAATACCGGAGTGGGTAGCCTCTCCCTTCTCCAGCAGATCTTTATGACCCAGGAATCGAACTGGGGTCTCTTGCACTGCAGGTGGATTCTTTACCAACTGACCCACCAGGGAAACCCATATTATCGATATATACATGAGTGAGTGACTGAATGTAGCTCAGTCGTGTTCGACTCTTTGGGACCCCGTATACTATACAGTCCATGGAATTCTTCAGGCCAGAATATTGGAGTGGGTAGCCATTCCCTTCCAGGGGATCTTCCCAACCCAGGGATCTAAGCGGGGTCTCCTGCATTGCAGGTGGATTCGTTACCACTTGAGCCACCAGGGAAGCCCAAGCATACTGGAGTGGGTAGCCTATCCCTTCTCAAGTGGATCTTCCTGACCCAGGAATCGAACTGAGGTCTCCTGCATTGCAGGTGGATTCTTTCCTGTGAGCTATCAGGGAAGCCCAGTATATACGTAATATGTACTTTTGTGTCCTTTCTGCTAATAGCAGGAGACAAATATTTAACCAGTCTAGAAAGAAGCTTAAACTCCCTATGCCTATTATGTCATCTGTAATCAAGGTTTATAATCATAAATATTCACTTTGTTAAGAAATTCTATGGCTTTTTTAAAATATAGACTTTATTTCTTAGAGCAGTTTTAGGTTCACAGCAAAACAAAATGGAAAGTACAAAAGATCTGCATGTATGCTTAATTATTTTATTATAACTTCTGTTTTTCCTCTATGAGAAACCATAATTATGCAGCCCTATAAAATGTTTAATTTGATATATCCCACTGAACATAGGCAATACCAGGATATTTGCTTTATACAGTGTGGTGCTTCTCTCAACATTTAGAAACCGGTGAGCCACCCCTGCAAAGCCCTTTATGTTCCCTCTGAGTGAAGCTGGGAGCCTTATGCTTCTTGCTCCAAATGCTGCCCATTTATTATTTATTGGTTAGATTTCAGAGGCATGCTTCCTCTGGAAAGCTCAAGGCCATGTACAAAGGAATTTCGTCTTCATTGTTATAAACATCCTTCTAACCTTANGAAGGAAACAAGCATTTCACTGAGTACTTTTCATATATTAGTATCTGGTAAACATTATCTCCTCTGATAATTAAAATGAAAGCCCTATGTTTCACTGTGCCTCTTTAAACTGTATAATTATATAATCAAACCATTGTTTCAGGTAATTTTCAAACAGAAACAACCAAATGGAAATGAACTCACACCAGAAATGTTTCGCATGGTGTAAACTGTGAATGCTAAATATTATAGGAACATAAAGAGCATTTCTCTTCTGAGTCATGAGTCTAGGCACAGTTTAAAAAGTCGACTAAGCCACTACTCACAGTTCTGATGCTTATTACTGGGGAAGAAGTTATAACCTTGAGCGCTTGGTCACCACCCTGCAGCTATCAATTCCTGAAATAGGCGCAGATCTCTAATTTTAAATTCAAAATTACACTTTGCTCTTGATCGAGCTAGCCTTGGGTGTTTCGGTGAGTGACACAGCACACAGGGAAGTTGTTTGGAAGTCTTATTTTCAGAGAGGGAGAGAGACCAGCTGGACCAAGAGAAGAGATGAGGGCAGCATGGAGCACGGACTCTTCTTGGGCCCACAGTGACTGCAGAACCGGACGGTTATTTCCTGCTTGCTTCCCCCTCAGCCTGGCTGACTTATCAGTTCCTCTGAACTTGTTGACACTGGGAAAGAGGCTGCAGAGGGTGCAGCAAAGGAAATAAAAACCGAGGGAAAAGCAGAAAGGCATGAAAGGTCAGACAGGGCTGCTGACTCATTTCCACTGAAACCCTACCTTTCCCTGAAGAGTTCAGAAGGTTTTACAAACAGGGCTGTGGATCTACTGGGCTGTGGCTGTCATGATGCTGTTCTGCTCAGTGGAACAGAGGGGAGTCTGCACGGGGAGGGCGAGGGGAGGAAACCCACAGGGGCTCAAATCTCAGCCTTGACATCTAGACACATGACCTGACATGGAACTGACCTCCTTCCTCACCTTTAAAATTAGGAGACTATTCTAGTAGGTGCTTTGGATCTTGGCCTCAGCAGCTTCCCTTCCTTGTTTCTTTGGGTAACGGCCCCCTTTTGTAGAGTAAAGCCAACCCCATCCAGGGTGGATCAGAGTACCCTAAGGGAGGGCATCCCTGATGGCTCAAGAATAAAGAATCCACCTGCTAGTACGGGAGACACAGGTTTGATCCCTGATCCTGGAGGATCCCACATGCCACAGAGCAGCTAAGCTCATGGGCCGTAACTGCTGAAGCCTGCGTACCCTAGAGCTGATTCGGTTTAGTCAGTCAGTAGTGTCCATCTCTTAGCTTCCTCATGGACTGCAGCACACCAGGCTTCCCTGTCCATCACCAACTCCTGGAGGTTACTCAAATTCATGTGCATCAAGTCTGTGATGCCATCCCACCATCTCATCTTCTGTCATCCCCTTCTCCTCCTCTCTTCAATCTTTCCCATCATCAGGGTCTTTTCTAATGAGTCAGTTCTTCTCATCAGGTGGCCAAAGGATTGGAGTTTCAGCTTCAGCATCAGTCCTTCCAATGAACATTCAGGATTGATTTCCTTTAGGATTGACTGTTGCTCCATAGCAAGAGAAGCAAGCGCAACTAGAGAGTAACCCAACTCGCTGCAACTAAAGAAAAGCCTGTGCAGCAACGAAGACCCAGCACAGCCATAAATAAATAGATAAATAAATAATTTTTTAAAGTACCCTAAGGGAAAATAGACTCAAGCCGGGACCATCGAACACCCCACTGCCACCATCATTTGTAGGACTTGAATCAGGGTCCAGGAACAATGAGAGGCTCCCTAGACAAATGACTCATTCGTTTCTGCTCCTGAATCCCCCAAACTGCGTTGCTTCATGTTCTTCCTGAAGCCTGTGTGTTTTGCTGTCCCATGTCTCCTTGAGCCTGACAAATTCCTTTTTGAGTGAATTAGCCAGTGCTGGTTACTGTTGCTTGCCACAGGGAACCCTAAATGATGCCAATACTTACTTCTTAGGGCTGCTGTGCGAATTAGCAATAACACTTGCAGTTCTAAGTTTAAAGGCTCAATATCTGATTTCAAATAATTAATACTAAGGAATAACTTAAGGTTATATCACAAGCAATCAGTCCTAAGAAAATTCACAAAGTTAACAAGTCTGCCCCTGGATGTTGCAACAGGAGTGCCCCTTGGCACTGTTTCTATGGTTTACTTAACTGTGAGGCACAGAAAATTTCCCAGATCAAAAGTACCTTCCCCTACCTGCCTGCCATCTCTCCTGAAATTCCCATCATTCATATTATGTCTCATGTTTTCTCATAAAGAAACACTTGCTTAACAAGCTTAAATATGGTGCCTCCTTGACCTAGTTAAAGATATATTATTGGTGAAAAAATGAAGTGAAAGTGAAAGTTGCTCAGTCGTGTCCGAATCTTTGCGACCCCTTGGACTATACAGTCCATGGAATTCTCCAGGCCAGAATACTGGAGTGGGTAGCCTTTCCCTTCTCCAGGGGATCTTCCCAACCCAGGGATCAAGCCTTGGTCTCCCACATTGCAGGCAGATTCTTTACCAGCTGAGCCACCAGGAAAGTCCAAGAATACTGGAGTGGGTAGCCTCTCCCTTCTCCAGCAGATCTTTATGACCCAGGAATCGAACTGGGGTCTCTTGCACTGCAGGTGGATTCTTTACCAACTGACCTACCAGGGAAACCCATATTATCGATATATACATGAGTGAGTGACTGAATGTAGCTCAGTCATGTTCGACTCTTTGGGACCCCGTATACTATACAGTCCATGGAATTCTTCAGGCCAGAATATTGGAGTGGGTAGCCATTCCCTTCCAGGGGATCTTCCCAAACCAGGGATCTAACCGGGGTCTCCTGCATTGCAGGTGGATTCGTTACCACTTGAGCCACCAGGGAAGCCCAAGCATACTGGAGTGGGTAGCCTATCCCTTCTCCAGCGGATCTTCCTGACCCAGGAATCGAACTGAGGTCTCCTGCATTGCAGGTGGATTCTTTACTGTGAGCTATCAGGGAAGCGCAGTATATACGTAATATGTACTTTTGTGTCCTTTCTGCTAATAGCAGGAGACAAATATTTAACCAGTCTAGAAAGAAGCTTAAACTCCCTATGCCTATTATGTCATCTGTAATCAAGGTTTATAATCATAAATATTCACTTTGTTAAGAAATTCTATGGCTTTTTTAAAATATAGACTTTATTTCTTAGAGCAGTTTTAGGTTCACAGCAAAACAAAATGGAAAGTACAAAAGATCTGCATGTATGCTTAATTATTTTATTATAACTTCTGTTTTTCCTCTATGAGAAACCATAATTATGCAGCCCTATAAAATGTTTAATTTGATATATCCCACTGAACATAGGCAATACCAGGATATTTGCTTTATACAGTGTGGTGCTTCTCTCAACATTTAGAAACCGGTGAGCCACCCCTGCAAAGCCCTTTATGTTCCCTCTGAGTGAAGCTGGGAGCCTTATGCTTCTTGCTCCAAATGCTGCCCATTTATTATTTATTGGTTAGATTTCAGAGGCATGCTTCCTCTGGAAAGCTCAAGGCCATGTACAAAGGAATTTCGTCTTCATTGTTATAAACATCCTTCTAACCTTATAATAGCCCAAACAGCAGAATATCAGGGCATCAGGAAAGCAAGAGGGAAAGTGAAAAGCCCATTCAAGGATCGTCTCAGTGTTCTGTCTGGAAGCTACTTAGCTGAACACCAGGATGGCCTTCAACTGAAGGAGGAGGCCGTTTGCTTTTCTTTCTTTGAGAAAAATAAAAGGATTTTATTCAGAAATCAGTTTTTAAAAAAAAAAAGAAAAGAAAACTGAACTTTTAAGGACTTCTCTCCTGGTGGACCGTGTGAAGTGGAAGTGGCGGACACTTCCCTCTGGTGGCTCAGCTGGTAAGGAATCCACCTGCAATGCAGGAGACCCAAGTTCAATTCTTGGGTCAGGAAGATCCCCTGGAGAAGGAAATGGCAACGCACCCCATTATTCTTACCTGGAAAATCCCATGGACAGAGCACAGAGGAGCTTGGAGGGCTACCGTCCATGGGGTCCAAGAGTTGGACACGACTTAGCGACTAAACTACCACCACTGGGGGACCAGCGGCTAAGGCTCCACGCTCCCAGGGCAGGTGGCCTGGTGTTTGATCCCTGGCCAGGGAACTAGATATCACATGCCACAACTGAGACCTGGCGCACCACCACCACGCCCCACCCACCCCCCGCCCCCGGAAAAGAAAGTCAAGAGGCAGGATGAGTTGTCTATCTGAGTGGGATTTAAACAGAAAAAGAGGGCAGGTCTGAATGCCATCACATTGAGGGAGTTTTGATCTAGGTCTGCCTGGGGAGGAAGCTTTTGGAACAGTAGGAAGACAGAGGCTCTGACTCGACCTGGAGACCCTGGGCCCCTGCCAGCTTGTTCGCTAGCCAGGCACCCTCCTGCCTTCAAGCAGCCTGGACAAAGGGATGCAGACGGTCCTGGATCAGCTTTGTTCCTGGTTTTACTTCTAGGTTTTCCGTCTGATAGCTAACAGTGTTCAGTGCTGAGATCACGGTCTCCGAAGAAGAAGACATAACTCCAGGACCAAAGACAGTCTTAGTCACTCAGAGCTTTGTGTAGATTTTTATTTAAAGTGAAAGCGTCAGAAAAAGTTTCTGACATAGAGATCATAAGGGTTGAGGAGAGTACCTGCCTCTAGTTTAAGCAGGGCCTTATCTACTTCTCAACTGGTTGCTGAGGATAGATGAAAAGAATACCTCAAGGTTGTAAAAGTTCCATCAGACCCTTTCCCAAGACATACATCCTGAGATAACTTCAGTATAAGATTAGCCGAGGGAGAACGAGTTTGGGACAATGTCTCTGGGTGAGATAGAACTGTTGCTGTGTAATCAGGGGGACAAGTCCTGAGAAACAGGTTCCCAAACAAGATTTGTTACAATTATAATTATTAACATAGAGCCTAAGAAAAGCATTTCCATGAGTAAGACATTGTGCTGTGTGATCATTAGCTCCTCAAGGAAGGTCAGTTCTCTTGCAAGATACATTATTGCATAAGGCTTAAGGAAAACATGAGCCCAGAGAATGTTCACCTCCTCCTTAAAGGGCCCTGGACACCCTGCCTAAGTTAACTCTCTCACTTCCACTTTGTGTTGACTCCACAGGGGTGTAGGGCGATAGGAGGAAACCCTGTGTGCACTTATTGCAGATCTGATCATACTCCTTGGAAGGAAAGTTATGACCAACCTAGACAGCATATTAAAAAGCAGAGACATTATTCTGCCAACACCATCTAGTCAAGGCTATGGTTTTTCCAGTGGTCATGTATGGAGGTGAGAGTTGGACTATAAGGAAGGCTGAGCACCGAAGAATTGATGCTTTTGAACTGTGGTGCTGGAGAAGACTCTTGAGAGTCCCTTGGACTGCAAGAGATCCAACCAGTCCATCTCCATCCTAAAGGAGATCAGTCCTAGGTGTTCATTGGAAAGACTGATGTTGAAGCTGAAACTCCAATACTTTGGCCACCTGATGCGAAGAGCTGACTCATTGGAAAAGACCCTGATGCTGGGAAAGATTGAGGGCAGGAGGAGAAGGGGATGACAGAGGATGAGATGATTGGATGGCATCATCGACTCAATGGTCATGAGTCTGAGTAAACTCCAGGAGTTGGTGATGGACAGGGAGGCCCGGCATGCTGCAGTTCATGGGGTCGCAAAGAGTCAGACACGACTGAGCGACTGAACTGAACTGAACTGAATTGATCAAACCCTCAGAGGTAGGATTCTCGTGAGGACCCACTATGACTTGCCCAGCACTCAGCTCCATCAGGACCAGAAGATTTACAAGATCCCTTGGGGTCTCTGCCCCTAGCTATTCCCAGCTGGAAGAAAAAGGTGCGTGTTTAGAATAAGGGAGCAATCAAATACTAAACCAGAAGGGGAACCAAACGGATGCTTTGGGAAGATTCAGATCAGAGTGGTTCTTGTGATTTGCTAAAGTGATAACCAAAAATCAGAAGATGTGAATGGGAGTTAGAAATCTAACCCCAGTTTTCCTGGAAGTTCTCACATACCTGGAAGTAAATGGCTTCATTTCAATACCAACTCTGTGGGTAACTACCAGGCTTTGAAATATGGCTGTATCTTTGGTTGATGTGAGACTAGGCATTAAACTAGTTAACTTCTTTATGCTTCCTTCTTTCTTATGAGCAAAATGGGCATTATAGAAGCATCTGCCCCTCAGATGGTGAGGATTACAAGAGATAATATGAGAAAATCCCTTAGAACAGTGTCTGGTACTGAGTGTATGCAAATATGTTGTTTGATCGCTTTTTATTTATTTATTTTTGGCTGTTCTGGGTCTTCCTTGCGACATGTGCGCTTTCTCCAGTTGAGGTGAGTGGGGCTACAGTCTGGTTGTGGTGCATGGGCTTCTCATTGCGGTGGCTTCTCTGGTGTGGCGCGCAGGCTCTAGAGCACACGGGCTTCAGGAGTTGCGGCAAGCGGGCTTAGTTGCCCCTTGCTGTGGGGGATTTTCCTGGACCAGGGATCACACCCGTGTCCCTTGCATTGGCAGGTGGACTCTTAACCACTGGATCACCAGTGAATCCCTTATTATCCTCTAAATATTATTATTTTTATTACTATGCCTCCTTGTTGCTGCTGCTGCTAAGTCGCTTAAGTCGTTTCTGACTCTGTGCGACCCCATAGACGGCAGCCCACCAGGATCTCCCGTTCCTGGGATTCTCCAGGCAAGAACACTGGAGTGGGTTGCCATTTCCTTCTCCAATGGGTGAAAGTGAAAAGTGAAAGTGAAGTCGCTCAGTCGTGTCCGACTTTTCCCGATCCCATGGACTGCAGCCTACCAGGCCTCCTTGTAGTTCCCTATATATAAATGGGGACCAGAGTTTAATAACTCGCTTTGAATGAACCACTACCTGACTCTCATTTTCTTTTAAATAACCTACAAATTGCTATATCACACAATGTTCCGTTAGTGCTGTGAGGTTTGGGTTTCAATTAAAAACTCTCTGTCCCTAAGGATACAAAATCCTGTTCTAATAACTCTGAAGATTAAAGAGAATTTGAAGCTAAAACACAGTTGCTTTGTATAACAGTATGGATGCATTTTTTTCTTTTTTTTCAAAATCTAATTGCATTGTCATTGAAAGGTTATTTTTTTGTTTGGAAAAAAGAATAAAAAAATCATTGTTGTACCATAGCAACCAGACTGGTAAGTGATTCAGAACAGGCTGAACTGATAAAAATATCTGTGAAAATGTCCAGATTGATGAAATAGTATCACAATAAGTTTAACAAAATATGAACAAAATGAAATGGGCCGAATATTCTATACATGCTATTTCATGGGTTTTTTTTGTTTTTGAAAGTTAAAATATTCACTTTGAAAATGGTTATAACAACTGCCATGGGGTAAAAAAAAAAAAAAAAAAAAGTGAAAAGACCTAAATTTTAAACAATAGAAAGATATGTTTTCAGAACTAAGGAGTAAAACTTAAACACTCTAAGGGAAAACAAATCCATATATAGCTCAAAGTTTAGAGTTTATACTTCTCCATGCTAAGTCTTCAAAGTAATATCTTTTAAAATACCCATATGCTTTGCAGTAAACTCACTTATTTTTTCCCCACTATTATTTATTTCTCTTTCCAGGATTTCAAAGCAGATGTGACTGCTGATTTGCTAGCTTTAAGAGAAAACAGAAGCTTCATCTAAGAACACTAGATGAGTGAAACCCTATTCAAGACTAACAAGGAAATGAAGGGTTCTCGAACAGCAGTGTTGCTTTTTTTTGTTGTTTGTCCTATTTATTTATTTTTCTCTTTTGGCTGAATGAGGCATACGGGATCTCAGTTCCCCAACCAGGGATCAAACTGGCGCCCCACTCCCTTGGAAGCAGAGTCTTAACCACTAAACCGCCAGAGAAGTCCCTAAAGCAGCAGTGTTCCAAGAGAGGAATGCCCAGTGTTTGTTCCGATAGACTTAGAAGGGTCTGTGCTTCTGGTCTGCAGTTGATCAAGGGCTCACTGTGTTTCCAGAGTGGACCAGTGGCACTGAGTAATGGGCTATAAATCTGAGTTACTCCAAAAGATATTTGGGTGTTGTTTTTTTTTCATAATTTTCTATGAACAGGAAGGACCGAGCAGTGAGCTGCTTTCTATGGGGCCTCATGTTCCATCGTTGCAAGGCTATACTGGGTAACATTTTATGAGTCATATCTTCATTCATTCAACTTAACAAAACATTCTTTGGACAGATAGGGCCATGAGCCAAGCACTGAGCTGGGTCCTGGAGACCTGAGGATGAATAATACATAGCTCTGACCCTAAGGGCTTGGAGCTTGGGGGAACAAATTTGGACATGTAATACATTTTTCTAAGGGACTTAGGATAAAATCATGTAAGATAATCTTATGGATCCAAAAGAGGGCATGGTGATTCTCCTTGAGGAGTCAAGGAAGGGTTAATAAAGAGGTGATAATTTTGCTGAGATTTAAAGGGATTTAAGTGAGTGAGGTGTGAGAGAAAAGTAGGGCTTTGTGATATGTGGTCTGGGGTAGCAGGATCATTCCTGACAAAGGGATACTATTAGGAAGGTCATAGGGGGAATTCCCTGGTAGTCCAGTGGTTAGGACTCGGCACTATCACTGCTAGGACCCTGGGTTGGATCCCTGGTTGGGGAACTAAGATCCCACAAGCCAAGGCACAGGTAGAAAAAAAAAGGTGGGGGGGGAGGTCATGGAAGCATGACAAAATTATGACAATAATCCAGCCTTTAAATGTTAAAAAGTTCTTTGTGTTTACTGCTCCTCTGGACATATGTGTTAACTTCTGTTAAGCACTGTAATAGCATTTTTAAAACTGGAATATTTGCATATTATGTTTGGGGCTGTTTTAAGGACCTACTGTATGACAAAGAAGAAATAATTTAATCGAATCTCTAACTAAGGCACAGACTGCAAAACAGACAAAAGTGATGTGCACTAAAATCATTAGATGGAACGTCTGAACTTATTTAGATTTATTACTATATCATTTAAGAATTTAGGAGTGATGATAGAAACTTGAATCCCACTCCACGCACAGATTCAATTCCTCTAGCTGAAGCAGAGCTCTTCTAGTGGCTCATCCATCACATCTTAGACTAGTGAAATCTTCTCAGTCTTTACTTGTCTCAAAATGTCTTTATTCTGCCCTCAGTTTTGAATGATAGATTAACTGGATGCTGAGGTCCCATTGGATATTCACTTTCCATCCATGCTTTGAAGATATTATCCCATTGTTGTTGTTACTAATTGCAAGTCTAACTGTGGCTCTTTTTGTAAGCTCCATTTTTCTCCACTGACTTTTAAGGTTTGCTTCTTCTCTTTGATTTCCTGAAATTTCACTGTGATATGTCTAGTTGTTTATTATTTATTTATTACTATTTAACTTGCATGGAACCTGGAATCTTAGGGTGATAGGTTGGGTTCTTTGAAAATAGCTGATGAGATGCCCAGTGCAAGTTCGATACATGAAGCAGGGCACTGAAAGCTGGTGCTCTGGGGCAACCCAGAGGGATGGGGTGGAGAGGGAGGTGGGAAGGGGTGTTCAGGATTGGGGGGACACATGTACACCCATGGCTGATTCATTTCAATGTATGGCAAAAAACAACCACAATATTGTAAAGTAATTAGCCTCCAACTAAAATAAATAAGTAAAATTTTAAAAATAGCTAATGAGATGGAATATGGAAAGAAAGCACTAGGTTTAACAGGGTGTCAACACCTGACCTCTATTTTAGTGGGTACCATCATCCTCACTGCCATTATCAAGCCAAGTTCTATTACAGACTCTCCCTCTGTCAGCCCTGTTCAGCAGAGAGCTGCCACGGACTGTTCAGTGATGCTCATATTCCTCGCCTTGGACTTCCCTCATAGCTCAGTTAGTAAAGAATCTGCCTGCAATGCAGGAGACCCGGGTTCAATTCCTGGGTTGGGAAGATCCCATGGAGAAGAAAATGGCAACCCACTCCAGTATTCTTGCCTAGAGAATCCCATGGGCAGAGGAGTCTGGCAGGCTACAGTCCATGGGTTTGCAAGAGTTGGACATGACTTAGCAACTAAACCAACCAACCATATTCCTCCCCTGAGCTCATCCCATGTAACTCTGATAAATGGTGGTCATCCACATCTTCCTGTAAAACATCATCAACTGGCCAGTCATACATGGAATACCTATGACTCANTCCCATGGAGAAGAAAATGGCAACCCACTCCAGTATTCTTGCCTAGAGAATCCCATGGGCAGAGGAGTCTGGCAGGCTACAATCCATGGGTTTGCAAGAGTTGGACAAGACTTAGCAACTAAACCAACCAACCATATTCCTCCCCTTAGCTCATCCCACGTAACTCTGATAAATGGTGGTCATCCACGTCTTCCTGTAAAACATCACCAACTGGCCAGCCATACATGGAATACCTATGACTCGTTGCCCACCACCTTGAGGCTTTTAATCCTTTCTGCCTTGGCCATTCTGGCATTTCAGCTTCATTTCTTAGGGTATTTGCCAGGTTTAAACTTACCTATTCTTAATCGCAGGACAATAAACTTACATATCCAACTTTGTGCTTCGGTCCTCATGAGCCAGTGCTCTTGGAATCCAGTCCAGTATAGATCTGGTAGGTCTTACAATGCCTTTGTAGGTATAGCCAGTCCCTTCCATCTCTTATCAGGCCCAGCACGTCACCAGCTAGGTTATGCTGCTCCTTGGCCCTAATTACTGACCTGTGTCCAAGAGGAGGCATGGAGGGGAGTGTTGGGAAGAGAGGAGACGTGTCCTGGGACTGAGTCCTCAGCACAAACACTATGAAACTGGGGCAGGGGCAGGGAGCGGTGGGGTGGGGTAGAGGAGAGCAGGGATGTTCACTCTTATGGGGAAGACTGGCAACACCTGCAGGCTCAGAAAGTGGGAGACATCTTAAGTCAAAATCTTCAAGAAAACCCACTGCAATGTCCCCATGCTGTTTTTGGGTCTCAGAGGTTCTCAACTTAGCCGTAACAGACTTGGGCAATGCACTGAAGTCCAGCATCAGATACTTACTTTCTGACGTGGACCTAGTTATTATCTACTGGAGGGGATGAGAGCTTTTTGTAAGCAGCCCAATGATTCCCAGNCAATGCACTGAAGTCCAGCATCAGATACTTACTTTCTGACGTGGACCTAGTTATTATCTACTGGAGGGGATGAGAGCTTTTTGTAAGCAGCCCAATGACTCCCAGCTCCCTCGCCCAGGTTTCAGGTGCCTCTAGCACATCCATGCTGCATTTCATATTTCTGAAAAGCATCAGTGTCACTTAGGAAAAGATGCCAAATCCAGATCGTTACCATTTTGTCCATAATCTTAAAGGTCTGAGACCTCCAATCCACTGAGCATTCCTTTCTATCAATGAAAGTAAAAGTCACTCAGTTGTGTCTGACTCTTTTCGACCCCTGGACTGTAGCCCAGCAGGCTCCCTTATTCACGGAATTCTCCAGGCGAGAATATTGAAGTGGGTAGCCATTCCCTTCTCCAGGGGATCTTTCCGACCGAGGGATCGAACCGGGTCTCCTGCATTGCATGCGGATTCTTTATCGGCTGCGTCACCAGAGAAGCCCAACTTTCTCAAATCGCCAGTAGGAGATTTAGCAGTATGCTGCCTTGTGCTAGGGCTACAGAAAAGAAGCTAGTTCCAAACGTGTCATGGTACAACCCAAGACACTCTGCAATGTCCCACTAGCAAGCACTGACTATTGATACGTGGGCTTTCCCCAGAAGCTGGAACTGGAACTATTTCTTTATCCTTAGATTCATTTATGTTGAGCAGAAAGCTTTTGGTGCCCTGGGTAACTCTTGTATAAAGAGTTTAAGATAGTTTTGCAACAATTTCTAACCTTTGCCAGCAATAATCCCGTGTACCTTCAAAATGAGGAAACTGGTATTGGTGTTTTGTATCATTATTTGGACTGTAATTGTAAGTTGCTAAGAAAGCACTTATTAAGAAGACACTTATCAAGACAAACCTAAAGGAAAATATCCTTTTAAATGGGCAACATATATGTCTTTTGACCTTAATGAACCTAAAAAAGAAAAAAGAAAAAAAGGAAGTCCTAAAACATAATATTGGCAAAGGGAGTGATTATTTAAGTTAAATTATTCCCTGGTGGCTCAGACGGTAAAGCGTCTGCCTGCAGTGCAGGAGACCTGAGTTTGATCCCTGAGTTGGGAAGATCCCCTGGAGAAGGAAATGGCAACCCACTCCAGTACTCTTGCCTGGAAAATTCTGTGGACTGAGGAACCTGGTAGGCTACAGTCCATGGGGTCGCTAAGAGTCAGACATGACTGAGCAACTTCACTTCACTTCACTTCATCCATTTATGAGATGAAAGTATGTTCCTCTCAATAAGATAGAATTTCCTAATGCGGGGTGGGGTAACTCGGTTCTCTGCTGTAACAAATAGTACAGCACTTTTCTGTGAACATAGAGAGTAGCTGTAAGGTCATTTCAAGGACCTGAATGAGATCACAGTGCTATAATCAATAACAGCTGAGGAAATCCAGACCCTTCTCCAAGGGGGAGATTTCTAGTAGGGTATTTTCAATTACCTACTGTCTGTTTAACTTTTGCAAGAAATGTAATTGGAACAGACAGTGTGTGTCAGGAGAACAACTAGTGACATCATAGACTGGTAATGATCAATAGTCAGGCAATCACTGCCCTAGTTGAAGCATGGTGCTTTCTGAGACGGATATTTTTCATTCCTGGGGAAAAAAAAAGATTTCATTATAATTCTCCAGCATTCAACACTCTGGAGCTTCTAAGAATGTTCACATTCTTTCAGAGAGGATAGAGTTTAACAGGTTTATTATTGTATGTTAGCAAATGTTGACGGCACTAGAAATCAATAGCCAGACTGCTCAGCTTCTGTTGATTGGTATTCACATAAATAGCTCTTGTACACAATTAATTCTCTGCAAAGCATATTTGTCCTCCTTCCTATAGTACGAGTGTCAAAACAATGGCCTGAGTAAGTTGTATCAACATGAGGAATGTGCTCTAATGATGAACTTTCAACACAGAAGATCCTACGCTGCCTACTGAATAAAAGTGAAAATACAACCTTAATTTACTGTTAGTCTGAGAAAGGAAGTATCACAGTATCATCACATATAACTTTCCATTCCTTCTAGGAAAGACGTCATAGCAAAGAAAAATTTTCTCAGCAACTAAAATGCCATTGAATTATGAATGATCGTATTACATATAAACTACCATATCTGCACGCACATTTTAATATAGAATTTGACTGTTCCTTTTGTGTCTGTGTGTTTCTTAACGTCTCTTCCTCCCGCCGGGTGGTAGCTGTTACTCTTTGGCATTCCTTGGCTTGGAGCTGTATGACTCCAATCTCTGCTTCCATCTTCATATGTCCATCTTCCCTCTGAGTATATCTGTGCACCTCCCTCTCCTTTCTCTAATAAAGACCCCAGTCACTGGATTTTGGATCACCCTATTCCAGTATAACTTCATCGTAACTCACCTACTTCCTATTTCCAAGTAAGGTCATGGACACATCTCAACCCACTGCAATGTATGAAATAAAGTGAAGTGTGAATTTGGGACCCCATGGACTATACATTCTATGGAATTCTCCAGGCCAGAATACTAGATAGAGTAGGTAGCCTTTCCCTTCTCCAGGGGATCTTCCCAACCCAGGGATCGAACCCAAGTCTCCCACATTGCAAGTGGATTCTTTACCAGCTGAGCCACAAGGGAAGCCCAGGAATACTGGAGTGGGTAGCCTATTCCTGCTTCAGTGGATCTTCCTGAGCCAGGAATCAAACCAGGGTCTCCTGCATTGCAGGTGGATTCTTTACCAACTGAGTTATCAAGGAAACCCATATAAAATAAAAATGGTGCTTATAAGAGACCCACGTGGGTGTAAGGCTCATAGAATCCATCTTGATACCTCAGAGTTACAATAAATTCTAATAATAAGATATGTTGGAAGTCTAATGATATTAAACATATTTTTAAAGCATTGGTCTTATAAGTATTTATTTTGACCCTCAAAACATTTTTGGATCTGTCTCATCTCCGTTGCCTCAGGAGATACAGACTATGCAGCTGGCTGAGCGTTCTGGCCTAGTACTTACAGTAGAACCTTATTAATCCTTTCTACAATCGGCTGGATCCTTGTTGGCTTTGCATACAGTACTAGGCACTTTACTTAGTGCATCAGATTTAATTCTCACTCCAACCCCATAAGGGAGTAATATTACCCCCATTTTATAAACCAGAACTCAGAAACTCCAAGAGAATTGTCTAAGACCAAATAACTAGTAAGTTTTGGAGCAGAGACTGGAGCCCTGGTCCATCAGATTTCAGGTGCATTTTAACCATAATGTTCTTTTCACTTGGAGCAAACCATTTTAGTTAGCCTGTCTAAGACAGTTTGCAACCTGTGATGGGGAGTCTCCTTAGAGAGAGGGAGACTCATTGGAGGGAGACTCTGCCCTCCAATAACTCTGTGTCTGGAAAGCCTAAAACTACAATACATCCCACAGATGCTCTTCCAGGTGGGGTTCTGAACTGCTTAGGTGTCCTTCCATAGATCTAGAAGGCAGAAACCATCTCCCTGCCACTTTGGTTGCTTTTCTGCTAACAAGCAAGGTTGCAGGAAGTACGGTTCAGGGACTAGCTGTCCAGCAACCATTGGATGCGCTATAAGCATCCAATAACCTTAAACGATTTTCTGTTGAAACTGCATTTGACTGCAGGTACTATTTTATACACTGAACCCTCCCTAATAAATATATAAATCAAAATTAATCATACTTATCCATGGGGCCCTTCTTTTTAGAGAAATGAACGGGAAAATGTATATAAAGATAGCTCACAGTGTCTACTTGTTTCTGTGGGCTTTTAAATACTTACTTGCTTGGTTGTGCTGGGTGTTAGCTGCAGCACATGGTATCTTCCTTATGGCATGTGGGGTCTTTAGTTGTGGAGTGTGACCTCTCAGTTGTGGCATGCGGGATCTAGTTGCCTGACCAGGCATCGAACCCAGGCCCCCTACATTGGGAGTGCTGAGGCTTAGCCACTGGACCACCGGGGCGGTCCCCACAGTGTCTGTTTGTGAATGCCCTTGTACACCTTCCTTTTCTGCCCTCCTTATGATAAAACCAAAAGAATGGACATTGTCAGCCTGTGTGGAAGATACTCAACATTTTCCCACCAACATATTTCACCATAAAAACCACAGCAGGAGGGCATGAACTTGAGAGACTGACAGGGTATTTCTGTCCTGTCCCATTTTCCCCATTCTACTGTCTGCTTTTCTTTTGGGCTACTTCCTTTACTTCCTCAACATTTAGGGGGACTTACATGCTAAACATTATATTATTTATACAGTTTCCTTGCAAAAAAAAAAAAGGCATTCCCTATGAGATTGAATTCCCAATGGACATGAGCCTCAGGTTCATGAATAAATTCTTGAAAAACAAGAAACATATTGGGGCTGTGACATGATGTCACTTTGTGCCCTGATCTCAGGAAAGATCTCTGAGAACTCAGTTCCACTGGGAATGCTGTTCTGTCAAGCCCTTCACTGTGCTGAGAACAAATAGCCAAGAGCCTACGATGATGGCCTTTAGGATGGACTGCATTCTTGTTCAAGGTGAAAATGGATTTTTTGCTCCATCTTCAGCCCGTTGGCCTAATATGCAGCTGGGTCCAAACCCCAACCCACCTCTGTCCTGAGAGACCAGTTATATCATAGAAACAGGGAAAGGCAGAACACAAAAGGAAAAGAAACATTTTCCCAAGTTAAAAACTGTCCAAAATGACAAACCTAAATAGCGTATTAAAAAGTAGAAACATCACTTTCCCAACACAGGTCCATATAGTTAAAGCTATAGCTTTTCCAGCAGTCATGTATGGATGTGAGAGTTGGGTCAAAAAGAAGGCTAAGCACTGAAGAACTGATGCTTTTGAACTGTGGTGTTGGAGAAGACTCTTGAGAATACTTGGACTGCGAGGAGATCAAAACAGTCAATCCTAAAGGAAATCAACCCTGAATACTCATTGAAAGGACTGATGCTGAAGCTGAAGCTCCAATACTTTGGCCACCCGATGCAAAGAGCCAACTTATTGGAAAAGACCCTGATGCTGCAGAAGACTGAAGGCAGAAGAAGAGGGTGACAGAGGATGAGATGGTTGGATGGCATCACCAACTCAATGGACACAAGTTTGAGTAAGCCCTGGGAGATAGTAAAGGGCAGGGAAGCCTGATGTGCTGCAGTTCATGGGGTCACAAAGAGTCAGACATAACTTAGCAACTGAATGACATTAAGAATAACCAATGGTTTCCAGGTCCATCAAAGACTCAAGAATTTGATGCCTCCGTTACAGAGAATCTGACTTCTGTCTCTCTTCTGTTGAAGTAAGCTCTGAAGCAGGAATTTACTGGAGCATCCTTCTTGGGTTGTGATTAGCTGGGTCTTGAGGCTCAAGCATGATCTAAAAATCACTCACCTTCCTGATTTGTCCCGATTGAGGTCAGGACAGATGGAGAACCCATGGACCGGTTCTCCCTTTGCTGTGCACTCTTACACACGTCATTCACTACAGCACATAGGCTTACTGTTTTGAAAAGACACCACGTGTTTCCAGACAGCNTGTCCCGATTGAGGTCAGGACAGATGGAGAACCCATGGACCGGTTCTCCCTTTGCTGTGCACTCTTACACACGTCATTCACTACAGCACATAGGCTTACTGTTTTGAAAAGACACCACGTGTTTCCAGACAGCACAAGTCTAATGAGTAGTGAGCAGGAGGGACGTAAGAGCCTCACAAACCTCAACCCCAACATGCCCCCTCCCCTTTCCTATGTCTTCATCATGTCGTGCCATGATTTCCCCAAAGCATGACTCCTTGGTTGTTGGACTGTGTTTATCTGCTGAACAAAGGCTGCTCCCTGCAAATGTGATGGGCATGATTACCAACACTGTCCACATGTGCACCCGCTCTTTTCCTTTCACTTGCTGTAAGACTGGAAAACAGCAAGAGAAATTGGAAAGGCACAGAAGGGGAATTCATGCCTGCCCTGCACACTGCGCTCAGGGCTTCTCTGCTGACATCTGAAACGCAGTGTTGGGACCTTGACCTGCCTCATCCTCCAAGGCAAGGGTGCAGTTTATCAAATACTGTGGCAGGTGCTAGTAGGGAGGGAGCCTCAGACAAGGAAGTTTTTAGAGAAAGGCTGGTGCTCTTAAGTTGAGAATTTGAAGTCCAGGCTACCTACCATCGAATGAGCTGGCAGGGAGGGTGGTTAGGCAGCTGGGCTCCTGGGAGACATGGGACCCTTTCTGACTGCCAACTTTGACCCGAAGATTTCCCCAAGATCTTGACAAACCTTGAAAATTGCATGACAGCCTCTGATGCATTCACAGACTTCCCTCTCTCTTTTCTTCACTGGGGTTCAATTTGCATGGTGAGTTGATGCTCTCCCAGTTTTTTCCTAACATCCTTTCCATTTCCTGCCACATGAGAGTGTCCTCTGATGAAATCCTTGCATGTTTAATCCTATCTTGGCATCCACTTTCCATGGAAACTAATGCATAGAATGCAGTGGTAGAGCTGTTCTCCCATGGAGCCATCTTCCCGTACACTGACAAAATAAAAATTACACTGTATTTTATAATACAGGATTTACAAGCACAGTTAAAGGACTCATCTCCAAGTTTAAAACATGACAGACAAAGTTCTTCTGCAGTTAAAACTATTGGCTGACACCTTAGGAGCTAAGCAGCTGAAGTTTCCAAAAAAGTGAAGGATGGGTTAGGTGTGGGGGGTGGGGGTTATTGGAAGGGGAGGGGCAATTAAATAACATCTTTTAAGAGATTCTGTGCGTGTGCATGCTCAGTCATGGCCAACTCTTTGCCACCCCATGGACTGTGACCTGGCAGGCTCCTCTGTCCATGGGATTTCCCAGGCAGAAATACTGGAGTGGGCTGCCATTTCCTCCTCCAGGGATCTTCCAGACCCAGGGATCGAACCCAGTTTTCCTCCCTTGGCAGGCAGATTCTTGACCACTCTTCCATCAGGGAAACCCAAGAGAAGACTATGTGACTCCAAAAACAACTAGAGTCCCTGAAATAGCAAACTAGCGTCAGCACTGCTAAATCCACCTCGACTTGAAGGAAAGCACATCTATGCTTTTGCTTTTTTTTTTTTTTTTTTTTAACACGAAGGGTAATGAGAAGGCTGAGTTCATTACGGCAGTCAAGTCCCAAGGCAGTCAGAAAGCTGGAGATTTCACCAGTCTCTGTCTCACCGACTCCCCATCGCACTCCTTTGGCCATTATGCCTCATATAATGCATTCTAATGGCTTAAAATGACAGCGTTTTATTTACAAAATGGCTCCATTTCTCAGGAAACCCGAGAGCCTGTGCACCATAACAGGGCTATTGATAGAAAATAAAATGCACAATGTGCCAGAAGCCGGTCCCCACCTTCCCGGCCCGTAATCCATTTTAGGGCCAAACTTGCCCATTTATCAACTCAAAAATAAGGCCTGAGGGGCATAGCCAAGAGACCCTAAGAGAATGAAGCAAACAACTCAGTTAAGGTGAAATGAGGTTCTCCGTTCTGTGCAAGTAAAAGGGAGATTTGACCTGAGTTTTCACTAAATGTCTAAACTTAAGAGGCCAGTCCTATAACGCTATGGGTTTTCTATCTCTGCTGAATGTTACACTGTCTGTCACTCTTAGACCAGAGCATTAGCAGGACACTCAGTAACCCCTCCTTTCTGCTTTTAATGATAAAAAATGCAAACCGCAACCATTGTCTCAAGCTCATGGAGTGCATCTACTTTCTGTAAGAGGCAGAACTTATAGCCTAAAACCATGAACCAAGTGTCAGTCCTAAGTTATCATGCCATGTTCTTAGCCCACTTTTATCTTCTATGAGTGGAAGAGCAGTCAGGAGTTTTTAGAAATAATAGGCCCTGGCATAGGGTCAATTTGAGGTCTTTCTTTGTTACTTTAACAAGTTGCTCAAATGGCCTATTCTGCCTTGGATTATAACTATATGCCCACCTTGAGAACTTCTAGGACATGATAATGTCTTAACGATTTGTGTTTTTTGCTCTCAGTCATAGAGCAGGCACTTCTTGGAGAAAGGAATGAAGGAAAGAAAGGAAGGAAGCTAGGAAAGAAGGAGGGAAGAAGTAAAAGGGAGGAAAGAAGGAAGAAAGGAAGAGGATAAGTTGTTTAAGGATTAAAATAGATGAATTTTAAATTTTATATCTAACTAAAAGAATTGATGCTTTTGAACTGTGGTGTTGGAGAAGACTCTTGAGAATCCCTTGGACTGCATGGAGATCCAACCAGCCCATTCTAAAGGAGATCAGTCCTGGGTGTTCATTGGAAGGACTGATGCTAAAGCTGAAACTCCAGTACTCTGGCCACCTCATGGGAAGAGTTGACTCACTGGAAAAGACCCTGGGAGGGATTGGGGGCAAGAGGAGAAGGGGACAACCGAGGATGAGATGGCTGGATAGCATCACTGACTCGATGGACATGATTTTGAGTGAACTCTGGGAGTTGGTGATGGCCAGGGAGGCCTGGCATGCTGTGATTCACGGGGTCGCAAAGAGTCGGACACAACTGAGCAACTAAACTGAACTGAACTGAAATAGATATAAAATTTGAATATTAAAATTCCTTTTTGGATGCCTGTTGGAATATTATTCAGCTTTCAAAAGGAAGTTCTGATATATGCTAAAGCATGGATGAACCTTGAGGACTTTATGCTAAGGGAAATATGTGTGCTAAGTCATTTCAGTTGTACCTTACTTTTTGTGGCCCTATGGACCATAGCCTATGGACCACCCTATGGACCACGAGGCTCCTCTGTCCATAGCATTTCCAGCAAGAATACTGGAGTGGGTTGCCATGCCCTTCTCCAGGGGATCTTCCTGACCCAGGGACTGAACCCATGTCTCTTACGTCTCCTGCACTGACAGGCAGGTTCTTTACCACAAATGCTACCTGGGAAGCCCATAAGCCAGTCACAAGAGAGACAAGAACTGTGTCATTCCTGTTCTATGAGGTATGTCATCATAGAAACTCTTAGCAAAGAAAATAGAATGGTGGTTGCCAGAGGCTGCAGGGAGGAGTTGGGGGCGATAAAGAACTGAGTTTCTGTTTTGCAGGATGAAAAAGTTCTGGAGATTGGTTGCACAATAAAATGAATACACCTAACATTACTGATCCATATGTACGCCTAAAAATAGTTAAGATGGGAAATTTCATGTTATTTTTCTTTTACCACGAGTCACAAAAAAAAACTCCTTACTGCATTAGAGGGTTTCCTGAGAGATTGCATTCTCCTTCAGATGACACAAACATCATTGAAGCCACACCTGATTGTCACACAGCCCAGGAATTTCATTTGTTCGCATTCAGTGGAAAAACATCTTAGCAAGAACTAAATTTGATCTATCCAGTTCCCGTGACTGGTCCCAGGGGTTCTGAGTAAAGCAAAGGATTTCTGAGGAAGAAAAATAATGCTAGGAAGATGCCAGCCCTCATGCTCCAAAGCAATTCCTCAGGGGAATTTTTCAGAATTCTCTTTTTCAACCAGCCCACCCACCATGCACAAGGGTCTCTCTAGCAGATTATCTTGAAAGACAAAGGATTTCCTCCTCTTATCTCTTAACCCAATGGTCTACTGATGAGCTGACAAGAGTCCATATTTGCAACACATAATAATTGTTTCCTTGGCTAAAAAGGATTAGTAACTCTGACATCATAAACAAAGAATCACACTAGGGATTCATCTGGAATTTGGTTAATCTTACATGGAGGGAGTGGCATTAATTCCAGGGCTGATTTGAGGCTTAATGTCCCCCAAATAACTACTAAACTATTACTTAGAGGAACATAGGATGCTTTTACACATAAGACATACCAAGTCTGGCCCCCATACGATTGTTGGTCCCTCAGCAATGCTGGGGGTTCTCATCTTGGAAATTGCCATGATGGACAAATTGGCCATGGTCTAGATACGAGGAGATGCAATAACTGGGCTCACAAAATCTTCTCCTGAAAATATCTATCTGAGGACATAGTTTTTCCCAGTACACAGAGGGCCTCATTCCTGATCTCGACCCTAAATTCCTTTCAGGGGGTGTTGAAGGTCAACAGCTGAAGCAGCTCATAATTTGATCTTTGCAGAGGTAGACGGCAAGTGCCAGTTTGTAGCTGGCAGTATACAAGCAGTAGCTGCTTATAACAGGTAAAGAACAATGGAGTTATGTTAAGATAGTTCATAATCTTTCTCTCCAGGCTTCATTCAATCCCACCACCCTGAAAAAAAACCAATGTTAAGTTTTATAAGTAGTCTGCCACAGTTTATGTTTATATATACATATAAATAAATACATTCAAAAATATATAAGATTATGATATATGGATTATAGTATTTTACTTTAACAAAACTACTATAATCATTACTCAGCAGATTGCATTATTTCACATTAATAACATTATGGATTTTTCTATAGATGGAATGCAATCTTTAATAGCTGCATAATTGTCAATAGTATGAATGAACATAATTCATTCAACCATTTAGAGTTTTCAAATAATTATTTTTCCGTTACAAACCATACTGGAGTAGCACGTTTATACATATCCTTATTTTACTGGTAGCTTGATTCCTGCAGACTAGATTCCTTGGAAATGAAATTTCTGGATGAAAGCATATATACATAATTCAATTTTAATAGATACCACTGTGTGTGCTGTGCTTAGTAGCTCAGTCATATCCAACTTTTTGCAATCCCATGGACTATAGCCCACCAGGCTCCTCTGTCCATGGGGATTCTCCAAGCTAGAATACTAGAGTGGGTTGCCATGCCCTTCTTCAGGGGNCTGGGAGGGATTGGGGGCAAGAGGAGAAGGGGACAACCGAGGATGAGATGGCTGGATAGCATCACTGACTCGATGGACATGATTTTGAGTGAACTCTGGGAGTTGGTGATGGCCAGGGAGGCCTGGCATGCTGTGATTCACGGGGTCGCAAAGAGTCGGACACAACTGAGCAACTAAACTGAACTGAACTGAAATAGATATAAAATTTGAATATTAAAATTCCTTTTTGGATGCCTGTTGGAATATTATTCAGCTTTCAAAAGGAAGTTCTGATATATGCTAAAGCATGGATGAACCTTGAGGACTTTATGCTAAGGGAAATATGTGTGCTAAGTCATTTCAGTTGTACCTTACTTTTTGTGGCCCTATGGACCATAGCCTATGGACCACCCTATGGACCACGAGGCTCCTCTGTCCATAGCATTTCCAGCAAGAATACTGGAGTGGGTTGCCATGCCCTTCTCCAGGGGATCTTCCTGACCCAGGGACTGAACCCATGTCTCTTACATCTCCTGCACTGACAGGCAGGTTCTTTACCACGAATGCTACCTGGGAAGCCCATAAGCCAGTCACAAGAGAGACAAGAACTGTGTCATTCCTGTTCTATGAGGTATGTCATCATAGAAACTCTTAGCAAAGAAAATAGAATGGTGGTTGCCAGAGGCTGCAGGGAGGAGTTGGGGGCGATAAAGAACTGAGTTTCTGTTTTGCAGGATGAAAAAGTTCTGGAGATTGGTTGCACAATAAAATGAATACACCTAACATTACTGATCCATATGTACGCCTAAAAATAGTTAAGATGGGAAATTTCATGTTATTTTTCTTTTACCACGAGTCACAAAAAAAAACTCCTTACTGCATTAGAGGGTTTCCTGAGAGATTGCATTCTCCTTCAGATGACACAAACATCATTGAAGCCACACCTGATTGTCACACAGCCCAGGAATTTCATTTGTTCGCATTCAGTGGAAAAACATCTTAGCAAGAACTAAATTTGATCTATCCAGTTCCCGTGACTGGTCCCAGGGGTTCTGAGTAAAGCAAAGGATTTCTGAGGAAGAAAAATAATGCTAGGAAGATGCCAGCCCTCATGCTCCAAAGCAATTTCTCAGGGGAATTTTTCGGAATTCTCTTTTTCAACCAGCCCACCCACCATGCACAAGGGTCTCTCTAGCAGATTATCTTGAAAGACAAAGGATTTCCTCCTCTTATCTCTTAACCCAATGGTCTACTGATGAGCTGACAAGAGTCCATATTTGCAACACATAATAATTGTTTCCTTGGCTAAAAAGGATTAGTAACTCTGACATCATAAACAAAGAATCACACTAGGGATTCATCTGGAATTTGGTTAATCTTACATGGAGGGAGTGGCATTAATTCCAGGGCTGATTTGAGGCTTAATGTCCCCCAAATAACTACTAAACTATTAATTAGAGGAACATAGGATGCTTTTACACATAAGACATACCAAGTCTGGCCCCCATACGATTGTTGGTCCCTCAGCAATGCTGGGGGTTCTCATCTTGGAAATTGCCATGATGGACAAATTGGCCATGGTCTAGATACGAGGAGATGCAAGAACTGGGCTCACAAAATCTTCTCCTGAAAATATCTATCTGAGGACATAGTTTTTCCCAGTACACAGAGGGCCTCATTCCTGATCTCGACCCTAAATTCCTTTCAGGGGGTGTTGAAGNGCCATGATGGACAAATTGGCCATGGTCTAGATACGAGGAGATGCAATAACTGGGCTCACAAAATCTTCTCCTGAAAATATCTATCTGAGGACATAGTTTTTCCCAGTACACAGAGGGCCTCATTCCTGATCTCGACCCTAAATTCCTTTCAGTGGGTGTTGAAGGTCAACAGCTGAAGCAGCTCATAATTTGATCTTTGCAGAGGTAGACGGCAAGTGCCAGTTTGTAGCTGGCAGTATACAAACAATAGTTGCTTATAACAGGTAAAGAACAATGGAGTTATGTTAAGATAGTTCATAATCTTTCTCTCCAGGCTTCATTCAATCCCACCACCCTGAAAAAATATCCAATGTTAAGTTTTATAAGTAGTCTGCCACAGTTTATGTTTATATATACATATAAATAAATACATTCAAAAATATATGATTATGATATATGGATTATAGTATTTTACTTTAACAAAACTACTATAATCATTACTCAGCAGATTGCATTATTTCACATTAATAACATTATGGATTTTTCTATAGATGGAATGCAATCTTTAATAGCTGCATAATTGTCAATAGTATGAATGAACATAATTCATTCAACCATTTAGAGTTTTCAAATAATTATTTTTCCGTTACAAACCATACTGGAGTAGCACGTTTATACATATCCTTATTTTACTGGTAGCTTGATTCCTGCAGACTAGATTCCTTGGAAATGAAATTTCTGGATGAAAGCATATATACATAATTCAATTTTAATAGATACCACTGTGTGTGCTGTGCTTAGTAGCTCAGTCATATCCAACTTTTTGCAATCCCATGGACTATAGCCCACCAGGCTCCTCTGTCCATGGGGATTCTCCAAGCTAGAATACTAGAGTGGGTTGCCATGCCCTTCTTCAGGGGATCCTCCCAACCCAGCGATCGAACACAGGTCTCCTGCACTGCAGGCAGATTCTTTACTGTCTGAGCCCCCAGGGAAGCCCAAATAGATACCACTAGATTACTTGAAAAGATTACAATGTTGTAGCCATGTGTTCCGGGAAACAAACTCACTCAGAAGGACAATGCAGATAGTGGGGTGCAGTTTATTACACTGACGGGCCCAAGGCAGAGCCTCCTCTTAGCCAAGGACCCCAACCAACTTTTGTGAAAACCTTATATACCTTAAGTGTACTGCTCAAGCCCACATCCCCAAATTCCTTAAACCTAGCCTGGAAAGTGTTAAAGGCAGATACAATCAGGTTACAGCCATGATTCATAATCAGAAGGGTCAGCTGGTTATACATTGTAGCCTACACCAATGGGTGTCATAATGATTACAAAGGTGATGAACAATATAGGGGATTATTACATTCTTTTTGGCGACAGGAAATTTTGGCATGGAATCTGTTGTTGATCAGTCCAGGAGGCCAGTTCAGCCGTAGGTATGTTATCACCATGGCTACCAGGCACATGGTCCAAAGCTCACTGAAAGTGCGAGATGGAGTTTCCTTCTTTTTCAAGATGGAGTCAGCTCAGCCTGTTCATTTCCTCCCTCAATAACAATTTAATCTTCCACCACCAATGAAGACTTTGTCCATTTCCCACCGCCCTTGCCCGTACTGGATGCTAATAATCTTGAAATGTTTGCCAATCTGATAAGCAGAAATTGAAATTTCCGTCATTTGATTTCTGTTTACCTGACTACTTGAGACTTTGAGCATCTTTTCATATTTTATTGACCATTTACATTTCCATTTCTGTGAATTGCTTGTTCAGAGCTTTATCTCATCTGTCAGGCTGTTTGTCATTTCAATATCCGACACTTTGTCTGTCTTATGTATGGCAAAACGTTTTTCCTAAGCTATCATCTTTTTTTTTTCACTCTGTGGATAGAGTTTTGGGGTTTCCCTGGTGGCTCAGATGGTAAAGAATCTGCCTGCAATATGGGAGGCCTGAGTTTGACCCCTGGGTTGGGAAGATCCCCTGGTGAAGGGAATGGCCATCCACTCCAGTATTCATGCCTGGAAATCCCATGGATAAAGAGCCTGGTAGGCTACAGTCCACGGGATCGCGGAGTCGGACACGACTGAGCGATGAACACACAGTGTTTTGAAACATACAGAAATCTTTGTATGTAGTCAAAACTGTTAATCTTTTTTTAATGGCTTTTGGATTTTTCTTTTAAATGAACTTTAGAACCAGCTTAACAAATTTGCGTTAAATAAACCCTTTTCAGTTATTAATTGGGATTGCATTGAATTTATAGGTTAATTAAAGAGAAGCGACATCTTCACAGTAATAAGTGTGCTTTCCACCCAAGAGTGGTATGATTTTGACTATATTTAGATTTTCTTGCATTTCCTTCAAGAACATTTAGCAGTTTTTCTTCACTTGGGTACAGATGTATCTTGTTTGGTTTATTCTTGGGCATTTATGATTTATCGCATAATTATGGACTGCATCTTCTTTTCCACTCAAGTTTGTAGGGATGGAAATTGTGTTTGGAGTGAGTTGAGCCCAGTGGTAAAGGGCAGAAACTTTGGACTCAGTGCCCTGAATTCAAGCCTCAGATTTCCCACTCATTGTTAAGTAAGTTAATTCCTCTCTGAGCATGTTTCTTCACCTGTGAAATGGGAATAACAAGTTTGTTATGATGCTTAAGTAAGATAATAACATCACATCCTCAGTTCAGACCCTAGAATGGAGTTGTCACTAAATGATAACAAAGATAATGAAAATTGAAAGTGTTAGTCACTCAGTCGGGTCTGACTTTTTACCACCACCACCCCTCCATGGACTGTAGCACTCCAGGCTCCTCTGTCCATGGGATTCTCCAAGCAAGAAAACTGGAGTGGGTAGCCATTCCCTTCCCCAGGGGATCTTCCTGACCCAGGGATCAAACCCAGGTCTCCTGTACTGCAGGCAGATCCTTGTCATCTGAGCCACTAGGAAAGCCTCATAAAGATAATACAGACCTCTGATTCATACACCTGAAGACATACGGGGTTTGATTCTCTTGGCTTTTCTAGGGAGAAAAATCACATACTCTTCTAATAGCGATAATCCATCTTGATCTTTCCACAGTTTATATATTTATTTCTTTTATTGTCTATTACACTGGCTGAGGCCTCCATTCCAGTGCTGAATTGGAATGGTGGTGAGAGCCAGCATCCACTCTCCAATTTACATTCTCACCAACAGAGTAGGAGGGTTCCCCTTTCTCCACACTCTCTCCAGCATTTACTATTTGCAGACTTTTTAATGATGGCCATTCTGATAGTCCTGAGGTAATACTTCATTGTAGTTTTGATTTGCATTTCTCTAATCATGAGTGATGTTGAGCATCTTTTCATGTACCTGAAGGCCATCTGTATGTCTTCTTTGGAGAATTGTGTATCTATATCTTCTGCCTATTTTTTTTTGATTGGATTGTTTGATTTTGGGGGGATATTAAGCTGCATGGGCTGTTTGTATATTTTGGAAATTAATCCCCTGTCAGTACCATCATTTGCAATTATTTTCTCCCATTCTGAGGTTTGTCTTTGCGTCTTGTTTATGGTTTCCCGTGCTGTACAAGATCTTTTAAGTTTAATTAGGTCCCATTTGTTTAGTCACTCTTTTTTTTTTTTCCTTCTCATGTAATATTGGGTTGAGAGCTCTCTAATAACCAAAGTCAAAAAAATTAACATTAAAAACTGGTCATAGACGGGTAATACCCCTGGGGCCCCTGGCAAAATACATACCAGGAAAGACACTCCAAATTTAGGGTACAAAGAAGTGCCACAGACAAAACATCTTGCTCCTGATTCCTTCCTTTCTCTCGTCTCTCACACCCAATCTTTACCTCGATCTGAGCGACAAATACAACCATTTAACTTACTTGGTGCTGTTTCCTCTCTGGCTTTTCACCGAGCCATTCTGTATGGATAATCAGTGTTTTAGAACTACGCATCACATCATGTAACTCCCTTGTTTAAAAGTCTTTAGTGACCTACCGCTGCTCTTAAGAGAACATTCAAGCTTTCTGCCTGGTGTTCAAGGCCACATACGTTCTGTCTCCTGCCCATCTTCTACTTAATTCTCCTGCGTGTCTCACGACGATTAACAAAGTTGTAGCCGCACTGGCCTCCCTTATGTTCCCCGAAGCCAACAAACACGATGGGGATTCCGCTTAGGATGAACATCAGGGAGGAAGAGTAAAGAGATAAAGACCTCTTCCTGACATCATCAAGACCCTGGATCAAACCTTTCCTGAAGTCCCATTTACCACTGGACTTTGCGATCATGTCTCATTCCTTTTCCCTTTTCTTTCCTTTCTTTCCACCAGCCACTCTCACACTCAGCATTTTCTGGCAAGTCAGAGTCTTCATGCATAAAGAAATATGTCCCTTTATTGACCATTTCCCAGAAGCTTTCAGAGAAATGTTACAGCCAAAAGCGGTCTTTACAGAGGCTTTGATTCTATTCCAGGGTCCAACAAAAGTTGAAGAAGAGCTACTCGTGATATATCCTTGGAGAATTCATATTCACCAATATTCAGGAGCAACTGAGCATGACGTTTCTGAAATTTAATATAGCAGTAGTTTTCTCATTCAGTTTGCAATACCTTTTGATAGGCGACACACGTTTTTCTATTTTTCTGTTTCACCATCCTTGTATATATGCTTTTAATGAACTCAGTAGCATTTAATGACCACAAAGCACTCCCTTTCAACATCACTTCATGCAACTTCTCCCTTCATCAAAACAATTGGTAAGAATTTTTTTTTCACAACCTATCAAACATTCTGGCTAATTCCAAACACTTGCCACATTCTTTGAACTCAAAAGGTAGCAAACAAATCAAAAACAAAAGCTTCTAGTTTACAAAATTCCTTAAGCATGCGTTGTTGTGTTAAACTCTAATGACAATGTGTCAGTCCTGCAATGCACACAGTGTGAACATCCTGGTTTTACAACTGATGGGAGGAGAGTGAGAAAAAAGGAACAAACGTGTCCTGAGCAACTGCTCTACCCAGAGCATGCGTGCCAAGCTGCCTCAGTCTTTGGGACTCCCTGGACGGTAGCCTACCAGGCAAGAAAATTCTGCCTGCAGAATTTCCCAGGCAAGAATACTGGAGTGGGTTGCCATTTCCTCCTCCAGGGGAATCTGCCCAACCCAGGGATCAAACTCACATCCCTTACATCTCTATCACTGGCAGGTGGGTTCTTTACCACTGGCGCCACCTGAGAAGCCCATTATCACACAAGAAGCGTACATATGTCATCCACTCTAATCATCTCCAAAAGTTACGTGTCTTCACCACATCACACAGTAATTGCCAGAGGCAGGACACAAACCTGGTCTGCAGAGCTTTCTTTGCTGCAACTCGCTTCTTCAACTCAACGTCCCTGGGAGCCTCTTGTCTACACAAGGATACGGGCTGAAAATGATTTATTCAACAGGAGCTCATTACTGTCTTTTCCCTCTCAGAGGCGCCCACAGACTTCTCTGATTTGTGTCTTTGACTTCATGTGATTGATGTTGAGTCTGACACTTTATTATTTTCAAATGACAGAACAATCAGCTCTTAAGACAGTGTGGTATGGACCAAGTAAGCAGTTCTTAAAATTCAATTACTTATTAATAGCAGATCTTCCCATTTGAACTCTTTTAATATTGTAGCCTTGGGCTCGGATTCTATTTTGATTTACATGTCCTATAGGACAAAAGTACTTTTCTGGTGTTGCAAACACTGTCTCATGTCAAATCAAAACATCCCCTTTGAGACAGAGATGCTTGTATAGTATGAGTGTGATCTGAAAGTCTTAGGATGGAGTTTGGGATCCAAAGTGAGAATTATTCATTAAAAGGCAAAATACTCATATAGGGCTTATCTGCCAGGCGCTGTGTGCTTTACAAATATCAAATCATTTATATGATTAGCAGTCCCATTTAGGGACATTAGCTTAGTCGTTGTTTTCTCTTGTAAGCAACAACAGTAATCCTGTAATAAAGGAGATTATGAAAGAAAAATTGAGTGTTCACACTGGGGTTGGGAGGGCTGGCAAACTAGGCTAAGGTTAAGCATCCTGGAAACTTCCAAAGCCACGCCAACAACTGGGCTGGTGAGGGACCACCGTGGTTGATGCTGCCACTGCCATGCCCTTAAACCACACCCTGGGCCACCAGGAGCTCAATCTCACAGCCACCAGAAAACTACCACCTGTACTCAACTGCTTCCTCTTGAGAGGGCGGAGGAACACAAACCTTCTGCATAGAGCCTGGGTCCTGACGTCACCCCCGCCCAAAGTATCAAGCCAGTGTGGCTGCCTGGAAGCTTCTAATCACACACATGTCCCCACCGCAAAGCAGGCTGGGTGAACTTGAGCTCTGACATATCTCCACAAACAGCAGATCTCTCCCAAGAATAAAGGACGACCACGGGTGTGATGGGACAGCCCCTTCTAAATGAAAGCCCTCCTTCACCTAACTTCCAGTGAGCAGTCCATTCTAGAGGAATGGGCGGCTGTGGCCCACATTACCTTGGAACATCAGTTCAATAAACTGCGTGTAATTCCACTCTATTTGGACTGTTTTCTAGAACACCTCAACTCTAAAGGGGACTGGGGCTCAGATTTCTCTTTTTCAGCTGCACTTTTGTCCCATTGATCTTAGTCAGTCTCACAGCTTTAAATATTTTTCTAAAAAATATCTTTTTTAGAATTTCTATCTCTGACACCCACCCCTCCCTGGAATGCCAGCCTCCTAGTTGCAACCGTCTACTTGGATATCCAAAAGATCTCAGACCCCAGAAGGCCAAAACCAAATGGATGGTCTTTCCCCCTGAAGTCAGAGGTGCCATGTAGATGCTTCTTCCACGCAGAGGCTCAAGACAGAAGCGTGGGAGGCAAGCTAGATTTCACCCTTTTCCTCATTCCTCTCATCCATCCAACAGGAAAGCCTATTGATTCTACCTTCAAAGTCCCTTCTCCCATCTTCCCTGCTGTCACCCTTCTCTCACCCAAATTCCCTGCTATTACCCTTTTCTCACCCAGAATGCTGCAATGGCCTATTGCCTGCTCTTCCTTCTAGAACTGCCTTCGCAGGGGAGTGACCAGTGCCACTGTGTGGAGATCCCCGCATATGGAGGCCCTGTGCTTGGGGCTCACTGCTCTGTGGAGGTGTAAAATCTGACAGGACAAATCTGCATGCCCTTGGGGTTTGAAGCCTGATGGGTGGCGATGTCTCATCGATAAACATGAGTGAGTAGGCATGGGTTTTATGTCATCTCTCTGTGTGTCAATGAACATGCGTGTCCAGTCATTTCAGCTGTGTCTGACTGTGTGCAACCCATGGATGCAGCCTACCTAGACTCCTCTGTTCATGGGATTTCCCAGGCAGGAATACTGGAGTGGATTGCCATGCCTTCCTCTAGGGGATCTTCCCAACCCATGGATCAAACCTGCATCACCTGCTTTGCTGGCTGATTCTTTCCTGCTAAACCACCTGGGAAACCCCTGAGTGTCACTACTACTGCTACTGCTAAGTCACTATAGTCATGTCTGACTCTGTGTGACCCCATAGATGGCAGCCCACCAGGCTCCCCCATCCCTGGGATTCTCCAGGCAAGAACACTGGAGTGGGTTGCCATTTCCTTCTCCAATGCATGAAAGTGAAAAGTGAAAGTGAAGTCGCTCAGTCGTGTCCGACTCTTAGCAACCCCATGGACTGTACCCCACCAGGCTCCTCCATCCATGGGATTTTCCAGGCAAGAGTACTGGAGTGGGATGCCATTGCCTTCTCCGCTGAGTGTCACTATTTCATGTCAAATGAGCAAGAAGTGAGTAAGAACCTGGGTGGATACGATGTGCTTGCTCAGGGACAAGCACGTGCTAAGGGCAGGGAGTCCTGTTCACATGGAGGGTGGTGTGTAAGAAAGCTAACAATGGGTGATGAGTCGAGGGATGTGTGTGGGAGCTAGCAAGGGAGGCAGGATTAGCAGCAGCAGCCAGCCGGTGTCAGGGAAGGGGGGTATCTAAGTGAAAGAATCCAAGGCCAGTTGACTGGCCACCAAAGAGAGTGGAAGTCACTGAGTATGGTGTTAATACCCATCAGCAGTAGAACTGAAGCTCCAGCTTTGCCACTAGGCCCATCATGAATCTTTGGCCGCAAGAACTTTGCTGTGCACACAAACATATCCCACCACACTCAAACCAAGTAAATCTCCAGCTCAGCTTCCTCCTAGGCAGGTCTCAAATTTCCCCAAAGTTCTTCTAACCTCAGGCAACATGAGAGGAAGTGGTTTGACAAGAGGCGAGGTTGCAGAGAAAACAACAGACATCTTAACGGATATTGGCAAAAATCCGTGACTCTTGCAAGTTTTGCAAAAGTCGAAGAGATAGCAGGGCCCCTCCCACGGAATCGGAAGGAGAGAGGCAGTGAAGGGCCCTCCGGCTTAAGTGTCTTTGGCTTTCTGCTAAATCCACCTGTGTGTATGCTCAGTCACTCAGTCGTGCCCAGCTCTTTGCGACCCCTGTGGACGGTAGCCTGCCAGGCTCCTCTGTCCATTGGATTTTCTAGGTAAGAATACTGGAGTGGGTCGCCACTTCCTTCTCCAGGGGATCTTCCCAACCCAAGGATCAAACCCAGGTCTCCTGCATTGGCAGGAAGATTCATTACCACTGAACCACCTGGGAAGCCCCAAACCCCAGCTTTGCAGGACCTTAATAAATACTTGTCAAATAAATGAGTAAATGCATAGTAATGGCTTAGACTTGATGTCTGAGCATTAAACAATGAGCATATTCCAAGAGTACTTCTGAACTACACCAGTAACTAAAAAACAAGCTTAGAAACAAGAGCATAAAAGCTTAGCATCAGAAAACTCATGAAAAGTATGAAAAGCTGGGGTGAAAAATAAAACCTCTCAGTGAGATGCTGAAGGATGAGTCTAGTCCCTGTGGCTGAACTTTGGACAGCTATCTCCTAGGAGCCCCACAGGGGAATTTCAGTTTCTCCTGAATCAAAAGTGTGTGGTCAAAAACGTCTCTGAAAATAAAAGACAAAAAAATTCAACCCTCATTTATAATCAGCCAAAACTCTTAGGTCTTTTCACCTGATTTATTACTATGTCAAGTTCCTTATTCTTATTTATCAGTAGTTGCTGAACACTTCATGTGTTCAGATCAAAAAGAGGTTTTTTTAATCTGGACAAAGTTCCTCCTTATTTATTACTTATTAAATAAACCATTTATCTGAGGTTAAAAAAATAAACTCAAGCCTTTATATTACCACATAGTAAATGTGCATTGAATGACTAAATAAAAGCAAAAATAATGCCACAAATGTTCCCAATTGCCCATTCTTAGCCTCTTAAGGATAAAAATGAGCCTGATACACCAGTCAGGTCTGAAGAGTTGTCTAAAAGGAACTCTCAGGTTAGGCTGAAAAGGATGCTCTTCTGGATTTGCAAGGGAGGAGGAAGGAACGGCCTCACAATCCTCTGCCCCTGAAGCAGGTCATTTTGATGTGGCAGAGCGTATATATTATCTGCCCTCTATCTATTCCTTTTCATCTGGGGACAGGAGAGAGATGCGCAGAAGGAGCTCCGGAAAAGTCGGTACTGTTGCCATTTCCTGCTCCAGGGGATCTTCCTGACCCAGGGATGGAACCCAGGTCTCCTGCATTGCAGGCTGATTCTTTACGATCTGAGCCACCAGGGAAGCCCCAAAAAAGTTGTGGGCTCACCCAATTAATATCACACCCTCCGGTGAGCTAAGATACGAGGAAATAAACCAAGACCAATTCCAGGAGAACAAGCAGAGGAGGTTTATCCAGCGTTTGCTGAAGCAAGGGAGGCAGCCAGGTCCCTTGCATTTGGCAGAGATGCCAAAGCAGAGGGTAGCAGGAATGGAAGGGTTTCCTGGAGAACAGGGGAGGAAGATTCCTGCGTCCTCCTCTGAGGATGCTTGCTCTGAGGACGTCCTGCTCTGAGGTCTTGGGGAGCTGGAGGTGGGCCAACTAGAAGAGGGTGGCAGGGGCGGGTGTCCTGTGTGATGAGTTGTGAAAGTCGTTCAGTCGTGTCCAACTCTTCGTGACTCCATGGACTGCAGCCTGCCAGGCTCCTCTGTCCATGGAATTCTCCAGGCCAGAATCCTGGAGTGGGTAGCCATTCCTTTCTCCAGGGGATCTTCCCAACCCAGGGACCAAACCCAGGTCCCCTGCATTGCAGGCAGATTCTTTACCAGCTGAGCTACCAGAGAATGGGTTGGCGATGGGGCTGCCTATTTGGCTTTCTCTGCTTGGTCCTAAGTTAGAAGCAGGGACAAAAATTAGGAAAGCTGGAAGTTTTAAGTCAAGTCCTGGCCATTTGGGGTAAGTGATTACATAAGCTATTATTTAGTTTCCCAGATTGTTATAGACGGAGCAGTCTGTCTTCCTACAAGTCTAGTCTGTCCGACAGCAGGCTGGCTTCCCAGGCTGTCTGTGGCAGACGAGTAGGGGTGGGGTGGCCTTCCTGGGCAGGGGCTTTGGGCTGTGAGTCAGGGCTGTATCTGCACACGTAATCTGACCATTGTCCCTTCCTCCAGTCCATCTCTCACACACCATTTGCTGTCAGACACATGTAGACCTGTAGACCTGATTCATGCTGATGTAAGGCAAAAACCGTCTCAATATTGTAAAGTAATTAACTTCCAATTAAAATGAATAATTTTTTTTAAAAAGCTTTTTGAATAGGTATATTCACCATTACAGGAAAAGGTAAGAGGGTATGGATACTGATTGTTTTTCTTAGGAAAAAACTCTTAGCAGCTCCATGAAGGGAGAACTTATTAAATTAAAGGGTAAATGGAAGTGCAAGGGCCAAGCTGCGTGCATCTCATCAGGGTAATAGGAGGAGTGTGGTTAAGTGCCCACATACCGGGCTAGAAAATGCCCCTTTGGTATTTTGAAAATAAAAAAGCAGGAAGAGGAGTCAGTTCACCCTAAGCCTCCTCAACCTGCTCTCATCTCATCTTCTCTTAGGAGAAAAAAAGTGGGGAGGACGCGCAGGTCTATTACTGCAGTAGAGCCTGAGAGGTCATCATCTGGGCCTGATTCACAGCAATAACCACATTCCAAGCCCAGAAGTGATTCAGATTGTTTGCAGAAGAGTGCTCTCATATTTCTTTTTTTTAATTTGAGCCAATTATTTAAGGCAAAACTATCTTTCACATTAAAAACCCAGCGGGCAGCTTGTAAGCATGGAATACATTGCACCGGGGGTCCATTTTCCTGCTCTGTTATGTAAAACTGTCAGCATTACTTGCTCTGCTAGTTGTGGAAGAAAAAAAATGTGCATTAGTCTGCATTTTACACACACACACACACACACACACACACACACANATGCCATTGCCTTCTCCGCTGAGTGTCACTATTTCATGTCAAATGAGCAAGAAGTGAGTAAGAACCTGGGTGGATACGATGTGCTTGCTCAGGGTCAAGCACGTGCTAAGGGCAGGGAGTCCTGTTCACATGGAGGGTGGTGTGTAAGAAAGCTAACAATGGGTGATGAGTCGAGGGACATGTGTGGGAGCTAGCAAGGGAGGCAGGATTAGTGGCAGCAGCCAGCCGGTGTCAGGGAAGGGGGGTATCTAAGTGAAAGAATCCAAGGTCAGTTGACTGGCCACCAAAGAGAGTGGAAGTCACTGAGTATGGTGTTAATACCCATCAGCAGTAGAACTGAAGCTCCGGCTTTGCCACTAGGCCCATCATGAATCTTTGGCCGCAAGAACTTTGCTGTGCACACAAACATATCCCACCACACTCAAACCAAGTAAATCTCCAGCTCAGCTTACTCCTAGGCAGGTCTCAAATTTCCCCAAAGTTCTTCTAACCTCAGGCAACATGAGAGGAAGTGGTTTGACAAGAGGCGAGGTTGCAGAGAAAACAACAGACATCTTAACGGATATTGGCTAAAATACGTGACTCTTGCAAGTTTTGCAAAATCAGTGAGCATGTCGAAGAGATAGCAGGGCCCCTCCCACGGACTCGGAAGGAGAGAGGCAGTGAAGGGCCCTCCGGCTTAAGTGTCTTTGGCTTTCTGCTAAATCCACCTGTGTGTATGCTCAGTCACTCAGTCGTGCCCAGCTCTTTGCGACCCCTGTGGACGGTAGCCTGCCAGGCTCCTCTGTCCATTGGATTTTCTAGGTAAGAATACTGGAGTGGGTCGCCACTTCCTTCTCCAGGGGATCTTCCCAACCCAAGGATCAAACCCAGGTCTCCTGCATTGGCAGGAAGATTCATTACCACTGAACCACCTGGGAAGCCCCAAACCCCAACTTTGCAGGACCTTAATAAATACTTGTCAAATAAATGAGTAAATGCATAGTAATGGCTTAGACTTGATGTCTGAGCATTAAACAATGAGCATATTCCAAGAGTACTTCTGAACTACACCAGTAACTAAAAAACAAGCTTAGAAACAAGAGCATAAAAGCTTAGCATCAGAAAACTCATGAAAAGTATGAAAAGCTGGGGTGAAAAATAAAACCTCTCAGTGAGATGCTGAAGGATGAGTCTAGTCCCTGTGGCTGAACTTTGGACAGCTATCTCCTAGGAGCCCCACAGGGGAATTTCAGTTTCTCCTGAATCAAAAGCGTGTGGTCAAAAACGTCTCTGAAAATAAAAGACAAAAAAATTCAACCCTCATTTATAATCAGCCAAAACTCTTAGGTCTTTTCACCTGATTTATTACTATGTCAAGTTCCTTATTCTTATTTATCAGTAGTTGCTGAACACTTCATGTGTTCAGATCAAAAAGAGGTTTTTTTAATCTGGACAAAGTTCCTCCTTATTTATTACTTATTAAATAAACCATTTATCTGAGGTTAAAAAAATAAACTCAAGCCTTTATATTACCACATAGTAAATGTGCATTGAATGACTAAATAAAAGCAAAAATAATGCCACAAATGTTCCCAATTGCCCATTCTTAGCCTCTTAAGGATAAAAATGAGCCTGATACACCAGTCAGGTCTGAAGAGTTGTCTAAAAGGAACTCTCAGGTTAGGCTGAAAAGGATGCTCTTCTGGATTTGCAAGGGAGGAGGAAGGAACGGCCTCACAATCCTCTGCCCCTGAAGCAGGTCATTTTGATGTGGCAGAGCGTATATATTATCTGCCCTCTATCTATTCCTTTTCATCTGGGGACAGGAGAGAGATGCGCAGAAGGAGCTCCGGAAAAGTCGGTACTGTTGCCATTTCCTGCTCCAGGGGATCTTCCTGACCCAGGGATGGAACCCAGGTCTCCTGCATTGCAGGCTGATTCTTTACGATCTGAGCCACCAGGGAAGCCCCAAAAAAGTTGTGGGCTCACCCAATTAATATCACACCCTCCGGTGAGCTAAGATACGAGGAAATAAACCAAGACCAATTCCAGGAGAACAAGCAGAGGAGGTTTATCCAGCGTTTGCTGAAGCAAGGGAGGCAGCCAGGTCCCTTGCATTTGGCAGAGATGCCAAAGCAGAGGGTAGCAGGAATGGAAGGGTTTCCTGGAGAACAGGGGAGGAAGATTCCTGCGTCCTCCTCTGAGGATGCTTGCTCTGAGGACGTCCTGCTCTGAGGTCTTGGGGAGCTGGAGGTGGGCCAACTAGAAGAGGGTGGTGGGGGCGGGTGTCCTGTGTGATGAGTTGTGAAAGTCGTTCAGTCGTGTCCAACTCTTCGTGACTCCATGGACTGCAGCCTGCCAGGCTCCTCTGTCCATGGAATTCTCCAGGCCAGAATCCTGGAGTGGGTAGCCATTCCTTTCTCCAGGGGATCTTCCCAACCCAGGGACCAAACCCAGGTCCCCTGCATTGCAGGCAGATTCTTTACCAGCTGAGCTACCAGAGAATGGGTTGGCGATGGGGCTGCCTATTTGGCTTTCTCTGCTTGGTCCTAAGTTAGAAGCAGGGACAAAAATTAGGAAAGCTGGAAGTTTTAAGTCAAGTCCTGGCCATTTGGGGTAAGTGATTACATAAGCTATTATTTAGTTTCCCAGATTGTTATAGACGGAGCAGTCTGTCTTCCTACAAGTCTAGTCTGTCCGACAGCAGGCTGGCTTCCCAGGCTGTCTGTGGCAGACGAGTAGGGGTGGGGTGGCCTTCCTGGGCAGGGGCTTTGGGCTGTGAGTCAGGGCTCTATCTGCACACGTGATCTGACCATTGTCCCTTCCTCCAGTCCATCTCTCACACACCATTTGCTGTCAGACACATGTAGACCTGTAGACCTGATTCATGCTGATGTAAGGCAAAAACCGTCTCAATATTGTAAAGTAATTAACTTCCAATTAAAATGAATAATTTTTTTTAAAAAGCTTTTTGAATAGGTATATTCACCATTACAGGAAAAGGTAAGAGGGTATGGATACTGATTGTTTTTCTTAGGAAAAAACTCTTAGCAGCTCCATGAAGGGAGAACTTATTAAATTAAAGGGTAAATGGAAGTGCAAGGGCCAAGCTGCGTGCATCTCATCAGGGTAATAGGAGGAGTGTGGTTAAGTGCCCACATACCGGGCTAGAAAATGCCCCTTTGGTATTTTGAAAATAAAAAAGCAGGAAGAGGAGTCAGTTCACCCTAAGCCTCCTCAACCTGCTCTCATCTCATCTTCTCTTAGGAGAAAAAAAGTGGGGAGGACGCGCAGGTCTATTACTGCAGTAGAGCCTGAGAGGTCATCATCTGGGCCTGATTCACAGCAATAACCACATTCCAAGCCCAGAAGTGATTCAGATTGTTTGCAGAAGAGTGCTCTCATATTTCTTTTTTTTAATTTGAGCCAATTATTTAAGGCAAAACTATCTTTCACATTAAAAACCCAGCGGGCAGCTTGTAAGCATGGAATACATTGCACCGGGGGTCCATTTTCCTGCTCTGTTATGTAAAACTGTCAGCATTACTTGCTCTGCTAGTTGTGGAAGAAAAAAAATGTGCATTAGTCTGCATTTTACACACACACACACACACACACACACACACACACACACACACACACACACAAACTAAGCTCAAAGGCATTTTCAAAATGCAGGCTTGCCTTTCCAAACTTTGCACAGTCCGTGGGCTCTAGGAGGTAGAGTGAGTGAGCCAGACTCACTCCAGTAAATTAGCCCCAGACACTAACAGGATGAATGCGTTCCCCACCCCGGGCAGGGCAGGGAGGCAGGCAGAACCTTCCCCTCGGCACCAAAGACAGCTTCCCCTCCTTTCAGAGAGGGTGTGGCCATTAACCAAATCCTCCCCCCAACCCCTCAGAAGCAACAAATATGAAGACTCTGTTCAGTTCAATCTCAGTCATATCACCCCATGGACTGCAGCACACCAGGCCTCCCTGTCCATCACCAACTCTCCGAGCTTGCTCAAACTCATGTCCCTTGCGTCGGTGATACCATCCAACCATCTCATCCTCTGTCATCCCCTTCTCCCATCTTCAATTTTTCCCAGCATCAGGGTCTTTTCCAATGAGTCAGTTTTCCACTTCAGGTGGCCAAAGTACTGGAGCTTCAGCTTCAGCATCAGTCCTTCCAATGAATATTCAGGACTGATTTCCTTTAGGATTGACTAGTTTGATCTCCTTACAGTCCAAGGGACTCTCAAGAGTCTTCTCCAACACCACAGTTCAAAAGCATCAATTCTTTGGTGCTCAGCTTTCTTAATAGTCCAACTCTCATATCCATACATGACTGCTGGAAAAGCCATAGCTTTGACTAGACAGACCTTTGTCGAAAAAAACCTCTCAGCACCTCAGATCAGACCCAAAGCAAGGAAAATCTCCCTTCGGCTTCATTAACTGGGTATGCAGAAGTGTGTGAGTGCAGCCCAGTAAAGGAGCCCAGTAAAGGAGCGACTGTTCCCCAAACTCCCCATAAAGTTGAGCTGGGGCCTCCATTTCCTGACTCGTTTTCAAATAGCTGAACCTCCGCTTTGCACAGTCACTACTGGACACGTTTCTTCCCACGAGAAAAATGAACTAACCAGAGGCACCGTTTCCTTTAGCCTCCATCTCTGCGCATATGGGGTTTTTCTACCTGGGAGCTGATTAGCCTGGTGGCTCCCAGGAAGCCTCCCTGGATAAGGCATCTTGGGAGGCCTGAATGTCTTGCTGAGTCTCTATCTCTTTCATTTTACACAAGGTCAGTGCTAGAGCCAGCCGTCCCTAATGTGGGGCTGGGAGAGTTATCATATGCATCAGATTGATAGAGTGCTTAATTCTAGAAAGGATTAAAAAAACAAAAGTCACCAAGGGGGACTTCCCTGGCAAACCAGTGGTTAAGACTCTGCTTTGCCAATGCAGTGGGCTCGGGTTCCATCCCTGGTGGGGGAACTAAGTTCCCACATGCTGCTCTGCAGCCAAAAAAATTAATAACTAAAAATAAAAATGTAATATAAAAAAGCTGCAAACCAAAGCCCAAGGATTTACCTGTGGCTGAGGAGAAGAAACCTGCATTGTGAAATACAGAAATTCATTCATTTGCCAGATGGAACAGTCACGATATTCTAGGTGGGATTTCAGGGACCTGGCCCTGCCCTCAAGTAGTTTATGGTCTAGAAAGTCAACATCCAACTCATAGTCAGTCCATCCCCAAATTCTGTCAATTACTTTCTATCTCAATTATGCAATTCACTTCTACCTCCCCTCCCATGAGAGCGGCTCAAATCATCACTGCCATCATCTTCACCATCATCATCCACCTCTTCNAATTTCTATTTTGGCTAAGATGGATGAGCAAGAATATAAAGAATTTCTTTTCTGAAAACTGAACAGAATATATGGAATAAAAGCTTTCAAAACACTAGACATTAAGAAATGAAAGGAAACTATCTCTAAGAGACAGAACATAAATTAGGTGCCCCTGAGCATTGTCCCAGGTAGAGCCCAGTGAGCTCCCTGGATTGAGGAAATGGAGCTGCAGTTCAGGAAGCCCAAAGTGACCAGGGTTTGCAGGTCAGAGTTTGGAGAGGAGAAAGCTACACAGAGAAACTCTGAGGATCTTCAGAGGAGCCCCCACAAGAACTCAGCGGGTACAGATCGGTGCACATACGTAAGAAAGGCTGGGGAAAGGCCGCTGGAAACAGCTGTCACTGTTGGTTAGTCGCCAAGTCATATCTGACTCTTTTGCAACCCCATGGACTGTAGCCCACCAAGCTCCTCTGCGCATGGGGTTTCCTGGGCAAGAATGCTGGAGTGGGCTGCCATTTCTTTCTCCAGGGGATCTTCTCCACCCAGGAAATGAACCCACATCTTCATTGGCAGGTGGGTTCTTTACCACTGAGCCACCAGGCAGGGCCGTCCACTGGAAAGAGTAGGGTGCCTATTTTTACGAGTCAGACTAAAAGTGTCATCGTTCATGAAGCGCTGAGGAGAGTTTATCTCAGTGGTAGGTAATGATTAGCTTTACACTCACTACTGCTCTGATTAAGCCTAACAAATCTTACAAAACAAAAGTCCCAAAGACCAAACTGTTTTCCAAATTGTGAATTACATTCCAAGAATGGAAGCGCAAAAGATTTATAAGAAAACAAAAATATCCAGTACCCAACATGGTAAAGCCCAGAGAGCAGGGATTCCCACTAGTCCATGACAGGAGTGGTCTGGTTAGAATGCCATCAACGGCACCTTTGTCCCTCCCACTCCAGAACAGCTGTATCACTGCCATAGGCATCACCAACTGTGTTGCTGGGTGCCTTCATCATGAATGAATCCTAAACTGCCTTTTCATCTTTTTGTCACTAGCTTGATGATCAAAGTCCCAAAGAGGAGTTAACATTGGTCAAGCCTGAGTCACGTGACCATACACCAGCCCCCAGGTAGTAGGAAAAAGAAATATGTGGTTACCTTTGGCTTTTATGGTGGGAAGTAAGGCCAACACTCACAAAGGTGGCCTCTCCCTAAATAGGATGGGGCTTTAGATGCTGGGCAGCTAAGTGAATGACAAATGACCACTATGGTGATTGACTATTATTTAATTTTTTTAATTTTGAACTTTTTATTTTATATTGGGGTATAATCAATTAACAATGTTGTGACAGTTTCAGGTGAACAGCAAAGGGACTCAGCCATACATATACATGTATCCATTCTCCCCAAACCCCTCTCCCATCTAAGCTGCCACATAACACCGAGCAGAGTTCCCTGTGCTATACAGTAAGTCCTTGTTGGTTATTACTCTTCAAACCTAACCTTAATATGTTNCCTCACAATCCTCTGCCCCTGAAGCAGGTCATTTTGATGTGGCAGAGCGTATATATTATCTGCCCTCTATCTATTCCTTTTCATCTGGGGACAGGAGAGAGATGCGCAGAAGGAGCTCCGGAAAAGTCGGTACTGTTGCCATTTCCTGCTCCAGGGGATCTTCCTGACCCAGGGATGGAACCCAGGTCTCCTGCATTGCAGGCTGATTCTTTACGATCTGAGCCACCAGGGAAGCCCCAAAAAAGTTGTGGGCTCACCCAATTAATATCACACCCTCCGGTGAGCTAAGATACGAGGAAATAAACCAAGACCAATTCCAGGAGAACAAGCAGAGGAGGTTTATCCAGCGTTTGCTGAAGCAAGGGAGGCAGCCAGGTCCCTTGCATTTGGCAGAGATGCCAAAGCAGAGGGTAGCAGGAATGGAAGGGTTTCCTGGAGAACAGGGGAGGAAGATTCCTGCGTCCTCCTCTGAGGATGCTTGCTCTGAGGACGTCCTGCTCTGAGGTCTTGGGGAGCTGGAGGTGGGCCAACTAGAAGAGGGTGGCAGGGGCGGGTGTCCTGTGTGATGAGTTGTGAAAGTCGTTCAGTCGTGTCCAACTCTTCGTGACTCCATGGACTGCAGCCTGCCAGGCTCCTCTGTCCATGGAATTCTCCAGGCCAGAATCCTGGAGTGGGTAGCCATTCCTTTCTCCAGGGGATCTTCCCAACCCAGGGACCAAACCCAGGTCCCCTGCATTGCAGGCAGATTCTTTACCAGCTGAGCTACCAGAGAATGGGTTGGCGATGGGGCTGCCTATTTGGCTTTCTCTGCTTGGTCCTAAGTTAGAAGCAGGGACAAAAATTAGGAAAGCTGGAAGTTTTAAGTCAAGTCCTGGCCATTTGGGGTAAGTGATTACATAAGCTATTATTTAGTTTCCCAGATTGTTATAGACGGAGCAGTCTGTCTTCCTACAAGTCTAGTCTGTCCGACAGCAGGCTGGCTTCCCAGGCTGTCTGTGGCAGACGAGTAGGGGTGGGGTGGCCTTCCTGGGCAGGGGCTTTGGGCTGTGAGTCAGGGCTGTATCTGCACACGTAATCTGACCATTGTCCCTTCCTCCAGTCCATCTCTCACACACCATTTGCTGTCAGACACATGTAGACCTGTAGACCTGATTCATGCTGATGTAAGGCAAAAACCGTCTCAATATTGTAAAGTAATTAACTTCCAATTAAAATGAATAATTTTTTTTAAAAAGCTTTTTGAATAGGTATATTCACCATTACAGGAAAAGGTAAGAGGGTATGGATACTGATTGTTTTTCTTAGGAAAAAACTCTTAGCAGCTCCATGAAGGGAGAACTTATTAAATTAAAGGGTAAATGGAAGTGCAAGGGCCAAGCTGCGTGCATCTCATCAGGGTAATAGGAGGAGTGTGGTTAAGTGCCCACATACCGGGCTAGAAAATGCCCCTTTGGTATTTTGAAAATAAAAAAGCAGGAAGAGGAGTCAGTTCACCCTAAGCCTCCTCAACCTGCTCTCATCTCATCTTCTCTTAGGAGAAAAAAAGTGGGGAGGACGCGCAGGTCTATTACTGCAGTAGAGCCTGAGAGGTCATCATCTGGGCCTGATTCACAGCAATAACCACATTCCAAGCCCAGAAGTGATTCAGATTGTTTGCAGAAGAGTGCTCTCATATTTCTTTTTTTTAATTTGAGCCAATTATTTAAGGCAAAACTATCTTTCACATTAAAAACCCAGCGGGCAGCTTGTAAGCATGGAATACATTGCACCGGGGGTCCATTTTCCTGCTCTGTTATGTAAAACTGTCAGCATTACTTGCTCTGCTAGTTGTGGAAGAAAAAAAATGTGCATTAGTCTGCATTTTACACACACACACACACACACACACACACACACATACACACACAAACTAAGCTCAAAGGCATTTTCAAAATGCAGGCTTGCCTTTCCAAACTTTGCACAGTCCGTGGGCTCTAGGAGGTAGAGTGAGTGAGCCAGACTCACTCCAGTAAATTAGCCCCAGACACTAACAGGATGAATGCGTTCCCCACCCCGGGCAGGGCAGGGAGGCAGGCAGAACCTTCCCCTCGGCACCAAAGACAGCTTCCCCTCCTTTCAGAGAGGGTGTGGCCATTAACCAAATCCTCCCCCCAACCCCTCAGAAGCAACAAATATGAAGACTCTGTTCAGTTCAATCTCAGTCATATCACCCCATGGACTGCAGCACACCAGGCCTCCCTGTCCATCACCAACTCTCCGAGCTTGCTCAAACTCATGTCCCTTGCGTCGGTGATACCATCCAACCATCTCATCCTCTGTCATCCCCTTCTCCCATCTTCAATTTTTCCCAGCATCAGGGTCTTTTCCAATGAGTCAGTTTTCCACTTCAGGTGGCCAAAGTACTGGAGCTTCAGCTTCAGCATCAGTCCTTCCAATGAATATTCAGGACTGATTTCCTTTAGGATTGACTAGTTTGATCTCCTTACAGTCCAAGGGACTCTCAAGAGTCTTCTCCAACACCACAGTTCAAAAGCATCAATTCTTTGGTGCTCAGCTTTCTTAATAGTCCAACTCTCATATCCATACATGACTGCTGGAAAAGCCATAGCTTTGACTAGACAGACCTTTGTCGAAAAAAACCTCTCAGCACCTCAGATCAGACCCAAAGCAAGGAAAATCTCCCTTCGGCTTCATTAACTGGGTATGCAGAAGTGTGTGAGTGCAGCCCAGTAAAGGAGCCCAGTAAAGGAGCGACTGTTCCCCAAACTCCCCATAAAGTTGAGCTGGGGCCTCCATTTCCTGACTCGTTTTCAAATAGCTGAACCTCCGCTTTGCACAGTCACTACTGGACACGTTTCTTCCCACGAGAAAAATGAACTAACCAGAGGCACCGTTTCCTTTAGCCTCCATCTCTGCGCATATGGGGTTTTTCTACCTGGGAGCTGATTAGCCTGGTGGCTCCCAGAAAGCCTCCCTGGATAAGGCATCTTGGGAGGCCTGAATGTCTTGCTGAGTCTCTATCTCTTTCATTTTACACAAGGTCAGTGCTAGAGCCAGCCGTCCCTAATGTGGGGCTGGGAGAGTTATCATATGCATCAGATTGATAGAGTGCTTAATTCTAGAAAGGATTAAAAAAACAAAAGTCACCAAGGGGGACTTCCCTGGCAAACCAGTGGTTAAGACTCTGCTTTGCCAATGCAGTGGGCTCGGGTTCCATCCCTGGTGGGGGAACTAAGTTCCCACATGCTGCTCTGCAGCCAAAAAAATTAATAACTAAAAATAAAAATGTAATATAAAAAAGCTGCAAACCAAAGCCCAAGGATTTACCTGTGGCTGAGGAGAAGAAACCTGCATTGTGAAATACAGAAATTCATTCATTTGCCAGATGGAACAGTCACGATATTCTAGGTGGGATTTCAGGGACCTGGCCCTGCCCTCAAGTAGTTTATGGTCTAGAAAGTCAACATCCAACTCATAGTCAGTCCATCCCCAAATTCTGTCAATTACTTTCTATCTCAATTATGCAATTCACTTCTACCTCCCCTCCCATGAGAGCGGCTCAAATCATCACTGCCATCATCTTCACCATCATCATCCACCTCTTCTTCATCTCGCACCTGAACTTTGACAATGGCTTCCTCCCTGCTCCTCCATGTCTATGCTTTGTTTCCAAAGCCAGGATGATCTTTGCAAAGGGCAAAGTCCACCTTAAAAATCTGTGAGCAATACCCATAGACTGCAAATAAAATGCCTTAAACTGTCCTTAAGGCCCTGCCTGCTATGGGCTCAACCTGTAACCGAGCAGGACTCTATGGGGCCTTCCTGGGACAGGCCTTCCCCCATATCCTCTGCTTTAGCTCCTCTCTGAAGCACTGCTATAACAGTGTTTGCACATTTCCTGAGTTGTTTCACCAGTGTGAAAACCTCACACCCTTCCCCCCCACCACCACCACCAAAAGGAAGATGTTAACTACTTCATGGCATTGAGCAAACAGGCCCGAGCATCCTTGAGCCTAAGGACTGATAATGTTAACCTCTGTGACACCACCTTATTCCCTCACTATCAGCCTGTCGGAGATTTGTGCATGAGCTGATCACATACCCTGAGACCACATCCCCTCACCTGACTTTTAAAAGTACTTTGCCAAAATCCTTTGGCGAGCTCAGGGCTTTTGAGGGCATGAGCCACCCATCTTCTTGCATGGCCCTGCAATAAACCTTTCTCTGCTCCAAACTTGGGCGTTTCTGTTTGTTTGGGCTCACTGTGTGTTGGGCACATGAAATTGTGCTAATAGTTGCAAGAATGGTCTCAATTCTCCACCCCTTCTTATATCCCTGGTTCTGCAATGTGACTTCATAGCTCATTCCATTAAGAAGTGAAGTCCATTTTCCCACCCTTGAATCCTCTCTGTGAATTACTTTGGCCAATAGAAGGAGATGGAAAGGTTCAAAGCCCAGATTAGGATCCTAGCTCTCCTGCCTGCTAGTTTTTCGTCCATGGAAAGACTTGTAATCTCTGCTCAGTTTCCTCTTCAGGAAAATCCCATCTCAGAGCACTGTTTGAGACTTCAGCTGGAAAGTGTTACTATCCATGGTTTAAGATAACTCAAAGGAAAGCTGAAGATTGTACAACTATTTACAGATCAGAAGAGAAAAGGTGGAAATTCAGATTGGAATCAAAGGGACCAAAGTCAAAGGGATAATTACTATTATTTACACACAAATATACTTTTTCTTATTCAGCCCTTGGAGACTCTTTCACCTCATTAAGATGCCAACTACTCATGCACCTTGCTTATCTACTTAAATCATCAAGGCAGATTGCATACTCATGCACCTTGCTTATCTACTTAAATCATCAAGGCAGATTGCAAAGATCAGCATAGGGATTCCCTAAATGGACCTTCACTTATCTACCTGGCAAGTTTAACCAGCACACTCCGTTTCACCTTCCAAGTGGAACAGACTGATAACCAGTGCCTTAAATGTTCAGATCTACGACGTCATTCTCGGGTATGCATAAACACTTCTGCTCACATCAGCTCATTATATGTTTATCAAGATTTGGTTACTTTTATTTCCCAGTCTATATCCTTACTATTGCAATTACACAATGTAATTAAATATGAAAATCAACAAAAGATGTTTTAAAATTATTTCTAAAAGTGAATTGTTTCTATGACTTCTAAGTTGGATGCTACAGAAAGAATGAGTTAAAAAGAAGACTTGTTGTTGAGCTTGGTGTGTGAAATAAGAATAATTCTTAACTCTAGAAGATTAATATACTCAGACTGATTTTTAAGTATTTTTCACTTCTCATTTCTGCTTCAAAGAAACTAAACTAGAAAGTGTAGGTGATGCAAGATAAATTTAATTTGCAAAAAGAAACCCCAATGTGTAGAATCAAACTCAATGAAAGAGTCGTGGCACTGTATCAAGAAATCAGGGAAAGAATCCACACTTACATGTTTCAGCTAAAAGAAAATTACTGGAAATTTCTATTTTGGCTAAGATGGATGAGCAAGAATATAAAGAATTTCCTATCTGAAAACTGAACAGAATATATGGAATAAAAGCTTTCAAAACACTAGATATTAAGAAATGAAAGGAAACTATCTCTAAGAGACAGAACATAAATTAGGTGCCCCTGAGCATTGTCCCAGGTAGAGCCCAGTGAGCTCCCTGGATTGAGGAAACGGAGCTGCAGTTCAGGAAGCCCAAAGTGACCAGGGTTTGCAGGTCAGAGTTTGGAGAGGACAAAGCTACACAGAGAAACTCTGAGGATCTTCAGAGGAGCCCCCACAAGAACTCAGCGGGTACAGATCGGTGCACATACGTAAGAAAGGCTGGGGAAAGGCCGCTGGAAACAGCTGTCACTGTTGGTTAGTCGCCAAGTCATATCTGACTCTTTTGCAACCCCATGGACTGTAGCCCACCAAGCTCCTCTGCGCATGGGGTTTCCTGGGCAAGAATGCTGGAGTGGGCTGCCATTTCTTTCTCCAGGGGATCTTCTCCACCCAGGAACTGAACCCACATCTGCACTGGCAGGTGGATTCTTTACCACTGAGCCACCAGGGCCGTCCACTGGAAAGAGTTGGGTGCCTATTTTTACGAGTCAGACTAAAAGTGTCATCGTTCATGAAGCGCTGAGGAGAGTTTATCTCAGTGGTAGGTAATGATTAGCTTTACACTCACTACTGCTCTGATTAAGCCTAACAAATCTTACAAAACAAAAGTCCCAAAGACCAAACTGTTTTCCAAATTATGAATTACATTCCAAGAATGGAAGCTCAAAAGATTTATAAGAAAACAAAAATATCCAGTACCCAACATGGTAAAGCTCAGAGTGCAGGGATTCCCACTAGTCCATGACAGGAGTGGTCTGGTTAGAATGCCATCAACGGCACCTTTGTCCCTCCCGCTCCAGAACAGCTGTATCACTGCCACAGACATCACCAACTGTGTTGCTGGGTGCCTTCATCATGAATGAATCCTAAACTGCCTTTTCATCTTTTTGTCACTAGCTTGATGATCAAAGTCCCAAAGAGGAGTTAACATTGGTCAAGCCTGAGTCACGTGACCATACACCAGCCCCCAGGTAGTAGGAAAAAGAAATATGTGGTTACCTTTGGCTTTTATGGTGGGAAGTAAGGCCAACACTCACAAAGGTGGCCTCTCCCTAAATAGGATGGGGCTTTAGATGCTGGGCAGCTAAGTGAATGACAAATGACCACTATGGTGATTGACTATTATTTAATTTTTTTAATTTTGAACTTTTTATTTTATATTGGGGTATAATCAATTAACAATGTTGTGACAGTTTCAGGTGAACAGCAAAGGGACTCAGCCATACATATACATGTATCCATTCTCCCCAAACCCCTCTCCCATCTAAGCTGCCACATAACACCGAGCAGAGTTCCCTGTGCTATACAGTAAGTCCTTGTTGGTTATTACTCTTCAAACCTAACCTTAATATGTTGTCTTTTCTCGTGGTCCATAGTAGCTCTCTGATAAGGACTCAAGCTCTTCTTTCTTAATCATCTATTTCATTTATTTTTCTAAGATACATTTTTTTTTGCATTTTAACAGTTCTGNAACAGCAAAGGGACTCAGCCATACATATACATGTATCCATTCTCCCCAAACCCCTCTCCCATCTAAGCTGCCACATAACACTGAGCAGAGTTCCCTGTGCTATACAGTAAGTCCTTGTTGGTTATTACTCTTCAAACCTAACCTTAATATGTTTTCTTTTCTCGTGGTCCACAGTAGCTCTCTGATAAGGATTCAAGCTCTTCTTTCTTAATCATCTATTTCATTTATTTTTCTAAGATACATTTTTTTTGCATTTTAACAGTTCTTAAAATGTCTTACAATTAATGAAAATTATCAATCCATTAGAACTAATGTCTTAAATCAATAAAAATTAAAAATTCCCAACATATCTTTTCTTAGAGGCTTAAGAAAAGGATAGATCTTTCAAATTATTATAGCACCATAGATTCAGTGAAATTTGGCAGCATCTTTTATCCCCCATTATGCAACTTATCACATTGAATCATCTTTATCTCTCATTAGACTGTAAGTTTCTACATATATCTTAATCTCAGTGCTTAACAGAAAATAGATCCAGAACACATGTTTATTGAAAAAATGATTAATTTGGTGTATGAGAATAAAGCTGCTAAGCAAATTTCTGTATTCCATGTTTCATGCTCCATGAGTCTCTGAGATTTAAATACACTCAGAAAAGTTTGTTTTTCAATATTTTCGACCCCAGATGTCCGACTTATTCATTCAACAATTATGGAAGTCTGAGCTAATCGCAAACATTGTACCAGGTACCTTCTATGAGTTATCTCATTTGATTAGAAGTGTCCTCAATAGGTACAGTGAGACTCAAAGAAGATTAATAAATTACCAAAGATCACACAGCTACAAGTAGGGGAGCCAATGGGTAGTCTAACTTCAGAGTTTATGCTCTCAACTCTTCCACTATTGTCAAGACTATATTCTGTAGATTCTCTACTATTGTGGACTCTCTTCATTGTTAAATGTATCAGGGGGTCCCAATCTGAGTCTAAGTTGGGTCCACACTTGGATTCTGTCAAGTTTGGAACGCTGGTTGGATGGGTCCCTCAAGAGTCTACCTAGAAAAGTTCTTAAAAGAAATCTCAGCACACAAGTTCAGGTTGGTGAAAATGACCCAAGGTCAAGGGGAAGCACAGTTCTACATAGAGCATTATCTGTGACACTCAGGTTTCCTCCATCCCCACTCAGAAATTCATGCTGAAATCTTGAGTGGGTATGGGAGAAGGGAGATGGGCTGGCACTGGTGGACCACATTGACATCAGGTGGTACCATTGCCTTTGGCCCAGGCAGAAGCAACATCAGCTCTGATAGACACCTTCACAGCAACCATCATGTCTGGGGAAGGCATCAGCCTTGGTGGCCGGGTCATCACTTGTGGTATCATCACAACACAGAGAGGAGGAAAATGGCAGGAGTCGTGGTGTAGTGAAGGGTTTCATCTGAGAAGCCCACTGCAGACCATTCCCAGGTGGCTCCAAGAGCAATCTGAGAGACATCTGAGTGGGTCTTGAGGAGCTAGAGCCCTGCTGTTGCTTTGTGACCCTGTTTTCACTCTCAAGCTGTGCATAGTGGGCAAGAGGAGTTATATAATTACAACTCCAACCCAAGGAACACATTAAACCCATCAGAGCTTTGCAAGTGAACTAGAAAACAAAGAACAAGCAGTCTATTTGAAAGAGAGCAAGGAGAATAATCAGTAGGATGACAAATACTTTTTAAGAAGGCAAATGTCATGGATAAGGAAGTAAACCAGAAGTCAGGAGATTTTAGTTCCAGTCCCAGTTCTGTCCCAAATGTTCTGTTTCACTGAGAGGCAGTCAATTCACCTCTCTGAGCCTGCTTCCTTACCTCCTGCACAAGAGGACTGGACTGCATGGATAACAAATCCTCACTTCCACCTAGCTCACAAAAGTTGTACTTCAGCAAACACTAGGTTGTACATTCTAATACCCATCTGACCTTTAAAATAGCCTTGCTGGGGATTCAACCAGCATGGGAACTGCATGACCATAGCAAGACTAAGTAGCTTTCTGGACTCTGGAAATTACAGCAGTAAAACAACAGGAAAACTGAATGTGCAGTCAACTGGTATACCCCAGCAGGTCTGAGCAGGGTGAATAGATTCCATTTGGGGATGTTAATAAGTGCCTCTGGCTGAGCCTGGTCAAGTTAACTGTACATGTGGGTAAATCATAAGATAATATATATTTCTGAGCTCATAAACCCACAGAGTGTTTACAGATGGATTTAGTAGCCACAGATATAGTAATGTTGCATAAAAGGACACCCATTTGAGAGCAACACTTTCATGGCTTCAGTTCAATTCAGTTCAGTCGCTCAGTCGTGTCTGACTCTTTGTGACCCATGAATCGCAGCACGCCAGGCCTCCCTGTCCATCACCAACCCCCAGAGTTCACTCAGACTCGCGACGATCGAGTCAGTGATGCCATCCAGCCATCTCATCCTCGGTCATCCCCTTCTCCTCCTGCCCCCAATCCCTTCCAGCATCAGAGTCTTTTCCAACGAGTCAGCTCTTCACATGAGGTGGCCAAAATACTGGAATTTCAGCTTTCAGGGATTAGTACCTGATTAACACCTGCCTAAACTCCGTCTCTCTAACTTTTTTCACACAAACCTTCATTGCATTGTCACTTCACAAAGTTGGACAGGAAGTTGATTTTCATCAGGTAGCTGTCACAGGACTCTCTGGGCTCTGGGGTTGGCACAGGCTTCTCTCTGTGCATTCACATTACATTTGACAGCTAAGGTCCTTCAGGCTTCTGTATACTTCCCTTCTAGTATCCATCACTCACCAGTCAAGGTAGACTATGCCATAGACCAAAAATACACCCTGGGCTTTCCTGCTTCCGGCCATTCCTTCTGCTCTGACTCCCTCCTTACCCCTCATTACCCTCTGCCTATCATATCTTACCATCTTTTAGGTCCTTAAAGTTTCAATACTCTCTAAAGTCATTTTTACAATTAATGTAATTCTGACCAAAATCGTGACAGTGTCTCTTACGGATCTTGATTCTGAAATGTAGGTGAAGTGTATAAATAGCCAAGACAATTAGGAGGAAGAATGGGACAACAGAAGTGCCATACCAGTTGTAAAGATATCGTATAAAGCACATTTAAAAAGCAATTGGTTCAAGAATAAACTGACAGACCAATGGAAGAGGAAAGAGAGGCTAGAAGCAGACTCAGGACACTTGATATGTGACAGAGATGCTGCTGGAGACCAAAGGACTTTTTGTTTTAATAAATGGTGTCAAGATAATAGGGTGCTCGCATGGAAAAAGTAAAAGTAAAGGTCAACTCACCCTAAACACTACCTCCACTGTGGATTAAGACATACATATAAAAAACAACCATTTCAGTAAGAGCCTGTATGCTGTTTTCTCATGCTCATAACAATCACAGGGAGTGGGCATTTTTCATTCACTCTAAGTGGCGAGTGAGCGCTAATAAATAAAATAATTTACTCATGGTCAGAGAGCCGACACGTGACTGGATAATAATCCCCAACTGTTACCCCAGAGCTTATTTTTGTCACCATGCCATATTGTCTCTCCCTCTTCTAAATATCACAGTCTTTGATTTTAAAAAGTAACTCTGGGTAAGCAGTACTCTGTCATTTGTCTGGCTACCCACTTACCCACTTTTGTCCTCTGTTTGTATGTCTCATCTGTTTATCTCATTGAAGTCAGAGATCCCGTCTTGCTCTGCGGTGTTTCTGCAAGAGACCTGACGTGGGTCTTAGTAATAGATCTTCCTGGCATGTTAATGATCACTGATTATCCATAGTCACACCAAAACAGTTAGCAGATCATTCCTTCTGTCTATCCTGTTATGTGATTGATACCTTTGATTTGAAGAAACTATGCTGGAAAATGTTGATCCAGAGACGTGTTTGTAACAAAAAGCAGCCCACACTTCCACATAGACAACAACAGAGGGTTACACTTTCGTGTGTCTGCTCAGTTCTCTCACACCTATCCTCCCATCAGACTTTGATCTAAGAAATAAAAGACCTTTTTCACCTGTGACACTTTTTTTTCTCATATTGTTACAGTTTTGACTGTGCAAAAAAAAAAGTAACAGTGATTTAAATAAGATAAATGTTTTTCTCTCATAATAGTCCAAGCACAAACAATCCAGAAGTGACCTATTGGCTATAGGTATTGGGAATCCATGCTCCTTCTTTCTTCTTAATCTGTCATTCTCAACATTAGATTCTACCTCAAAATCAAAGAAGGCCACTCCAGTTCCTGCCATCACGTTCACAGTCCAACCAGCATGAAGAGCAAAAAACAGGTAGACAGTATGTAGCTAAGTACCCATTAAACTTGGGAGGTTCTATTAGTTCAGGAATAGTGGGGAAATTAATATTTAGGGAACAACTGGCTCAAAGGACTTCATATGATCTTTTGGGCTTCCCTGGTGGCTCAGAGGTTAAAGCATCTGCCTGGAATGCGGGAGACCCAGGTTCAATCCCTGAGTTGGGGAAATCCCCTGGAGAAGGAAATGGCAACCCACTCCAATACTCTTGCCTGGAGAATCCCATGGACGGAGGAGCCTGGTAGGCTACAGTCCATGGGGTTGCAAAGAGTCAGACACGACTGAGCGACTTCACTTTCACTTTCAAGATCTTATCACATCTATTTAAGGAATTCATTGAGATTTAAGTAAAGAAAATTTTTTCAAGTGTTCTGGCTGTCACACTTTCCATCTCTCATAGAAAACATGTTTCTCTTTGTCCAGGACTTGAAGCACTGCTAATTTAAAGGGAAAGAGAGACATGTAAATTGAACACAGCAATACAGCACTGAGAATGTTGTCAACATGCAGAGGAAGGAGAAAAATGGAACCTGCCCAGGTGGCTGCGGAATGGAGTGGTTGAAAAGGTGTCACTGCCCTGGGGACAGAGGGACATCCTGGCAAAGGGAAGAGCTTATTCCAAACCCAGGAGGAGTGAAAAAACAAAGCATGATTTGTGAACTGCAAGGATGTCCCTGAAGCTGCGAGGGGAAATGTGGGAGGTAGAGCCAGGGGATGGAGGCCTAGGGTCAGATCAGGAAGGGCCAGGGGCCACACCAAGAAACCTAGGCCTCATCTTTTGTGGGGAGCAAAAGTGCGTTTCCAAATATAAAAGAGGAGACTTGGTGGAAAGTGAGCTTTGCTTTCTGCGAGAATACACGGGACATTAGAATGAAGAAGACGGGATAGAGAAGAACGGATCGATATGTTTGTCATTCACTTTTGTAACCCAGACCCTGAATTCTCTTTCTGCAGTTGGGGACTCCTAGATCTTACAAATCCAAGTCCACCTTCCACTAGAAAAGCTGAAAAATGCCAGACCCTTGTCAGCCTCCTTTGCTAATAATATATGCCAACCTATGATCTATGTTCAGTCAATCAGATCCACCTGCGTCAGACTTTGACTTGAAATGTAGTTAGAGGTAGGGTGATCAACTGTTCTCATTTGCCTGGGACTGTCCTATGTGCGGAAAGTCCTACAGCCCAGGAGACCTCTCAGTCCCGGTCAAAGTGGAATGGTTGATCACTCTAGCAGGGACCACACTGACAAGAGAATAGAACTTCCAGAAATATACAAGCCACGTAGCCACTGCAAGAGCACAGGTAAGAAGACTCAAAAACCTGATCAAGGGTAACAGCAGCAGGCTAGGGAGGAGACAGCTTCTGCTGTTCTTTAAAGGGAAAATCAGCTAAACTCAAGAATGTGTGATTGTATGGAGAGAGATGAATGGCAACAAACGTGAGCCAGGCCTGACTGTGAAAAGATGCCATTTAACAGACAGAGAGAAGGTTCGTTCAGTCTTGGCCATGCCGAATTGAGAGTCCATGAACAATACTGAAGGAATGATTTTCACAGGCATTTGTCTATGCTGCTTTGAAACTTGGAAGATTGATGGAGAAATGGAGCACCTAGCAGGACCTGGGATGTGGTTTACGTACATTCTGTTGAGTGCTGTTGACTGCTGAGTTCCCCTCATTGGCACATACAGGCCATGCAGTTCTTGATGCACAACAGACACCCCAGAAGGATGTGGTTACTGATGGATTCATTCCTTAGCTCAGCACACCAGACACATCCCCCTCAAAACTACCTTTTTTTTTTTTTTACTGATTAGTTCACTTATTACTGCTTAAATATAAAAGCTTTTTAGAAAAGAAAATGTTCTTCTATTAGCTGATCCCCACTTTAATTTCTAACTATCAAAACATCGTGTTCCTTTCTTCAGTCAAGCAAATATGTGTAACTTCTAGCTCTCGCCTGAATTCTAATTCCAATCAAAATCCCTGTATTTTCTCACATCTCCGAAAACATTCCTTTTCCTGAAGACAAAAAAGTACGTTGAAATGACATTATTTTTTACACTGAGCCAAGAAGAAATCAGGGTAAATAAAGANATATGAGAGTTGGACTGTGAAGAAGGCTGAGTGCCGAAGAATTGATGCTTTTGAACTGTGGTGTTGGAGAAGTCTCTTGAGAGTCCCTTGGACTGCAAGGAGATCTAACCAGTCCATTCTGAAGAGATCAGCCCTGGAATTTCTTTGGAAGGAATGATGCTAAAGCTGAAACTCCAGTACTTTGGCCACCTCATGTGAAGAGTTGACTCATTGGAAGACTCTGATGCTGGGAGGGATTGGGGGCAGGAGGAGAAGGGGATGACAGAGGATGAGATGGCTAAATGGCATCACGGACTCGATGGACGTGAATCTGAGTGAACTTCAGGAGTTGATGATGGACAAGGAGGCCTGATGTGCTGTGCAAAGAGCTGGACATGACTGAGCGACTGAACTGAACTGAACTGAAGTAATAATATGAGATTTTTATCTTATTTTAAAAGCTGAGATGAATGATCTGCCAAAATGTAAAACACTGTGGACATGAAAATAACTCCATGAATAATCATTCTTTGGTTTAGAAAATATCAGCAAATATAAAAAAATAACTTCAAGAAGTTAAAACTTTTTTCTAATTATTCGTCCATACAGTTAAAACAATTTATAATTATCAAATAAAGTTCTACATAATAAGGTAAACACCATGATAGAAAAGGCACAGAATTATGAGGCAAGGCACACAGTCCATTTTAAACCAGCAATCCTACCAAAAAACAACAAACAAACAAAAAAATGCCATGTAGTTCAGCAACAAAAACACTACATTCAAGGATTTACCATCTACTTTAATAACGACTGTTTCTATCCGTCACAATGGATAACATATTTTCTCTTGGCAATAAAACATGGCATGTACATTTACTATTGCTGAAGCTAAAAGCCATTGAAAAACTTGAAAATCATCTCTGAGAGATTTGTTTCAATGACAATAATGATCCATCCCAATAAAAAATGAAAACTTTGTATTTTTAACATATTCAAGAATTACAATTATATGCTTGAACTATATTCTTTAACCTATCTTCAATAGTGGTTACTATCAATAGATAAATCTGCCCTAGGATGTAATAAAATCAGAGCACAGATGGCTTAGGTTTTTGAATGAATTTAAATCTAAATAACCTGTTTAACATACTGGTCTTTAAACGTCATATTGATAGAAAACAGAGATGAGTGAAAAAGAGCTATATTTCAGGGTAGTCTAATACTTAACTGATAATTTACTGGGGTTACAAATTGAGAGATAAAAGAGAGGTTAATGAATTTGCTAAGGAAACAGTCACTGGTGACTAAGGACAGACTCACACTCCTATTATTAGATCTCTCAGGAGGCCATCCAGAGAAGTAACAACAGGGATGTCTGTGTATGAGAACTGGAAATATTCCTTTTCCCCTCATGTTAGGAAATACAGTGGTTTCTATCTCATTGGCAAGAGAAAGGCCACAATACTGACTTTAATTCAGGATATAATTTTGTCCTTAGAGAAGTTTTAGGACAAAATGAGTTTGTAAAATATAATTATTATGGATCATGCATTACCCTGTACCATCAGCTGTTGCATGATTTAAATGATCATTCAAAAACATATAAAGCATTCAAAGCTTCCTAAGACATTTATGATATATATTTTAAATTCTACACCATACCCAAGCAAACGTGAAATTAAACAGAATATGATGAATTGGAAAATGCTGTAAATATATAGTGCATCCTTGTTCACTGTTTAATGAGACTCAGTATTTATTGAGTGTTATTAAGTGTCGAACATGTTCTTGGTAAAGAAGTTCTCTAAATGATGCGTGAAGTTGCATCTTTAGTAAACAGAATTTCATTCATCAAAGCTATTCCCAAAACTGCCAACAGCAACAAAAACCTTCATATTCTGTTTTTATATGTTTGAATAAATGACTGTACATTATTTTCTACTAAGTGACAATAAAACAGACTACTTTGCTAATAAATTTATTATTTTTTTTATGGTATAAGGAAATAACCATTGATGGCGTCATAGGACCCAGGGGTAGAGAACTCTTCATCTTTTGTTCATCATTCCAAGGCAAGCAGCAGAAAGAGCACAGACGTTCACAAGACTAACTCTAGGGCCAGATTACCAGGTTCAAATACCAGCAGTGCCACTCACTGCTTACAGAGGTCCTGGAAAAGCACCACCTTGGTTTCATTAAATATTTAAAAAGCAAACAAACAAGGATAATAATAATACCTAGCTACCAGAGTTTAGTAAGTAAATATTTATTTGCCAAGTGCTTAGAATAATCCCTGGCATAAACCACTATATAAGAGTTTGTTAAAACAAAATAAAAATAGTGTTTTGTGGTGTTTGGGTGAGGGAGGCTGTAAAAGGCAGGGAGAGGGGGGCTGTGTGAGAACAATTAATATCATTCATCCCTGATTTGACATGGCATCTTTCTTTCAAAAAGCTTTGTGATAAATATCTGTATGGATTTCTTTATTTACCAGCTATCATTTACAAGCTATCCTTGCCACAGACTGTCTGAATTGTTTTCTTTTCCTTCCATTTACGCTTTCCTTCTGTTTGTGCACTTAATTATTTTATCAGAGAACATTTTTAATGGGTTTATAACATGATCTAGCATACACCCCCTGCAATTGCCATTGTGTGGTAAAATCTGTGAAAGGAAAGTGAAGTCTCTCAGTTGTGTCCGACTCTTTGTGACCCCATGGACTGTAGCCTACCATGCTCCTCCATCCATGGGATTTTCCAGGCAGGAGTACTGGAGAGAGGTGCCATTTCCTTCTCCAGGGGATCTTCCTGACCCAGGGATTGAACCTGGGTCTCCTGCATTGTAGGCAAACACTTTACCCTCTCAGCCACCAGGGAAGCCCGATAAAGTCTGTAACTTTGTCAAAAGAATATTATTCTTACCAAGAATATCTGAAATAAGACACTATAGACTCTATACTGTAATTGTAGGTGCTTTGATATGAAAATGCTGACATTATAAATTACCCAAGGAGAGGTACAAATGAAATGCTCTGTGAAATAACTTCTCAGTAGGTATGTAGGACAGTAGCCTGAAGGATCTTGGGTATATACTTCAAGTAGCAATAGTAAAATAAAGTAACACATCACTCTAGCTCCTCATATTCCAGGCAAGTATTAGCTCAGTCTTCTGGACTTACCCAGTGAAATAATTTTAAGGAAGGACTGTGGGGGGCTTCCTAGTCGCCTGATCATAGTGCTGCAATAAAGCGGAACTGAAACTAGCTGTGCCGGGTCTTTGTTGCTGTGCACGGGCTTTCTCTAGGGGCGGAGAGTGGGGGCTACTCCCAGCGGCGGTGCACTGGCTGCTCACCGCAGCGGCTTCTCTTGTTGCAGAGCATGGCTCTAGGCTCGCAGGCTTCAGTGCTGAGGCACACGGGGCTTAATTGCTCTGGGGCATGTGAAATCTTCCCCGACCAGGGACTGAACCCACGTCCCCCACACTGGCAGGTGGATTCCCATCCGTGCCTTCACTTTAGCAGCCAACATTTATGTTCTTTCTGCCACAAATGACTCTGATAAGGCAATTTAGTCAACAATATCATCAACCAAAATACACCAATGTTTAATAAACACTGATCTAAATATTACTTGAGATAGATTTTTCCTATACTATTATTAGCAATTAGTATATCCAGAGTGGTTGAAAGAAAGGGTGTTAAATTTCATCAAATTAATTTTGGGGTGTGTAGTTCATTTCTGATTACATTTTTACTATCTGTGACTTTTTTTAATGAAAGGAGTTGCTTTCATGAAAAATCTGGAATCTAGAATGCTTGTCATGATCTATTAAACCATACATAGTTTATTCTTAAAGCCTGAAATTTCAGTGCCCTACTTAAAAACTAGTTGGCTTTTAAATGGGTTCATACATTGACTTGTTCAGAACTTAAGTTGTTGGTTTTTTTCTCATAGAAAATATAGCAAAACTGACTGAAAAAAAGAAACAAACATTCAATGAGCACCCAGTATGTGCCAGCACTCTGCTGGGGAACTTAATATCCTTTTTAATAGAACCCTATAAAGTAGTAACTATCATGCTGATTTTACACATTCAGAGAAGATTGTTTCCTTAAATTACACATTACTTTATTAATAGACGTACATTGTGGGAAAAATAACAACTATACTTAAGATCAAAGAAGCTAATAAAGAAAAAACAGCAGCCCACCAAAGGCATTCTTTCTTTTAATTTTTAGCCTCTTATGGCATTTATCTCGACATTTCTAAATAAAACCTAGTGCTGTAAGAATATTATCTAGAAAAGTTGAGATTAAATTGAGAAGTGCCTAAAACCCTTCCATCCCCTTATTCTAATTTGGACGGGACACTCTCTCAGCTATCCAGCTGCCATCCCGGGACTTCCTTTCACCAATATTTTGGGGATTTCCTCTGTCTTCTTCTTGTCCTTTTCAATATTCCCCTTCTGTTACTTGACAGATCGTTTAGCTTGAAATATAATTTCAGGTCTTAGCCTCTAACATCGCTGTCAAGATCTCGATGCCACTCTTATTCGAGTGTCATATAGCATATTTTTGTTTCTGTTTTCAATTCCTGAAAACTCTTAGAAGGTCCTCCTTATCAAAGATGCTTTGAAATTTCCCAAAGATGTGCTTTGAAATAGGTGTTTATTCATTCACTATGCTGAGCACTTTGTAGACTCATTTAACGTGGACACTCATAACCTATTTACGATTCTGACAATTTTTCTTTCAGATCTTGACAAAACGACCCTTAAATAGTACCATTTTCCCCTGGTTGTCTCATACAAATAACGACCTTCTGCCCCCTTCCCCACTCATACCACTCTCCAGATTCTGTACTCCACCTCATTCCCACTCACCCCATTGTCTTCCTACCCTTTATGCCTTCAGATTCAACAACAGATCATGATGCTATTAATTATAGTCTCCATGGCATTTTAACAGTTTTCTTATATCCAGTTTCTAATTTAAAAATACTTTTTAGCCTCAAGAATCCACCTTCAAATATAAATGGACACTAGAATATTCTGTGCTTTTATAAAAGCTATTAAGAGGTCCTCAATGAAAGCAACTAAACTTGGATATACAAAAATATTAGAATTTTAAAAAGAGATTGGTAATTTTTAAGTTTCATTCCAAAGAGAGAAGAAATGTTAGTTAGAATGAGATTATTCTATTTACCCAGACATTATTACTACAACAACCTGGTCCTTCAGTAAGACCCTGACGAGGTCTGCATGATGGTGTGACAACAGTACTGCAATGGACTAAATCTTGGTGTCCCCCCAAATTCATCTGTTGGGCCTCCAGGAGGTAATCAGGTTATCAGGGAGGAGTTCTCATGAACAGAATTGGTACCCTCACAAAGGGACCCCAGAGAACTCCCATGCCTTCCTTCTCACCATGAGTTAGCATACAGGAAGTCAACAGTCTGCAGCCCAGAAGAGGGCCGTTAGCAGACATTAAATCTGTTTGCTCTTCGAACCACTCACTCCACAGTATCCTCTATCACAACTGGAACTGATTAAGACAAGTAATAATATGATACAGGAATGTATTATTTAGGCTAAGTTGCTTCAGTCGTGTCCGACTCTATGAGACCCCATAGACTGGACTATGCAGCCCATCAGGCTCCCCCGTCCCTGGGATTCTACAGGCAAGAACACTGGAGTGGGCTGCCATTTCCTTCCCCAATACATGAAAGTGAAAAGTGAAAGTGAAGTCACTCAGTCGTGTTCGACTCTTAGCGACCCCATGGACTGCAGCATACCAGGCTCCTCCGTCCATGAGATTTTCTGCTAAGTCTTAGGAAAGTTTATGAAAATTTTAGTATAATTCTAATTTATTAACCAAAGAAACACATCTAGTTACAAAAAGCTCATCTTTACCAATGACCCTATGCTATATCACTTATGTCAAACATTATCAGAAGAGGCCACATTTTCCTCTCACTCCTATTCTGCAAGGGGTTTCTTTTTTGGGAGGCTTATCTACCACTGTGAAACTTTCTAGCCTTCAGCGGCTACTACTCCAAGGCTATTTTTATCTAACTGTTTTTTGTGTACTGTTGATGATAATCTGCTTGTAAATATATTTTTCTCTCTCTTACTTTCAGTCACTCCCAATGTATTATTTCACTGGCTCCCTTCCTAGATCATCTGGTTCCTAACACACATCTGGATACTTCCTACAATTTCTACTTTTAAAAACTAATTACAAAAGGTTTGTTTAAATATGCTTTTGACTCTGAGGGCACTACTTTGATTAAAGTAAAAAGGAAAACACTGAAAGACCTCTAAGTTGGAAAATAAACTGACATAAAATAATAATCTGTATTACCAGTTCTCTTCCTATTTCAAGTTCCTTTTATTTCCTTCCCATCCCAAGAATTCATCTTCTTTTTATTCTTTTCTACCTTGAGTGTATCTTATTTTCTACTTTGCAGAGTTAGAAAAAAATATGCAAAACACAATCAAAATTATTTTGTAAGCAAAAGAAAAAAATGAACTAGATGGGAATTTCTTGTTGTGATATATTAACTATCAATTAAAATGGAAAACAGTTAACCTGTAAATTTCTGAAGACAAAGAAAAAGAAAACAGGCAGCACATTTCAGAGAAAAGAAGTTAACCAGAACAATCCAACAGACACAACAGCTTTATGAGAAACTTGGGAACTTCCTTTCTTAAGCACTGTTACTACAGAAATTAGATGGCAGGTGAGTGCCAAGAGCATGCACGTGTGTGTGCTCAGTCACGAATCTGTGTTGCACTCCTTGCGACTCCTGACCTGTAGCTTGCCAGGCTCCTCTGTCCATGGGATTTCCCAGGCAAGAATACTGCAGTTGGTTGCCATTTCCTTTTCCAGGGGATTTTCCCAACTTAGGTATGGAACCAGCATCTCCTGTGTCTCCTGCACTGACAGGTGGGTTCTTCTACCACTGAGCCTCCCGGGAAGCCCTTAGGGTCATAACAAAACAGGTTTCATCCCTGGAGGCAGCTTCAGTCTGTTTTGGACACAAACACAACTAGATGTTCCACCTACCTGATTTACAAATCCTTCTGTTTGAAATATAAACTAAAAAAGCTTTTCTAAGTAGCTGAGCCAATCCTGTTCCCTGCTTTTCCCCCTCCCAAAAAAAAAAAAAAATGGGGAGGAATGGAGGAGGAAACTGAGAGGGAGGGAGAAATGGGGGATAGGGGAGAGAAAGAGAGACCACTGGCACAACTAAAGTAAGCAATGTTTAGATAATTTTGCTCAACTTATCTAAATCATTTATTTTTTCATTTTGGAAAAGTTCCTATAGCAGTCAAAAGCCAAGATTAAGTCTCAAAATTAAATCTCAAGACACACTATAAACAGCTCCACTCCCACCTTTCTACCTCAAGTTATATAACAGGATGGTGAATTACGGCTGTACTTTAGAAGAAAGGAATTTGCCAAACTGTGCAAGTAAAAACGGAAAAACAAATGAGTAAAGTCATGAAATTTGGAGACAGGATGTTTTCTAAGACACCACACCTCAAATTTCTTTATTGGGTTAATTTAAACCTGTCTAAGCAAAATGAGAAACATTAACACTTACTCCATTATCTCACTGGTTCCATGGTTTTGTAAGAGTCAGAGAGAATTGAAGTATGTCTCAAATCAAAATTTATGTTGTTGGTCTTGCATTCTTCTTTCAAATCATAATAAAAATCTCATTGGATAAGGAAGCTGAGGCTGAGGGTTAATGATGAGAAGAGGTGGAATTTGAAGCCAGTTACAGTAACTTCAAACTGGTGCCATTTCCACTGCCCATGAGTGCCTCTAATAAAGCAACCCTTCCAGCGAGAACAGAGAGTTCCAGTCACAGACATGCACTTTCTTTCCTATCACAGTAAACTTCCTATCTATGAAGTAACTGCTAAATCTGCTCTTATGATTTTGATATACTAATTAATCTTATAACCAAAACTCCAACAATAGCACACACATTTGTGCTATCAAGCTGAAATGCAACATAATGGATAAACTGTCTGGACTTCCCTGGTGGTCCAGTGGTTAGGATCCCATATGCTGCGGGGCAACTAAGCCTGAGAGCCACAGCTACTCAGCCAGTGCACCTAGAGTCCATACTCCACCACAAGCGAAACCACTGCAATGAGAAGCCCGGACACCGCAACGAGACAAAGACTGTAGAGAGCAATGGAGACTGTCAACTCCAAATGGGCACCTACCAAGGGCACTGCCAACAACTGAACGACAGAGGCCTCCGCCATCTGCCTCTGTGGAGACTGAACCCCGTGCCACTATGGCTGCTGACCTTCAACAACCCCCAACGGAGTTCAGGGTGGAGTGAGGCTCTCTGTGCTCCAGGGAAACTGGTGAGACAGGTCTTTAGATAGTTGGATGTTTTTAGGAACAGATTTTATGATCTCAATCCTTTCATCTCCTCCTATCTAGAGAAGCACTAAACTCCTTCATGATGACATCAGATCCTCATGACTGACAAAAAACCTGTAAAATGAGTGCTTCATGGTATTGAACTCCCCCTTCACCAAAACCTTATATATTGAGTTTCCCCCACTGCCGCTTTGAGGCAGTCTCTCAGAGCTATGCTGCCTCCCAGGCTGCAGTCCTCATTGTGCCCCAGACAAAGCTTAACTCACAACTCTGAAATTGTCCATCTTTTTTTGGTCAACAAGACTCGGTGTAGGCAAAACTTAAATAATTTTTTTTAAAAAGATCAGTTTCTGTGATTAAAAGGATGTATTTTCTCCTACCATTCTGTATAGGAGCAAGATAATATTTAATAAAAGCTATTTACTACTAACAAAATCTTTTAGAAAAAAAAAGCCTAGGTGTCATGCTCATGAACAGCACTATGGTTACAATATCAACTAGCATGCATGCTATATCACTTCAATTGTGTCCAACTCGTTGCAGCCCCATGGACTGTAGCCTGCCAGGCTCCTCTGTCCATGGGATTCTCCAGAAAAGAATACTAGAGGGGGTTGCCATACCCTCCTCCAATCAACTAGCGGCACAGCCCAAGAGATCAGGTCTGANTTCCTGGAACCAAGAGGTACGTATTTCATTTCCCAGTTGGATTTTAATTTTATGTGTCAACATGGCTAGACTGGGGTGGCCAGTTATTTGGTCAAACATCAGTTTAGATGCTGCTGTATTTTGAAGGTGTGATTAACACTTAAATCAGTAGACTCTATGTGGGGCCGGTTACCCTCTATCACATGGATGAGCCTCTTCTAATCAGTTGAAGGCCTTAAGAGAAAAGGCTGAAACCTCCTGAAGAGGAAGGAATTCTACCTCCAGACTGCCTTTGGCCTCAAGACTTCAATATCAACTCTTCCCTGGCTCTCTAGCCTGTCCACATCCCCTATAGATTTTAGACCTCCCAGCCCCACAATCATATAAGCCAGTTCCTTAAAATCCACCTCCTTCCTATGTGTGTCTCTCTCTGAAGACATGTATATAAGCATCCTATCCATCCATCCTCTGGATGAACCCTGATTAATAACAGAGTTTGTTCAGCCAAGTGCTGGTCTGACACCTGAGTGGGAAAAAGAATTAGAGGGAGATGGAGGGGCAGCTATGGTGAACACGTAGGAAATGGTTATTGGGGTGCCTTCTGTACTCCCACCTCTGTATGGCAAGAACACGTTATGTGAGTGTCCCTTTGGTCAAGCAAGTATTCTGGAAAACACTGTGGCTTCTGCCATCTTACCAAGCCCACGTGCGTGTGCTACATCACTTCCATCATGTCCTACTCTTTGAGATCCTATGGACTATAGCCCCACCAGGCTCCCCTGTCAATGGAATTCTCCAGGCAAGAATACTGAAGTGGGTTACCATGCCCTCCTCCAGAGGACTGAACGCATGTCTCTGATGTCTCCTGCTTTGGCAGGCAGGTTCTTTACTACTAGTGCCCTCTGGGGAGCCCACAGAACCCTTCAAAGGACCCACAATATGCCTCAGAACAGAGCCAGCACTCAGATGTCAGATGGATGGGGAGTGAGGCTTAATTAATTGGGGAAGTAACAGCACCCAATCAAGGAGAGGACCACCACCACTTCCAGTTGACTAAAGGGTCATCAGCCCTTTCCCCATCCTCCTTCCTACCATACACCCTGGAGGAGCTAGAGAGAAGCTGTGTGGACCAGCATGAAGTACCATTTCCACACAAGCTGGTTTCCAGCAGCAGTTCTCAGCCTGGGCTGCACGTTTGCATCACCTGGGAGGTTGGAAAAAAATACTGCTGCTTGAGTCTGACCCCAGAATGGCTCAGAGTGGGGGAGGTTTAACAGCTCCCAGTTGCAACCAGGGCTGAGAACTATCTTGTCAGTGCCACTGACAGATTACCCCAGCTAAGATGAAGGGAGAAAAACAGCTTTAAGGCTGGACACCTGAGAGTGATTAAGATTGCGTCTTAAATCCCAGATTTAGACTGTTCTAGTCACCTCTGGTGGACAGAGGCCTACAGAATCAGGCTAAGATATTAGGACTAGTGACCCAAGGTGTCTTAACCACCTCTAGCAGGTGGAAGGTTATGAAACATAGTAAATACATGATCCCGAGACTGATTTCTCAATGCAATAGTAGCTTTGAGCTTAAGTTGTCGGTAAGTTAAACTGAGAAGGTAAGTTGCAAGTGCTGACCCCAGTGAGTTGAGACCCCTCCAAACAAGTTCCAAAGGCATCACTTAATAGAGCTGCCCAGGCCTCAGGCTATGTGGTTTATTCTGTGTCTGTGTGTGTGCGCATGTGTGTGTGTGTCTGTGTGTGTGCGCATGTGTGCGTGTATGCTGACATTCAGTCATGTCCAACTTGTTGCAATCCCATGGACTGTACCCCACCTGGACCCCACCAGAGTCCTCTGTCCATGGGATTCTCCAGGCAAAAATAGTAGGGTGGGTTGCCATTTCCTCCTCTTATTCTCATGATCTTCTACAAATCAAATAGCCCGATAGTTTGGTTCCTATTACAGGAGCAGGATTTTAAATGCAAAGTTACCTAGGTGTTACTCAAGCCAGAAATGTTATGTCTTCTCCAAAGCCAGTGCCTCCAGCTGTTCCCTGCTCTTCCTTAGACATCCGACAGCTGGCGGCCTAGGAAGCAAAGCCAAATTCTGGCTCCTGCCCCATCTCTCCCGTCTCTCTCTGCCTCCCAACTCTGTTCCTCCCATCTCCAGGCCAGGCAATGAGAGGATGGTCCCCATCTGCCTATTTTTCTCGTCTTCTGCTCACGGAAATACAAAGCATGGGATGGGGGTCCTTTGCTATTTTTCTGGCTGACCATCCCACCTGCAGATAGAGAGACTGAGAAGGGTATGAGGGAGGGAGCAGGGGGCAGGTGGCTTCATATCATCATCTCTCATTCCTTCTCCCTTCTTCCTGCTTTATACACACTTCCCTCCAATTCTTTTGTGATTGTTTCTGGCCTTACTGTAGTGACATGAGGGTAGCAATGGCTGGAGGGGAGTCAGCAGGCCCCTCCTCAGCTACCAAAATCAATTCAGAATCTAATCACCTGCCACCAAAAGGCCTTCAAGCAAAAGTCTGCGAGTAGGTGTGGGCTTGTGTGTCCCCATATGCATATTTGAACTGTTGCAACTTTATGGAAAAGGAGTCCTTCAGGGCAAAAGCTGTGTAAGAGTCTATTATTTCAAATGGGAAAATATTTAATACCTCATAAATTATGATGTGATCACTTAAATGGAGCATCATGACTTTTGAAAATAATGTTTCTAATTATTATTACTGCAAAACAAACAGTAATATTTGGCAACATTTTATTATTTATTCATCATCAAGTGCTGGGAACTATAAAGTAGTTCACACACAGTAGCAGATTGCTTTTTCACACACACACACATACACACACAAAATCCCTTGAAGTAAGAGATAATCTTCCCATTTTCCAGGTGTAAGAAACTGAGACCCAGAAGAGATGAGGAAGTTGCTGTAATGATGAGACATAGCAGAAAAGAGAGAACACAAATGAAAACCTGTCTGATTCCAGGAACCATAGCTTTAACCAATGCCTTCATACAAAATAAATACTAAGCAAACATCTTCAGACAAATTTTGGAGAAAGCAGCTAGCTGCAGGAACATCAGTCACCCTAGCTAATGTATTCTCGGATTAGCATAGGTCCACAGGGACAGAGGAGCCTGGTGGGCTACAGACCATAGCGTCTGAGAGTCAGATACGACTGAAGTGACTCGGCACACATGCACAGCTGCCTACGGTAATCTCACAGAAATATTCAGAACAAGACTCACAGAATTTGTGTCTACCTAAGAATTTAGAGGGGGGCTTCAAAGGTGGCTCAGTGGTAAAGAATCCACCTGCGAATGCAGGAGACTTGGGTTTGATCCCTGGGTCAGGAAGATCCCTTGGAGGAGGAAATGGCAACCCACTCCAGTACTGTTGCCTGGAAAATCCCATGGCAGAGGAGCCTGGTGAGCTTGTCCATGGGGTCGCAAAGAGTCGGACACGACTGAGCAACTGAGCAGACATTCACACAGGAATTTAGAGAATTTCATCAACCCTTCAATCCCTGGGTAGAGCTACACACATGTGCATTGTAGACATGCAATCTGCTCTTTTAAAAACCATCAGAGGATATTCTCTAACTTCTTTCAGGGACCAATTCCAGTACTTAACAGCACTCCTAACGGAGCAGTTTTACATCTAAACCTATTTCTTTAGATATTCAACATGCACTAAGAAAAGCCGATCCCGTTTTTTTTTTTTTCTTTTCATAATTGCTTTTCATTGGTTTGAAGGCAGCCACAAAATTTCTCTTCATTCACGAATCATCTTAGTTCTTTCAGTTTTGTTTTTTAGACCCTAACATTTGCAAGCTTGGATTAACGCGTGTGCCTCTGCTCCGAGTCTCCTCCAGGATTTTCGTGTCGCTGCCAAAGCAGTGGAAGCCAGAGCCAGATGGGGAGGTCCAGGCTCCAGGATGGGCGTGGGGCGAGGCTCCCTGCTCAGGTAGATCCTATTAGGATCCCTCATTTACCCAGAACCTTTCACGGCTGAGTCACGCTGCCTGCTGCTGCTGCTACTGCTGCTAAGTCGCTTCAGTCGTGTCCGACTCTGCGTGACCCCATAGACGGCAGTCCACCAGGCTCTCCCATCCCTAGGATTCTCCAGGCAAGAACACTGAAGTGGGTTGCCATTTCCTTCTTCAATGCATGAAAGCAAAAGTGAAGTCGCTCAATCGTATCCGACTCTTAGTGACCCCATGGACTGCAGCCCACCAGGCTCCTC
>SJYW01031429.1:0-19534 GCA_006410735.1 Raphicerus campestris | reverse complement strand
GCCTCAGGTTACCTGAGGCCACCCCTCACCTCCAGCTCTGTGTCTCATCCAAATCAGAATTGGTGAATTACGTGCGTGCTTAGTCATTCGGTTGTGTCTGACTCTTTGCGACCCCATGGATGGTAGCCCGCCAGGTTCCTCTGTCCATGGGATTCTCCAGGCAAGAATACTGGAGTGGGTTGCCTTTCCTCTCTCCAGGAATCTTCCTGACCCAGGGATCAAACCCAGGTCTTCTGCGTTGCAGGCAGATTCTTTACCCACTGAGCCATGTGGGAAGCCAAGCCCATGACCAAATCCTGCACCACCTGCTTTGGTAAATAACATTTTGTTGGAATTCAGCCAAGCTTATTCATCTGTGTATTATTTATGGGTTCCTCTGTGCTACAATGGAGAAGGAAATGGCAGCCCACTCCAGTATCCTTGCCTGGGAAATCCCATGTTCGATCCCTGGGTTGGGAAGATCCCCTGGAGAAGGAAGTGGCAACCCACTCCAGTATTCTTGCCTGGAGAATTCCATGGACAGAGGAGCCCGGCAGGCTACAGTCCACGGGGCCGCAAAGAGTTGGACACGACTGAGCAACTTTAATTTCACTTCACTGCACTCTGATAGCAGGATTGCATAGCCCCAGTGGCCTGTGAATCCCTTTTTTGCTCTTTATAGGAAAAGTTTGCTAACCTCTGGCACGTCACCCTGAGTGGGGTGGCTTTCTTCCCCAGCTCTTCCTGTGAACTGTGAGAACATTATTTCATGTTCCCAAGTCACATCTCCTCAGCATCCTCATTGAATGGCACCATCTACGTCGTCATGATGATGATTAAAATAATTTTCCTTTATTCTTAATTCCTAGCATTTAGGATCTCTTTCTCCTTTGACCTCTGATAATAGATCATTGTGTAATTAATTATCTGACGCTCTTCTGAATTGTTGGAATCATTTTATCCTTTAACTTGACCTGGGCTCTTATCTTTGGCCCTGGCAACCCTGGGGACAGAGGCTGTCTTGTTCTTTAAGGAGGGAGAGTGTCGTATAAGCCAGGTCATGCTCAAACACCTCCTCAGTGTCCCCCCAGACAGCCTGTGGTCTTCCTCCACCAAACACGCACACGTGCAGCTTTGCTCCCTTTGACATTGTTATATTTTATTCTGAAGCTTAGTGAAAACTAGTATCTGTACTTAATAATGCTGAGTGCAGTTTAATCCTACAGTGACACCATGTGCTGGTTATTTCTACCCTTCCCATTTTGCAGTAGAGGATCTGCGGCCCAGAGAGGTCAAGTCAGTTGCCCAAAGTCACACAGCTCAGATGTGCCAGTGTCAGGATTTGAACCCAGCCCTGGAGGTCAGACTCCTGCCTCTGCCCTATATGCCTCTCTGTATCGATCCACCTACAGATGATTTTGTACAGTGAAAGGTTTGGGAGACCCTCAAGAAACACCCCCTGGTGCTCCACTCCTGGACAAGAGGGCAGGCCCCCTGTGGGGATAATGACCATCAGGAGCTCTTGCCAGAGGGCTTGCCCCGCTCCTTCTGTCCTGTTCTAATCTTGGGAATCCAGACCAGAGCTGGATCTTGGGTGCTCAGAACTTCTCTCCAGATAGGACCCACCTTCTTATCATGAGAAGAGTCCCCACACCCCCTCAAGGGGAGAAGGGCTTGGAGGATGGAGCTGGAGGCCGGGCCTCCTCAGGAAGCCTGAGCCCCAGCACCCATCTGCAGAGACCTTGCCAGGGCCCAGGGGAGGGGAAACGCTTTCCCCTCCTGACCCCAGGAAGTCGGCTCTCAGAGAACCACAGCTGGCTTTCACAGTCAGCCCTTCCTCTGGCTGAGCAAGGGGCCGGGAATGCCCGGAGCAGCAAAGGTGAAAGGTCAGCCACAAGCAGCTCCCGCCTGTGTCCGCTGTGTGCACGACCCCCGCCCCAGGGAGGAGCCCACCCCTTGCCCCACAGCCCCACAGCCGCATCTGCCGGCCCAGAACGCAGCTGGGCTGCCTGGGAAATGAGCAGAGTCTTCCGTTCCTTCCTGCGTGCTGAGGGGTGCACTGCTGGGGCTGAAAGCTGTTCAGAGCCTGCCTCTGGGACTTCTGTCCACTCTCTTGGTGTCGGGCCAGATGGCGTTAGAAAAATCTGTGGGAGCCAGGTGGTGACCTGACCTCTGCCAGCCCTCTTCATGCGGACGTGTCTCAGCTTGTCGGACAGCGCTCCTGTGACCTGGCCGATGTGGGCGCCAGGGCTGGGAGGCCCCAGACGATGGTGGCAAGAGCCTCCTCGTATTTGATGTGGCTTCCTTGGTGGCCCAGACAGTAAAGAATCTGCCTGCAACGAGGGAGACCCAGGTTCGATCCCTGGGTTGGGAAGATCCCCTGGAGCAGGAGATGGCAACCCATTCCAGTATTCTTGCCTGGAGAATCCCATGGACAGAGGAGCCTGGCAGGCTACAGTCCATGGGGTCACAAAGAGTCAGCAATGACTGAAGTGACCTTAGCACACCAACCCGATGGAAACTCAATCACACTTGGCTCCTTGCATCCTCAAGACAGGCTCTTGTTTTGTGGAGAGGGCAAGTGAGGCACAGAGAGGCTGTCACGCATCCATGGCTAAGGCTATGGACTCCTAAAGCCTGGACTCAAACCCAGTTAGTTTCACTCTAGAAGCCATATAGGTAGATCCACTAGCCAAACCACAGAAGATAGGGCTCTGGGAGCCTGGTTTGGGGGCAGCAACTGCAGGAGCATCACTCTACCTCAGGGGAAGCTGGGATCAGATGCCCTTGCAGCCCTTGCTGAGTACTGTCCCACTGGGACTCAAGGCCAGACTGACTGTTCTCCCACTATTGCTAGGTCTGGGGCTGGAGTTCTGTGCCATAGGTCCCCCAAAGAAGTTCATTTTCCAAGGCAAAGATTTCTAGATTCCCCGAACCCTGCTTGCCTGGCCCTCTTCTGGGTAGGACAGCGAATCCCCAACAGCCCATGGGTTCCCATGTGGAATGCCCAGTGCAAGGACCTCTGGAAACCAGGAGTGGGAATGCACACCAGCTTTTGCCATGTCTGTTCTCAACTCATGAAGGTTCCCTCAGCCCTCTGTAGGGACTTTGTGATTCAGATAGACATTGGAGACCCATGTGGATGGATGCTTACACATTGATGGACTGTGTGTACTAATATTCACACCACAATCTACTTTAAAAAAAAATTTTTTTTTGTTATTTTTGGCTGTGCTGGGCCTTTGTTGCTGCAGGTAGGCTTTCTCTAGCTGTGGCGAGTGGGGACTACTTTCTAGCTGCAGAGCAGAAACTTCTCGTTGCGGTGGCGTCTCATTGCAGAGCATGGGCTCCACAATGCAGGCTCGGTCGTTGTGGCGCATAGGCTTAATTGCTCTGTGGCACGTGGAATCTTCCTGGCCCAGGGATCAAGCCTATGTTCACTGCATTGGCAGGCAGATTCTTAACCACTGGACCAGCAGAGAAGTCTTGCCTGTCTTCCTCCCCTGCTATTGCTTCTATTACGTTCATAGTCTGGTGCCCATGTTACAGATGGAATAATGGAAGGATAGTGAACAATTTTAGCCTCTGTGCTTCTCCACAGCTGCATATGTTTTTGTTTTTATCCTACTCAAATTATGCTCATTCACCCTCATGTCATGTACAAAGTTCAAGGTTCTTTTGTCCTCTGAGCATCCTTCCTTGGTCCTAAGTGTTCCTCATACCCTCCAGGCTCCCATGGAGATTTGACCTTGTCTATCAGGAGCCGTGGGCTTCCCTGATAGCTCAGTTGGTAAAGAATCCACCTGCAGTGCAAGAGACCCCAGATTGATTCCTGGGTCAGGAAGATCCCCTGGAGAAGGGAAAGGCTACCCACTCCAGTATTCTTAGGCTTCCCCTGTGGCTCAGCTGGTAAAGAATCTACCTGCAATGCAGAGACCTGGGTTCAATCCCTGAGTTGGGATAATCCTCTGGAGAAGGGAAAGACTACCCATTCCAGTATTCTGGCCTGGAGATTCTGTGGACGATATAAACCATGGGTCTCAAAGAGTCAGATGTGACTGAGCGACTTTCAGTCATTATCAGGAGCTGTGAGCATTCATTGCCTAGCTAAGTGCTCCCAGGACTGACTCCCAACCATCTGCTTGCATCTCTCAGCTAGTCTGCAGGAGCCACCCAATATCTGCTGAGCCAATGATTGGACTGATTATGGGAGACGTTTGGGGGTTATAAGCCTGGTGCTCTTCCCCTGCGTGCCCCTGATGAGCTCTGGTCTTTGTAGAAAGTATATTCTATGTAGAAGTCATCATAGCTATCATGACAGCTTGATGCCATCCGGACCTGTTAGTGTATTACACCGTGTGCACAACTACACTGTGTGTGCTGGGTGTCAGAGCCTCATTTTGCAAGGAAGGACTCTGAGGTTTGGTGAGGTTACATGACGCACCCACAGCCCTTCAGCTGATGCAAACCAAACACTGTGGACAGGGTGGCTGACGGGCGTCGCTATAATCTCTGTTTCCCCTCCCGACTTGCTTGACGTCCAAGCTGGGCATTTTTTTCTCCTGGTTCCCTTTCCTTTCCACCCAAAGGGTTAATTCCGAGTTGGTCCCAATGTATTGTATCTGAAAATGTTTGTTTTATTTATTCATACCACAGATTCCAGAACGTAAACAGCTCTCTGTCCCGAAGATCGAGTCTCCAGAGGGTTACTATGAAGAGGCTGAGCCATATGACACATCCCTCAATGGTACTTCCTGGGGACAGGGCTGGGAGGGGGCTGACCACTTCCTGCACAGATGCCGGCACCAACCCCCCTTGTGGTGACCGGCACACTCACCCTGGCTGGAAACACAGTGGGATCTGGGATGCCCCTACCAGAGAGCATGGCCCAAGTCAAGAGCTAGCCACAGAGCATTTGGCCAGTGGTCTCACAGCGAGGTGAGACCTAGAGCAGACCAGCCCGCCTGCAGGGCAGGGCTCAGGATGGTCCCCAGTGAGCCGGGTTTACTGTGTCTGACGCTTTCTGTGGTCCTGCCTGGATGCTGCGGATTCAGCACAAAAATGTGGCAGAGGAGAGGTGTGCTGGCCGAGTGGCACAGGGCCCTGGAAGCCATGGAAATGTGGTCTGGCTGAGACAGAGCCCACTTTCAAGGTTCTTTCACTGGACTGATAGTCCCTGGGCTCCCACTGTGAACCCAGCATGCTACGAGTGGGAACTCAGCACGACTCAGCAGTCACAGCACTTAGATTCTGGGAGAGAAGACAGGCAACATAGAGACGCAGGATGTGTCAGGACCGAAAGTGGCGAGGGCTGAATTGGGGTAGGAGAGGGATGTTATTCTAACTTAGGGAGGGCCTCTCTGAGCAGATTTCTTAAAGAAGTGGCAAGTGGGTGGGGCTGGTACCTGCAGGAAGAACAGAGTGCACAGCACGTGCAAAGGCCCTGAGGCGGGAGGGCCCTTAGCATGTTGGAGGCCAGCGTGGCAGGAGCAGGTAGGGTTGGATGAGACGGATAGGAGATGTGGACACAGAGGGCAGCTGTAGACCCCTGTAAAGACCTTAGCTTTTCTCTGAGTAAACTTTTCTCTAGCCTTCAGAGGGTTACTTCATGGCAGACCTAATATAGGTATTAAAAAGACAGTCTCTGCTCTGGGGGCCAGGCTCACGCTGGCGTGCTCTTGTCCTCAGCCAGGGCTTCTCAGCCTGACGAGGCTGGATCAGAAATGCTCTCGTGGTGGTGGTTCTATAACACAGAAACACCTGACGGTCCTGGGAGAGATGGTTGTGACCCTCCTCTCTGGGGTAGCTAGATTCTGGTCCCCTTGCTCTCTCGCTTTCTTACCTCCTTCTCTTTCCTTTTTTAGTAAGTGAAAGGTCTTTGAAAGCATAAGGCAATTCGCAGATATGGGAAGTCAGCGTCCCTGGTAGGGGGAATGAACTTGGCCTAAAGGGGCCTTGTTTGTGTCGGGATGAGAATGGGACAAGTCCCCTGGAGCACATGGGATCCTTGTCCTCTTTTTTCATGCCTCACCTACTGTCTGCAGTCCCAGGAACTGTGTGGGAGGCAAGGGCCTCTCTGGACTCGCAGAATTTTATTCTAAGAGGCTGGCTTTGTGGGCAGACGTCACTTAGCTTCTGAGGTGCTGCCAAGTCACCGCTGTACTGTGATTTCAGACCGGAGCTGTGGGCGCAGCAGGGCTGTCTGGGTGCGTCTGGAAGGTGGGAGCCCTGACTCACCCTGGTGAGCACCTCCACACCTCTGAAGCCCGTCTCTCTGGGGTGTGGCCCTTGCCAGCCAGGGCCTGCCTCCCAGACGCTCCCGGGGGCCTGTCTGTGGGGCAGACATTTCATCTCGACACAAACAAGTGGTCAGAAGCATCTTGGTGTGTGCCTCTCAACTGGAAATTCGTATTGGTTTTATCCGGGACTAGGAGGAGAAGGGGGGTCATCCCAAGGTCAGCAAGTAGGAGCAGTGGGAAGATGCCCAATTGCCTTTTCTCTCCTGCCAGCGCGACGACTGAGGATGAACTGGGGGAGCTTCCCTTGCATTAAAAGCTGGGCTGTCCTTGTTTCCAGCCTGTCGTCCGCCACACCTGGTTGACCCCTGGTCACAAGAAGAGGAGCAAACCGCTGGACTCCAGCCCCTTGCTCTAGCTCTCTGGCATCAGCAATTTTGCTGGCTTCCTGCAGAAGACCAGGGGCTGGCTTCCTGGGCTGCTTTATCAGCACGGTCCCCTCGCAGCTCCTGTGGGCCAGGTGGCTCTCTCTTGAGCCCAAGTGTAGTAAGTGCCCTGCTATGAGTATAGTTTCTGCATGGATGATGCCTCCTGCTGGGGTAATGGCAGCTGCTGTGACAAACAGCACCCCCTGGCAGTTTATAGTAGCCCGGTGCAAATCTGATTCTCATTCTTGGAACAGTTCGGCATGGGCATTCCTGGTCAGCAGGCTCCGTCCAGCGTCAGCAAGGCCACAGAAGCCTCTGCAGAGAGGGAAGAGAACCTCTGTGTGCTTCTTAACGGCACCAGCCAGAAGGACACCCAGGGCTTCTCTAGGCATTCCGTTGGTGACAGGCAATCACGTCTCTGGATGGGAAGGAGCTGGGAAATGATGTCCTTGGCCAGGCTGGGACCTCGCCCGACAAGCCCACGCTTCTGATGGGACAGGCAGCCACGTCACCACATCTCTTTGTGTCCCTGCCTCTGGACCTGCCCCCCTCTTCATCTTCTCTCTCTTCCTCTGGTCTCTTCCTGTGCTTCCGGAAATGCCACAGGCCATCCCGGCAGATGTACCCCCTGTGGAGTCCCCAGATGGGTGCAGGTGCCTGAAGGAGTCATTTACGCCACCATCGCCTTGGGTACTGCTCTCCCCGAGCGGGAATGCCAGTGAGCCCGTGCCTGCTGCCTGGCCCGCGGAGGCGGGGTGCATGCCCCAGGGTGGCCGCTGCCCTCTTCCCGTCCTCGTGTGTGGGTCCTGCATGAGGATGCCCTGTGTCTCCTGTCTGCAGACCCCTGCCTGTGGCATCTGGAATGATGACGCAGAGCATGGCAGGGCCGTGCTGGCCTCTGTTCCTGAGGACGTGCCACAGGGCGCGATGGGTGCGGGGCCCACCAGGGGCAGCCGAAAGGGGGCTGAAATTATCTGCGCGTCCTGCCTTTCCCTCCTGCTTATCCTGCGACCTCTGGCAGCCAAGTGTCTGTTTAACAACATCCTTCATTTATGGTTGTGCCATGATCTCTCTTAGGGATAAATAAAATAGTCAGTACATTTGCCCTAAAATTTCCTCTGAGCCATTCCAGGTATCATCCCATTCCCGCCTGGAGGCCAATGGGCAGACACTAGAATTCTCCATGGAACAGGTGGGGCAGCCCCAGAGGGTGGGGTCTGGCCAGCTTCTTCACAATATATTCTCTGTAGCCTCACCCTCTAACCCACTGAAAGAGATACCCCAACGGCTGCATCTTTCTTCTTTCATTTATTGTGCAGCTAATGCAGTGCTGACAAGGGGGATTTTTTTGTTTGTTTTTTTACAGAATCACCCCACCACCAGATCAAATCACTGACTTCTCCGTGTGGCCTTTCAGTACTGTTTTCTTTGCATAGATGATTGTAACTGTGCTTTCTTACTTGCCATCTTAAGGAGTTTCTCAAGTTGCAGACTAGCTTGCAAGAGCTTTCACTGATTACGGTTGCATGGTACCCTGGATAAAATCATGCTTTCTCCAGCCTCCTTCTGCTGACTGTTCAAAACCACTTGCATGAATATCTTAATGCATGTAACCTCTCCCTGCCCACCTTCCTTCCTTTTTAAAAAAGTAGTTTCCTCAGATAAACTCCCAAGACTGGGATTATTGGGTCAGAGGGGATGAATGTTTTTATGGCTTTCAAAAAAACAGGCTGATGGGTTGTTTCCTGAGAGGCTGGTGTTAATTTATGTCGCCACCAGCCATACAAGAGGTCAGGGTCCCCTACCAGGTAGCACCTCCATTTTCAGTCTGGTTATTTAATAGGTGTAAAATTGTGAATTTTGTGACTTTTTTATTGTCAGGAAGGGGAGTAATATCACACTGCTTTTAAAGAAAACTGATATTAAAGTAGTCAAAGTGTTATTTTTCGAAATATTAAAGCAAAATAAAGCACATTTTTATTGGCATTGTAGCTAGAATAACTGTGGCCGTGGCCTTGTTCCATTTTCCTATATTTCTAGTTCAAAGGTGGTTCTGTTTTCTTAGTATGCTGGAACCTAGCTATGTAGGCTGTCCCAGAAGCTTCTGGAGAAGGGAAGACAGGGGACCCATGGACTGTCTCTTTCCTGATGGGGAATGTGGAGATGAAAGAGAGGTTCCATTCACTCTGACTTGAGGGGACAGAACATGTCTATGGAAGTCATAGGGAAGGAGATATGACTTTCTGTCAGAGCTGCCCAGTAAGGAAGCAATTGTCCAGCAACTGGGAGTAGTGAGTTCCCCATCCATGGGGGAATTCAAGCAGAGGCTGGAGCAGGGTTATGATAAGCAGGATTCCTGAGCTGAGCCAGGGGTTGCTGGACCTGAATCCTGAGGTTCTATTTTCTCCATGTCTTGCATTTGGGGGTTTGATTGATATTTTTTTCTGCACCTAGTTTCTGTTGGCCTTGAAGAGGGGAGTGAGGCCCAGAAGACAGAGCAATCTGGCAAGGTGGTGGGGGCAGAAACTGAGGAACGTGGAGTGGGTACAGGATTGGGTGAGATGTGGTAAATTGGGAGACTCTTTTAAAGAGAATAAAACTGTAAGGGTGGTTCATTGCCAGGAAGGAAGAGTATCAGGTGGAGATGAGCAGGAGGAGCTGGGTTCATGCTGGGAGGGCTTCTGTGGGGAGAGAGAACAGTCTATGGAGGGTAACAGTGGATTCTCCAGGAGGACTGTGACTGTGACCTTAGGAGGAGAGGGTGACTGGAGGGCCTGCTCCTGTGTGGGTTACTGCACTTTTGCTTCTAAGAGTCATAGCTTCTCGCTGCCCCCAGGACAGGACAGGGACAGAACAGGCCTGGTGGGCGAGTTGGAGGGGCAACCGCTGGAGGCTTGCCCACCTCTGGGCTCAGGCAGCAACCCCCTCTTCCTGGGGCCTTAGAATGATAGCGCATCACCCACGCATACACACCAGAAGAACCGAGAAAGAGGTCGCCCACCGCTTCATCCTTCAGTTGAAGAAGCGGAGGCCCCGAGGCCAGCACTGGTTTTCTCAAGAGCCCACGTCTGAGGACAATATCTGGTCAGAGGTTTCCGTGGGGTCTGAGATGACAGGATTTGAGGAGGAAAGGGGAGACACCCGGTTTCACGTTATCTGTGTCTGTGGCCAGAGGCAGCATCCAAGACGCTCTGCTTGGTGGTTTGGGGCCTGGAAAGTCTGCCTGGGCCTGCAGTTGGTGGTGATGGGCTGGTTCCAGGGCACAGGGCAGGGTGGGGAGGGTGGCCTGAGGCCCACGGGCTGTTCCTGCCTGCTGCCCACCCTCCCAGAGGAGAAAAGCCTGTTTAGGAGCATCCCTTGCCCAGCAGGGCTGTGACAGCGAGGTCTTCCCTTGCAGAGGACGGAGAGGCCGTGAGCAGCTCCTACGAGTCCTATGACGAGGAAGAGAGCAGCAAGGGCAAGTCAGCCCCCCACCAGTGGCCCTCGCCCGAGGCCGGCATCGAGCTGATGCGTGACGCCCGCATCTGCGCCTTCCTCTGGCGCAAGAAGTGGCTGGGCCAGTGGGCCAAGCAGCTGTGCGTCATCAAGGACACCAGGCTCCTGGTGAGTGCCCTCTCCTCTCCTGCCCTCTCCAGTCTTCCCTCTCCTCTCCCTTCTCCTCTCCTGGGAGCAGGATGGGGGTGGTCCCGGATGCCAGGCACTCAGAGCCTATTACATCAGGAAGTTTCTACTTCCCCCCAACCTGAAACTGCACGCAGAACCTTATGAGCATGGGCGAACATGCTTTTTTCTTAACTAGAAAGGTCTAGTAGTTGTCAGCAGACTTTCAAAGGGATCTGTGATGACCAACCCCCTCCTCCCCCAATGCCATCCCCTGGATATTTTTCCAAGCATCTTTGGGTCCCTTGGTCTGTGGGCTCCTCCTTCCTCACATCTCAGCCTCTGGAGGTTTGGGGCGGAGCCTGCTGCCCAGTTAGGGCTCCCCTGCCCAGCACCCAACCCCACAGCGTGCAGCGTGAGAGCCATCGGCATCTGCTCAGAAGTTGGGATATTCTGAATGACCGATCGTAAGACCCCCTAAGGGCATCAGAAGATAGTATTCTGACCACAGCCCTGTTTCTTGTTATTTTAAATTAAAACTTGGTTTTATGCCCCAATTTGAGGTTCCACAGAGTCATTACAAACACCCCTTTCTCACTAGTTAAAACCTGTCCTGCTGTGTGCAGATGTTTGCAGGTAGTCCTGTTAAGCAGCCTCATAAGAACCCCCATTTTACAAGTGAGAAACGGAGGGTAGTACGTTTTCCCTGATAGGAAAGAGTCGCTTCCTTTCTTTGCTAACACATCATTTCTAAGTGGATGATAAACTTGGCCTTCATCCCCTTTGGACCCCTGACTGGGAAAGCTGAGCCAGAAAGAGAAGCAGAAAGGCAGAGAGCTGGGGAAAGTGCCTTCCACCCCGGGGGAGGTGGGGGTCGCCCACAGAGGCCTCCTCAAATAGGAGCCAGCCCAGAGCTGCAGGGGATTAGAGCTGCTTGGGTAAGCAGGGCTCTGAAAGTTTGAAGGGGAGGCTTGAGGGAGACACAGATGAGCTCCCTGGTTGTTCTGATGCTGACAACAAACTCTGCTGAAGGTTGAGGTCACAGTTCTGCACTTGCACAAAGGTGTCCAACCTTTTGGTCCAGCTCCCAGCAGGCCCTGCCCTGCCTGGCGGCCCCCTCCTCTGCAGAAACGGGCTGACAGCATCTCGCCTATCCTCTCTCGCAGTGTTACAAATCCTCCAAGGACCACAGTCCTCAGCTGGATGTGAGCTTGCTGGGCAGCAGCGTGGTGCACAAGGAGAAGCAAGTGCGGAAGAAGGAGCATAAGCTGAAGATCACGCCACTGAACGCCGACGTGATCGTGCTGGGCCTGCAGAGCAGGGACCAGGCGGAGCAGTGGCTCAGGGTGAGGGAGGTGCCGGGAAGCGGACCTCTTCCCCTCTGCAGTCCCCAGGGGCTCCTGCAGTCCCGGCTCCCCCGATTTTTCAAAGGGATGGCTGTGGTCAGTGTAGAGGGTCTACCATTCTTCACGTGCGCAGGGCTTCCCCTGTCCTAAGTGGCAGCGATCCGTCTTGGGGAGATAGATCACAGGGCTCAGTGGCCAGCTCTGCGGGCTTGGCAGCCACCTAGACTTGGGCTCCAGCTGAAATCCACGTGCCTTCTGGCCTCCAGGGAGGCATCGCCGGCCCGTGAAAAGGCTCCTCCCAGAGGAGGCAGGGTGGACAGTGACAGGCAAGTCTGGGAACCAGGGTTAGACCAAGGCAGCATGCAGACCCTCCACAGTGAGCACCCCGGCCCCCAGGAGCCAGAGGACCGTCTGGCAAGTGTCGCTTTTACCCCCACAAGGAGCAGCCATCCCTGCCCAGGATGGGGCAAGAGGGGGCTTGAGGAGCTGAGCACGGCTGCTCTGGGCCTGCTGGGGTTCTGCTGCAAACCCTGCCCTCCGTTCCCTGGTGCCCACCAGAACGCATGGGGCCTGCTGGACACAGGGCCAAGGAACCCCCGCCCCCCGCCCCACCCAGCTAGGGCCCNAGAGCCCACTTTCAAGGTTCTTTCACTGGACTGATAGTCCCTGGGCTCCCACTGTGAACCCAGCATGCTACGAGTGGGAACTCAGCACGACTCAGCAGTCACAGCACTTAGATTCTGGGAGAGAAGACAGGCAACATAGAGACGCAGGATGTGTCAGGACCGAAAGTGGCGAGGGCTGAATTGGGGTAGGAGAGGGATGTTATTCTAACTTAGGGAGGGCCTCTCTGAGCAGATTTCTTAAAGAAGTGGCAAGTGGGTGGGGCTGGTACCTGCAGGAAGAACAGAGTGCACAGCACGTGCAAAGGCCCTGAGGCGGGAGGGCCCTTAGCATGTTGGAGGCCAGCGTGGCAGGAGCAGGTAGGGTTGGATGAGACGGATAGGAGATGTGGACACAGAGGGCAGCTGTAGACCCCTGTAAAGACCTTAGCTTTTCTCTGAGTAAACTTTTCTCTAGCCTTCAGAGGGTTACTTCATGGCAGACCTAATATAGGTATTAAAAAGACAGTCTCTGCTCTGGGGGCCAGGCTCACGCTGGCGTGCTCTTGTCCTCAGCCAGGGCTTCTCAGCCTGACGAGGCTGGATCAGAAATGCTCTCGTGGTGGTGGTTCTATAACACAGAAACACCTGACGGTCCTGGGAGAGATGGTTGTGACCCTCCTCTCTGGGGTAGCTAGATTCTGGTCCCCTTGCTCTCTCGCTTTCTTACCTCCTTCTCTTTCCTTTTTTAGTAAGTGAAAGGTCTTTGAAAGCATAAGGCAATTCGCAGATATGGGAAGTCAGCGTCCCTGGTAGGGGGAATGAACTTGGCCTAAAGGGGCCTTGTTTGTGTCGGGATGAGAATGGGACAAGTCCCCTGGAGCACATGGGATCCTTGTCCTCTTTTTTCATGCCTCACCTACTGTCTGCAGTCCCAGGAACTGTGTGGGAGGCAAGGGCCTCTCTGGACTCGCAGAATTTTATTCTAAGAGGCTGGCTTTGTGGGCAGACGTCACTTAGCTTCTGAGGTGCTGCCAAGTCACCGCTGTACTGTGATTTCAGACCGGAGCTGTGGGCGCAGCAGGGCTGTCTGGGTGCGTCTGGAAGGTGGGAGCCCTGACTCACCCTGGTGAGCACCTCCACACCTCTGAAGCCCGTCTCTCTGGGGTGTGGCCCTTGCCAGCCAGGGCCTGCCTCCCAGACGCTCCCGGGGGCCTGTCTGTGGGGCAGACATTTCATCTCGACACAAACAAGTGGTCAGAAGCATCTTGGTGTGTGCCTCTCAACTGGAAATTCGTATTGGTTTTATCCGGGACTAGGAGGAGAAGGGGGGTCATCCCAAGGTCAGCAAGTAGGAGCAGTGGGAAGATGCCCAATTGCCTTTTCTCTCCTGCCAGCGCGACGACTGAGGATGAACTGGGGGAGCTTCCCTTGCATTAAAAGCTGGGCTGTCCTTGTTTCCAGCCTGTCGTCCGCCACACCTGGTTGACCCCTGGTCACAAGAAGAGGAGCAAACCGCTGGACTCCAGCCCCTTGCTCTAGCTCTCTGGCATCAGCAATTTTGCTGGCTTCCTGCAGAAGACCAGGGGCTGGCTTCCTGGGCTGCTTTATCAGCACGGTCCCCTCGCAGCTCCTGTGGGCCAGGTGGCTCTCTCTTGAGCCCAAGTGTAGTAAGTGCCCTGCTATGAGTATAGTTTCTGCATGGATGATGCCTCCTGCTGGGGTAATGGCAGCTGCTGTGACAAACAGCACCCCCTGGCAGTTTATAGCAGCCCGGTGCAAATCTGATTCTCATTCTTGGAACAGTTCGGCATGGGCATTCCTGGTCAGCAGGCTCCGTCCAGCATCGGCAAGGCCACAGAAGCCTCTGCAGAGAGGGAAGAGAACCTCTGTGTGCTTCTTAACGGCACCAGCCAGAAGGACACCCAGGGCTTCTCTAGGCATTCCGTTGGTGACAGGCAATCACGTCTCTGGATGGGAAGGAGCTGGGAAATGATGTCCTTGGCCAGGCTGGGACCTCGCCCGACAAGCCCACGCTTCTGATGGGACAGGCAGCCACGTCACCACATCTCTTTGTGTCCCTGCCTCTGGACCTGCCCCCCTCTTCATCTTCTCTCTCTTCCTCTGGTCTCTTCCTGTGCTTCCGGAAATGCCACAGGCCATCCCGGCAGATGTACCCCCTGTGGAGTCCCCAGATGGGTGCAGGTGCCTGAAGGAGTCATTTACGCCACCATCGCCTTGGGTACTGCTCTCCCCGAGCGGGAATGCCAGTGAGCCCATGCCTGCTGCCTGGCCCGCGGAGGCGGGGTGCATGCCCCAGGGTGGCCGCTGCCCTCTTCCCGTCCTCGTGTGTGGGTCCTGCATGAGGATGCCCTGTGTCTCCTGTCTGCAGACCCCTGCCTGTGGCATCTGGAATGATGACGCAGAGCATGGCAGGGCCGTGCTGGCCTCTGTTCCTGAGGACGTGCCACAGGGCGCGATGGGTGCGGGGCCCACCAGGGGCAGCCGAAAGGGGGCTGAAATTATCTGCGCGTCCTGCCTTTCCCTCCTGCTTATCCTGCGACCTCTGGCAGCCAAGTGTCTGTTTAACAACATCCTTCATTTATGGTTGTGCCATGATCTCTCTTAGGGATAAATAAAATAGTCAGTACATTTGCCCTAAAATTTCCTCTGAGCCATTCCAGGTATCATCCCATTCCCGCCTGGAGGCCAATGGGCAGACACTAGAATTCTCCATGGAACAGGTGGGGCAGCCCCAGAGGGTGGGGTCTGGCCAGCTTCTTCACAATATATTCTCTGTAGCCTCACCCTCTAACCCACTGAAAGAGATACCCCAACGGCTGCATCTTTCTTCTTTCATTTATTGTGCAGCTAATGCAGTGCTGACAAGGGGGATTTTTTTGTTTGTTTTTTTACAGAATCACCCCACCACCAGATCAAATCACTGACTTCTCCGTGTGGCCTTTCAGTACTGTTTTCTTTGCATAGATGATTGTAACTGTGCTTTCTTACTTGCCATCTTAAGGAGTTTCTCAAGTTGCAGACTAGCTTGCAAGAGCTTTCACTGATTACGGTTGCATGGTACCCTGGATAAAATCATGCTTTCTCCAGCCTCCTTCTGCTGACTGTTCAAAAGCACTTGCATGAATATCTTAATGCATGTAACCTCTCCCTGCCCACCTTCCTTCCTTTTTAAAAAAGTAGTTTCCTCAGATAAACTCCCAAGACTGGGATTATTGGGTCAGAGGGGATGAATGTTTTTATGGCTTTCAAAAAAACAGGCTGATGGGTTGTTTCCTGAGAGGCTGGTGTTAATTTATGTCGCCACCAGCCATACAAGAGGTCAGGGTCCCCTACCAGGTAGCACCTCCATTTTCAGTCTGGTTATTTAATAGGTGTAAAATTGTGAATTTTGTGACTTTTTTATTGTCAGGAAGGGGAGTAATATCACACTGCTTTTAAAGAAAACTGATATTAAAGTAGTCAAAGTGTTATTTTTTGAAATATTAAAGCAAAATAAAGCACATTTTTATTGGCATTGTAGCTAGAATAACTGTGGCCGTGGCCTTGTTCCATTTTCCTATATTTCTAGTTCAAAGGTGGTTCTGTTTTCTTAGTATGCTGGAACCTAGCTATGTAGGCTGTCCCAGAAGCTTCTGGAGAAGGGAAGACAGGGGACCCATGGACGGTCTCTTTCCTGATGGGGAATGTGGAGATGAAAGAGAGGTTCCATTCACTCTGACTTGAGGGGACAGAACATGTCTATGGAAGTCATAGGGAAGGAGATATGACTTTCTGTCAGAGCTGCCCAGTAAGGAAGCAATTGTCCAGCAACTGGGAGTAGTGAGTTCCCCATCCATGGGGGAATTCAAGCAGAGGCTGGAGCAGGGTTATGATAAGCAGGATTCCTGAGCTGAGCCAGGGGTTGCTGGACCTGAATCCTGAGGTTCTATTTTCTCCATGTCTTGCATTTGGGGGTTTGATTGATATTTTTTTCTGCACCTAGTTTCTGTTGGCCTTGAAGAGGGGAGTGAGGCGCAGAAGACAGAGCAATCTGGCAAGGTGGTGGGGGCAGAAACTGAGGAACGTGGAGTGGGTACAGGATTGGGTGAGATGTGGTAAATTGGGAGACTCTTTTAAAGAGAATAAAACTGTAAGGGTGGTTCACTGCCAGGAAGGAAGAGTATCAGGTGGAGATGAGCAGGAGGAGCTGGGTTCATGCTGGGAGGGCTTCTGTGGGGAGAGAGAACAGTCTATGGAGGGTAACAGTGGATTCTCCAGGAGGACTGTGACTGTGACCTTAGGAGGAGAGGGTGACTGGAGGGCCTGCTCCTGTGTGGGTTACTGCACTTTTGCTTCTAAGAGTCATAGCTTCTCGCTGCCCCCAGGACAGGACAGGGACAGAACAGGCCTGGTGGGCGAGTTGGAGGGGCAACCGCTGGAGGCTTGCCCACCTCTGGGCTCAGGCAGCAACCCCCTCTTCCTGGGGCCTTAGAATGATAGCGCATCACCCACGCATACACACCAGAAGAACCGAGAAAGAGGTCGCCCACCGCTTCATCCTTCAGTTGAAGAAGCGGAGGCCCCGAGGCCAGCACTGGTTTTCTCAAGAGCCCACGTCTGAGGACAATATCTGGTCAGAGGTTTCCGTGGGGTCTGAGATGACAGGATTTGAGGAGGAAAGGGGAGACACCCGGTTTCACGTTATCTGTGTCTGTGGCCAGAGGCAGCATCCAAGATGCTCTGCTTGGTGGTTTGGGGCCTGGAAAGTCTGCCTGGGCCTGCAGTTGGTGGTGATGGGCTGGTTCCAGGGCACAGGGCAGGGTGGGGAGGGTGGCCTGAGGCCCACGGGCTGTTCCTGCCTGCTGCCCACCCTCCCAGAGGAGAAAAGCCTGTTTAGGAGCATCCCTTGCCCAGCAGGGCTGTGACAGCGAGGTCTTCCCTTGCAGAGGACGGAGAGGCCGTGAGCAGCTCCTACGAGTCCTATGACGAGGAAGAGAGCAGCAAGGGCAAGTCAGCCCCCCACCAGTGGCCCTCGCCCGAGGCCGGCATCGAGCTGATGCGTGACGCCCGCATCTGCGCCTTCCTCTGGCGCAAGAAGTGGCTGGGCCAGTGGGCCAAGCAGCTGTGCGTCATCAAGGACACCAGGCTCCTGGTGAGTGCCCTCTCCTCTCCTGCCCTCTCCAGTCTTCCCTCTCCTCTCCCTTCTCCTCTCCTGGGAGCAGGATGGGGGTGGTCCCGGATGCCAGGCACTCAGAGCCTATTACATCAGGAAGTTTCTACTTCCCCCCAACCTGAAACTGCACGCAGAACCTTATGAGCATGGGCGAACATGCTTTTTTCTTAACTAGAAAGGTCTAGTAGTTGTCAGCAGACTTTCAAAGGGATCTGTGATGACCAACCCCCTCCTCCCCCAATGCCATCCCCTGGATATTTTTCCAAGCATCTTTGGGTCCCTTGGTCTGTGGGCTCCTCCTTCCTCACATCTCAGCCTCTGGAGGTTTGGGGCGGAGCCTGCTGCCCAGTTAGGGCTCCCCTGCCCAGCACCCAACCCCACAGCGTGCAGCGTGAGAGCCATCGGCATCTGCTCAGAAGTTGGGATATTCTGAATGACCGATCGTAAGACCCCCTAAGGGCATCAGAAGATAGTATTCTGACCACAGCCCTGTTTCTTGTTATTTTAAATTAAAACTTGGTTTTATGCCCCAATTTGAGGTTCCACAGAGTCATTACAAACACCCCTTTCTCACTAGTTAAAACCTGTCCTGCTGTGTGCAGATGTTTGCAGGTAGTCCTGTTAAGCAGCCTCATAAGAACCCCTATTTTACAAGTGAGAAACGGAGGGTAGTACGTTTTCCCTGATAGGGAAGACAGTCACTTCCTTTCTTTGCTAACACATCATTTCTAAGTGGATGATAAACTTGGCCTTCATCCCCTTTGGACCCCTGACTGGGAAAGCTGAGCCAGAAAGAGAAGCAGAGAGGCAGAGAGCTGGGGAAAGTGCCTTCCACCCTGGGGAGGTGGGGGTTGCCCACAGAGGCCTCCTCAAATAGGAGCCAGCCCAGAGCTGCAGGGGGATTAGAGCTGCTTGGGTAAGCAGGGCTCTGAGAGTTGGAAGGGGAGGCTTGAGAGAGACACAGATGAGCTCCCTGGTTGTTCTGATGCTGACAACAAACTCTGCTGAAGGTTGAGGTCACAGTTCTGCACTTGCACAAAGGTGTCCGACCTTTTGGTCCAGCTCTCAACGGGCCCTGTCCTGCCTGGCGGCCCCCTCCTCTGCAGAAACGGGCCAACAGCGTCTTGCCTGTCCTCTCTCGCAGTGTTACAAATCCTCCAAGGACCACAGTCCTCAGCTGGACGTGAGCTTGCTANATCCTCTCTCGCAGTGTTACAAATCCTCCAAGGACCACAGTCCTCAGCTGGATGTGAGCTTGCTGGGCAGCAGCGTGGTGCACAAGGAGAAGCAAGTGCGGAAGAAGGAGCATAAGCTGAAGATCACGCCACTGAACGCCGACGTGATCGTGCTGGGCCTGCAGAGCAGGGACCAGGCGGAGCAGTGGCTCAGGGTGAGGGAGGTGCCGAGAAGCGGACCTCTTCCCCTCTGCAGTCCCCAGGGGCTCCTGCAGTCCCGGCTCCCCCGATTTTTCAAAGGGATGGCTGTGGTCAGGGTAGAGGGTCTACCATTCTTCACGTCCGCAGGGCTTCCCCTGTCCTAAGTGGCAGCGATCCGTCTTGGGGAGATAGATCACAGGGCTCAGTGGCCAGCTCTGCGGGCTTGGCAGCCACCTAGACTTGGGCTCCAGCTGAAATCCACGTGCCTTCTGGCCTCCAGGGAGGCATCGCCGGCCCGTGAAAAGGCTCCTCCCAGAGGAGGCAGGGTGGACAGTGACAGGCAAGTCTGGGAACCAGGGTTAGACCAAGGCAGCATGCAGACCCTCCACAGTGAGCGCCCCGGCCCCCAGGAGCCAGAGGACCGTCTGGCAAGTGTCGCTTTTACCCCCACAAGGAGCAGCCATCCCTGCCCAGGATGGGGCAAGAGGGGGCTTGTGGAGCTGAGCACGGCTGCTCTGGGCCTGCTGGGGTTCTGCTGCAAACCCTGCCCTCCGTTCCCTGGTGCCCACCAGAACGCATGGGGCCTGCTGGACACAGGGCCAAGGAACCCCCGCCCCCCGCCCCACCCAGCTAGGGCCCGAAGCCATAGGTGGGCTGGGTGTGGGGGTGGGGTGCTCTGCTCCTTGGAAATTCTGCAACCTCTCTCTCTCTCACCCCCACCCGCCTAGGGGTGGCTGACCTAGAGGGGGCGGGGGGCGGGGGGGCACCCACCCAGGGGGCCACCCGCCCTG
>SJYW01031428.1:432-11265 GCA_006410735.1 Raphicerus campestris | reverse complement strand
CTTATTCTTCTTCTTCTTCTCACCTTCTTATTCTTCTTCTTCTCACCTTCTTTTGTTATTCTTCTCAGCTTCTTCTCACCTTCTTCTTCTTTTTCTCTCCTTCTTCGCACATTCTTCTTCTTCTTCTTCTTTTCTTACCTTCTTCTTCTTTTCACCTTCTTCTCACCTTCCTCTTCTTCTCACCTTTTTCTTCTTCTTCTTCTCACCTTCTTCTTCTTCTTTTTCTTCTCACCTTCCTCGACTTCCTCTTCTTCTCAACTTCTTTTTCCTCTCACATTTTTCTTCTTCTGCTTCTCACCTTCTTCTCACCTTCTTCTTCTGCTTCTTCTCACCTTCTTCTCACCTTCTTCTCACCTTCTTCTTCTACTTCTTCTCACTTTCTTCTTCTTCTTCTAACCTTCTTCTTCTTCTTTATCTCGCCTTCTTCTCACCTTCTCCTTCTTTTTCTCACCTTCTTTTCACGTTCTCCTTCTTCTTCTTCTTCTTCTTCTTCTTCTTCTTCTCACCTTTTTCTTCTCACCTTTTTCTTCTCACCTTCTTCTTCTTCTTCTCACCTTCTTCTTCTTCTACTANCTTTGGACAGTTCCCTTTACCATACGTAGAGCAAGCCTCTTCCCAGCTGCGGTTTGGCTGCTCAGCTTCTGGATAAGTACTGTTCTGTCCTTCAGGATGTGCCACGTGCCTGTGTTACTTTTCCTTTTGCTATGGTATCTGCAAAATTCTCCTTTAAAGGTTCTGCAGTGCTTGGCCCCCTTAGGAAAAACAGGGGGAATAAATAAGTTTTCTTTTAGAAAGAGCTCATCAGCAAATAGACAATCTATCCTCTCTTTATATAACTAATTTCTAGCATATAATTCACATTTTCAAATCAGTTATATGTTCCTTAATATCTTGAATTGTTCCTTGCCCGGTGTGAATTAAGGACAGATTCTTTAACTGAGCAACTTGAACCATTAGAATTCTCAGTATGTCTCAGTATGTCAAAGTTTCTTTGATTCTAAAAGTGATTAGTTTTCTGGGGAGAAACAGCTTGACAGAAAAAAATAGCAATTTGCCAAAGTAGTCTTTTTTGATAGAAATATCCTCACTTACATTGTTCTAAATCTATATTTACCAAGTCACATTTTGGCTTAGAATATGGTATTCTGAATGGTGTTACAAGAAAGAGTTTTCCTAAGCAAACAATTAATGCCACTTTCACCCCCATTGTGTATACATTTCTATTTTGATTTAGAAACGTCTTATGAATTTGTTGGTGTGAGTTGCCTTCCAGAGTCTGAGCACTTTCTGGTGAATGATGAAGGAAACCTGCAAAGCTGAGAGTTTAGACCTTGGTCTGACAGCCTACCTTATCCATCTTTGCTGTTTGCCTTCTCACATGCACTGAGGGAGGGGCCACGTCATGCATTTTGTGCTCCTCATATCACTGGATTTGTGGATTATATGCACATGAAAAATAGAAGGTGAAGTCCCCAATAATGCCACGCCCTAAACCATTAATTGGTGGCACTTAAACATATATTTTCCCAGGCTCCCCATCCCTATACGTCTAAGTGTGAAATTTTTTTACTTAATATATTGTGGGCAGTTTTATACATCAGTAGACACAGATGTCCTCCTGACCTTGTTCCCCCAAACCTGTGGTCTCCACTCCTCATTAATGGTGGCTCCATCCTTTCTGATTCTCAGGCAAAATCCTCAGGGTCTCCATCAACAGCTCAATTTCTCACCCTACGCTCTGTGAAGAAAGCTGAGCGCTGAAGAATTGATGCTTTTGAACTGTGGTATTGGAGAAGACTCTTGAGAGTCCCTTGGACTGCAAGGAGATCCAACCAGTCCATTCTGAAGGAGATCAGCCCTGGGATTTCTTTGGAAGGAATGATGCTAAAGCTGAAACTCCAGTACTTTGGCCACCTCATGAGAAGAGTTGGCTCATTGGAAAAGACCCTGATGCTGGGAGGGATTAGGGGCAGGAGGAGAAGGGGACGACAGAGGATGAGATGGCTGGATGGCATCACAGATTCGATGGATTTGAGTCTGAGTGAACTCTGGGAGTTGGTGATGGACAGGGAGGCCTGGCGTGCTGTGATTCATGGGGTCACAAAGAGTCAGACACGACAGCGACTGAACTGGACTGAACTACACTCAGTGTGCCAGGAAATCCTGTTCCGAAACCTAGCCACTTCTTTCCACAGTGGTCTGGTCATTTTAAAACATAGGTCAGATCACTGTTTAGCTCAACCCCTGCTCAGGGTAGACACCAGCCCCTACCTCTGAATGCCCACTCTGCTCTGACTTCGTCCATGTCTTTCTCCTGGCTCCAGACACGCCAGCCTCCGGGTGAACTGTGGATACCTTCAGCATTTTCTGTGCTACCCCCCAGAAATGGACATGATCGCCCTCTTACCCCCATAAATCTTCACCCAAATGGGACCTCCCTGGGGAGAAAGTGAAAGTGAAAAAGTGCAAGTGTTAGTCATTCAGTCATGTCTGATTCTTTGTGAGAGTAGCCTGGATTGTAGCCCGTCAGGCTCCCCCGTCCCTGGGATTCTCCAGGCAAGAACACTGGAGTGGGCTGCTATTTTGTCCTCCAGGGGAATCTTCCTGACCCAGAAATTGAACCTTGGTCTCCTGTATTGCTGGCGGACTTTTTACTGCCTCCCTGAAAACCCATTTTAAATTACCCTCATGCCTCACCTCCAGAATTCCCTGAATCACTTTGCTCTATTTTTCTCAACAGAACCCAGAGTGATAATTTATCTGTTTTATTAACAGACTTTCTTCTTTGGCTAAATATAAGCTCCATGAGGGTAGGGTTTTTTTTTTCTTTTTGGCCTGAGTGCTTTTTTTTAAATAGTAGTATAGTTGATTTACAATGTTGTGTTAATTTCTGCAGTACAGCAAAGTGACTCAGAAATATGTATGTTCTATGTACATATATGCTCTACATATATATGATACTATATTTATATATATATATTCTTTTTAAAATATTCTTTTCCATTATGGTTTATCCCAAGACATTGAATATAGTTTACTGTGTTGTACAATAAGACCTTTTACCCATTCATTCCATATGTCATAGTTTGTATCTACTAACCCCAAACATGAGGGTAGGAATTTTTATATTTTATTTCTGGCTTCATCCCCAGTGTCAAGAACAAGGCCTGGCCCATGGTAGGGTGAATACTTGGTAAAGAGTGAATGAAAGGCACTCTGCTAGGAAATGGGAAATGCAAAAATTTTTAAAGGCAAACAAAAGCAGAAGCCTTGGCCCAAGAAACGTTAAGTGTGAAAACAAATAACTACACTCTAAGGAATAACCTGATCACTGCTACACACAAGTTGAAAACAAAGATCTATACCCATACTACAGTAAAAGCGCTTCATGCTGACTATAGCGATCAAGACCACGGTGGAGAGGGGGGCATTTGAGCTGGGTCCTGATGGGGCATAGGACTGCAAGATGCTGGAAGGAAAAGGAAGGTTATCAAGCAAGATAAACTGTCTAAAAAGGACAGAAAATATTTGTGGAGAAGAACATGTGAGGCAGTGGGGCTGAGGAACAGAGAGGTGGCAAATGCGGTCCGAGAGGGTCTGCAGCCAGGCTGTGTGGGCTGGAAGGCACACTTGGCAGGGGACTACATTCTTGGGTAATGGGGAGGTACTGGCGGGTCCTCTATTAGCAATAATATGGTAAGTGAAAGCATTCGTCGCTCAATCATGTCAGTCTTTGAGACCCCATGCACTGTAGCCCACCAGGCTCCTCTGTCCATGGGATTCTCCAGGCAAGAATCCTGGATTGGGTAGTCATTCTCTTCTCTAAGGGATCTTTCCGACAGTGGTTTAGGAGGATGACGTGCGCTATTTGTCCACAGTATTCTCCAGAAACACATGCTTGATAACCTTCCTTTTCCTTCCAGCATCTTGCAGTCCTAGGCCCCATCAGGACCCAGCTCAAATGCCTCCCTCTCCACCACGGTATTGCTCGCTATAGTCAGCATGAAGCGCTTTTACTGTAGTATAGGTATAGATCTTTGTTTTCAACTTGTGTGTAGCAGTGATCAGGTTATTCCTTGTAGTGTAGTTATTTGTTTTCACACTTACATGGGGAAAAGGCTAGAAGGCCATAGGAAGGGCTGTTATTCCCATTTCTAATCACATTTCTCTGCCTTGGGAATCAGCTGGTTAAGAATGGTGAGCTAGGGTCTTCCTGCCTGCCTGCCTGCCGCGCCGCACGCTTCAGAGGCATGGGGCAGAGCCTGCGGCCGCCCGCGCCACCTGAGGATCCCGGAAGCCGCCCCCGCCATGGAAGAGGATCAGGAGCTGGAGAGGAAAGCAATAGAAGAGCTGCTGAAAGAGGCAAAACGTGGGAAAACAAGAGCAGAAACAATGGGACCAATGGGCTGGATGAAGTGTCCTCTTGCCGGGACAAATAAAAGATTTCTAATTAACACAATTAAGAACACCCTGCCCTCCCACAAAGAGCAAGACCACGAACAAAAAGAGGGCAGCAAGGAACCAGCGAAAAGCCAGAGCCAGAAGGAGGAAGGGCGCCAGAAGCACCGGTCTCACCCATACAAGCACCGTGTCCACGCCCGGCGCTCGCCGCCCAGGAAGCGGGGGAAGCGGGTCCAGCAAGCGGTGAGGTGGGGGCTCGGGGCCCAGCGAGACCCTCCCAGTGCCCGGGCCTGGGGTGGTGCGGAGACACCAGGACGGGTTTACAGCAGGGCCTCTGTCCTGATGGAGGACAGTCACCCGAGGCTCCATGAAGGAAGGAGCACAGCGACATCCCGGCAGGTTTAAGTGGCTTCGGCAGTGTAATATACATTCGTCTGGGTTTTCTTCTGTCTTGTTTGGAAGTTGGTTTCAAAATAAATCTAGAATTTACAAGTTTTCGGAGATTATTAAAACTAGTTCCAGTTTCTGTTTTTTGATGTGCTGCACTTGTGGTCTTTTGTCAGAATTTCTCGAAACAGAAAGATACTTGTCTATCCTATACATTTTAGGGGTGATGATTTTAGAAACCTGGCCAGTGACCATGTTTATGAAAAGCTGTAGCCCTTCTTTACCTGGAAATTCTTGAGAGCTCTGTCCCCGTTGACCTTTAAATGAGCAACATAGGAAAATCTCAAAATCCTTTTGAATTTAGTGCCTCCCCTCCCCTTCAACAACCAGGGGTTAAAAAACTGTCTCTCTTCTTTCCTTGTACGTTTTCAAACTCATTCCTGAGATCGAACACTTTTTCTGTATTTCATTTTGGGGGGAATATGTACGTTTTAAGTGGTGCTTTTAAAAGAACCTTCAAAAGTTAAAATTACTATTATTTTCGTGCTATGTCTTATTTAGCTAAAGACCTATGATGCCATTCTTAGGTGTTGTACATTTGTTTCAGAAATCTGAATTTTAAATAAAAGTGTTTACAATGCCAAAAAAAAAAAAAAAGAATGGTGAGCTAGGGACCTCCCTGGAGGTCCAGTGGTTAAGCCTTCCAAATGCAGGGGGTGCAGATTGGGTCCCTGGTTGGGGAGCTAAGATCCCATATGTCTTGGGGTCAAAAACTCCAAACAAAACAGAAGTAATATTGTAACTTTTTCAGTAGTCATGTATGGATGTGAGAGTTGGACTATAAAGAAAGCTGAGTGCCGAAGAATGCTTTTGAACTGTGGTGTTGGAGAAGACTCTTGAGAGTCCCTTGGACTGCAAAGAGATCCAACCAGTCCATCCTAAAGGAGATCAGTCCTGGGTGTTCATTGGAAGGACTGATGTTGAAGCGGAAACTCCAAGACTTTGGCCACGCCACCTCATGTGAAGAGCTGACTCATTTGAAAAGACCCTGATGCTGGGGAAGACTGAGGGCAGGAGGAGAAGAGGATGAGACAGTTGGATGGCATCACCGACTCAATGGACATGAGTTTCGGTAGGCCCTGGAAGTTGGTGATGGACAGGGAGGCCTGACATGCTGCCGTTCATGGGGTCATAAAGAGTGGGACAGAACTGAGCAACTGTACTGAACTGAACTGAATATTGTAACGAATTCAATAAAGATTAAAAAAAAAAAAGAATTGTGAGGCATACACTGTCCTTGTTACCAAAGTCCATAACTGATCAAATGAAACAATGTGGAGAAATCAAACTATCAAATATTCTAGAAATGGTTCTGATATAATGGAAGTAAGTGCCAACTAAACACCCCATAATATATTCTGAAAGCTAGTGGGGGTCATAGCACATAAACTCTTACTTCCTGTTGCATTAAATGATGGATTTACAAAGATAAAGAGGTGCCTCTAGGTTTATTTGGGGTGCAAAGAAAATCTGACATCTTAGTGCATGAAATCGAAGTGTGTACTGTCCTGAGAGGCATCAGATAGCCAACTGTAGGGTCCTGAGCATTCTATATGATGATGACAGAGTGGCAGAAAGGACTTCCCTGGTGGTCCATATAAGAAATGAAAAAAAGCGGTTCATTTTCAAGAATAGCTAGCTTTGAATGACAGAGTGCTGATGTAATAGATGATAGCCATATGGCTTACAAAACTGGAAAGTCCGGGCAAACAAAGGGAGGGAGGGATGCCTAGGATTTTGGTGCAGGTTCATTCTATTGGTGAATTCAAAACATGAGAAGGAGAATAGGTGCACAGGAAAAGGGAGACAGGATGTCAGGCAGGGGGCAGCCCATAAAGAGGGAGGGAACAAACTTATGCAACGTCTGGCAAGATTGTTCACCCCATAGAACTCAGCCATTGAGGAACTGGGGGAGGGACCCATGTGCTAGGGATAAGATGCTCTGTGGAACCACTCTGGGTGTGCCTGCCCATCTGACCTTGCAACACCGTCATTAAAGCCTCGTTTCTCGCTGCACCTTATGTCTCCAAGTCCATTCTTTGAGTTTAGGCTGGTAAGCATGTTTCTCACATGCAGAAGCTGACTCCAAGGTTCCAATGCAGCAGCCCCTGGTCAGGGAACTAGATCCCACATGCAGCAACTAAAGACCCTGCATGCCATAATGAAAATTGAAGATCCTGCATACTACAGCTAAGACTGGTGCAGCCAAACAAATAAAAAAACACCTTTTTTTAAAGAGAGGAAAGAGTGGGTAGGGCCAAAATCACCTACTTTATTAAAACACAACGCCTAAAAACATGACCATAATTCACAACCGGGTCGCAGAAACTAAGATTATCTCAGATGTACTATTTTATTCTTTGATCTTTTTTGAACAAAAACAAAATCTGTTTTTTTCTTTCTACAAAGACTTTCATTGTATATTTAGGCAGATATTATCCATTTCTAAAAAAAGTGAAGTATATCTTGGGAACCCTGTTTTTTATCCTCTGCCTGCGAAAGAATAACCCATTTCTTTTAAATTGCAAACAAGTTACTTGCAGCTTTCTCTAGTTTCTTCAGAAAAATATACAAACAATTGTCTCCTTTATTGTTTCTTATTTATATACCAACCTAAAATAAAGGAGTTGTGTTTTTTTTTTAAGGAGATTTTGCTTTCATTTGCTCAGCAAGTATTTACCAAGTGCCTTCCCTGGGTATATCTATGAAGAAGGCAAGGATTCTGTTATCAAGGTGTCTAGAGGAGGAGTGGGACCGCATCAGGTAATTACACATGCAAATGTCATAGCTTTCATAATACAAACAAGCTCTGCAAGCCCAAAGTCAGGCATGCCTAAAGCCCCTGGGGAAGCTAGGGAGAGATGAATAGAGAAGGTGACATTTAAGATGGTCTGGAGGGAATTCACCAGGCAGACAAAGCTGAAAGGGAATCCTGGGCAGAGGAACAAAGCCATGGAAACACGATTAGAAAATGAACTTGTTTTACCACCAAAGAGGCTTTCGGTATGACTGTGGTACTGGGGGAGCCGAAAGCTCTTGCACTTGTCTCTCCAAGAGACACGGATCAGATCAGTTCAGTTCAATCGCTCAGTCGTGTCCAGCTCTTTGCAACCCCATGGACTGCAGCATGGCAGTCTTCCCTGTCCATCACCAACTCCTACAGCTTGTTCCGGAGACACAGATATCTTGAACCAAAGCAGTAGCAGCTGGGACATTGTGAAACGCATGAATTCAAAATGCTTTTTAATAAATTTTTGGCTGTGTTGGGTCATGTTGTTGTGTGCAGGTTTTCTCTAGTTGCAGTGTAAGGGCTTCTCATTGTGGAGCCTGGGCTTCAGAGCGTAGGCTGAGTAGCCCCACGGCATGTGAGATCTTCCCAGACCAGGGTTCGAACCTATGTCCCCTGCATTGGCAGGCAAATTCTTAACACTGGACCACCAGGGAAGTCCAAGAAATATCCTGAAGGTGGAAGGGGAAGGCAGAAAGAATGCTTGAGGCACTTCATTCTTGGAAACAGCTGAGATAGGGTGAGCAAAATACACCTTTCAATGCCTTGGAAACCTTTATTCTACTGAGGGAATTTTTGTAATTGGAATCAAATCATTTTGGGCTTAGAAAAGACATGATTGTTTTTAAAGAAGGAAAAAATGATTTCTTTGAAAGGATCCATAGATTTTGTTTTAAAGGAGAAGTATATAAATGAAAATACATTCTGGGGATCTAATCAATACTGAGTTAGCTTAAAACTCAACTTTCAGAAAACTAAGAACATGTCATCCGGTCCTGTCACTTCATGGCAAAAAGATGGGGAAACAGTGGAAGCAGTGACAGACTTTATTTTCTTGGGCTCCAAAATCACTGCAGATGGTGACTGCAGCCATGACATTAAAAGAAGCATCCTCCTTGGAAGAAAGGCTGTGACCAATCTAGACAGTATATTAAAAAGCAAAGACATTACTTTGCCAACAAAGGTCCGTCTAGTCAAAGCTATAGTTTTTCCAGTAGTCATGTATGGATGTGAGAGTTGGGCTATAAAGAAAGCTGAATGCTGAAGAATTGATGCCTTTGAACTGTGGTGTTGGAGAAGACTCTTGAGAGTCCCTTGGACGGCAAGATCAAACCAGTCCATCCTAAAGGAGATCAGTCCTGGATTTTCACTGGAAGGACTGATGCTAAAGCCAAAAACTACGATACTCTGGCCACCTGATGCAAAGAACTGATTCACTAGAAAAGACCCTGATGCTGGGAAAGATTGAAAGCAGGAGGAAAGGGGATGAGAGAGGATGAGATGATTGGATGGCATCACTGGCTCGACGGACATGAGTTTGAGCAAGCTCTGGAAGTTGGTGATGGACAGGGAAGCCTGCTGTGCTGCGGTCCATGGGGTCACAGAGAGTTGGACACAACTGAGCGACTAGATTGAACTGAACTGAATTGATACTGAAACTAAGTAATAAAGCCAGAAGGGACTGTATTTCAAATTCCACTGCAGTGATTTTTCTCCAGTTAAAATGGTCACAAACCAGGAAATCTAATTAAAGATGGTGTGTGGCGGGGGAGATGGTGGAGGGAGCGGATGAGACTGAAGATTTGCAGGAGATAAAGATTTATGAAAACTCAATGATAATCAAGTAAAGAAAGAGGTTAGGATAGCTCTTTAATTAAAGGATAATATTTTGTTTGTTGTTTTTTATTGTTTAACAAAGATAAAGAAATATGCAGGTCTTTCTCTCAGGCAGAAAAAGGCTTAACAGTTTCTAATTATGGTTGTAAATTGAAACCCACAGCTGTGGGCGGACACTAGTCTATTTCTCCATGGCTCCACAGAACAAATCTCTACACTCTGCTTCAGGGAAGGCCTACAATTGCTTTATTTTTGTTTAATTTTTAGTTTTTTTATTTCTTAATTGGAGTATAGTTGCTTTACAATGTTATGTTAGTTTCTGCTGTACAGCAAACTGAGTCAGCCACACATATACATATATACCCTTTTCCTTGGATTTCCTTCCCAGTCAGGTTGCCACAGAGCATTGCCCTTCAATAACTTTAACCTCATCTCACTCCTTTCTGCTAGCACCTGAGGGTGGGTCAAGTGACCAACTATGGGGAGTGTGCACACGGACACCTAAGTCATAAATAGGCCGGGAGGCTGGGGCTCTAGCCTGCGCTTTGGGATCTCAAACCATCCTTGCCCAAGGCTTTGTAGAGTAGGTCGTAGAGAAAAGTTGCAAAGCCCATGACTTAGGCAAAGGAAAGAGAAGATTTACAGGAAAGCAGAGGGATGAATTTTGGGGTTGAGCTGAAGAGGCAAAGGCAACAACATCTGAATCCAAAGGAAAGATAAAAATAACAAGAGCAAATTTCTTCTGACAATAATGATCTTGTCTGCTGAGATCAAAGGTATCACTGAATCTTTGGAACAAGCCTGCCTGGAAAGTATTTCTTAAAGAAACAATAACAGTTATCGGTAATAACAGCACCCAAAATGACAATGAGATATTGGCAGCAGTTAACATACTATGTGCCTAATATTCTGCCAACCAAGTACTTGACATGCATTCTCTTATTAAGTCCTCACAACAGCTCTGTGAGGTAGAGATCATTATCAGTGCCAATTTACAAATGAAAATACAAAGGCTTACAAAAGTATAATATCTTGCTTCAAGTCACAGGGCTATTAAGTGGGGAGTCCAAGCTCTCACCCACTATATTCTACTAAACTCTATTATCCTTTATTACACTCACTCGTATTTGGAGAAGACAATGGCACCCCACTCCAGTACTCTTGCCTGGAAAATCCCATGGACGGAGGAACCTGGTAGGCTGCAGTCCATGGGGTTGCAAAGAGTTGGACACGACCAAGCGACTTCACTTTCACGCATTGGAGAAGGAAATGGCAGCCCACTCCAGTGTTCTTGCCTGGAGAATCCCAGGGATGGTGGAGCCTGGTGGGCTGCCGTCTATGGGGTTGCATGGAATCGGACA
>SJYW01031411.1:11043-27887 GCA_006410735.1 Raphicerus campestris | reverse complement strand
TCCAGGTGGCACTAGTGGTAAAGAACCCACCTGCCAATGCAGGAGACTAGGAAACTCAGGTTGGATCCCTGAATCGGGACGATCTCCTGGAGAAGGGAATGGCAACCCACTCCAACGTTCTTGCCTGGAGAATCTTCTTGGACAGAGGAGCCTGACAGGCTACAGTACACGGTGTCACAAAGAGTCGGACATGACTGAGCATCTAAGCATGCGTGCACATGCACATACACACACACACACACACACACCTATTAACAGTCACTCCTTTCTACTCTCCCCACGGCTCCTGGCAAGCAATAATCTATTAATATTTTCCATCCCTGTGGATATACCTATCCTGGCATTTCATACAAATGGAATCATACAATATCTGGCCTTTTGTGTTTGGCTTCTTTCACTCAGCATAATGTTTCCATGGTTCCTCATATTGTAGCATATATCAGTGTTTCATTACTTTTTATGACTGAATNTGTATAGTTTCTGGTCTTACGTTTAGATCTTTAATCCATTTTGAGTTTATTTTTGTGTGTGGAGTTAGAAAGTGATCTATTAATATTTTCCATCCCTGTGGATATACCTATCCTGGCATTTCATACAAATGGAATCATACAATATGCAGCCTTTTGTGTTTGGCTTCTTTCACTCAGCATAATGTTTCCACGGTTCCTCATATTGTAGCATATATCAGTGTTTCATTACTTTTTATGACTGAATAATATTCCTTTATATGAATGTATCACATTGTTTATTTGTTAGGTAAGTGAGGGACGTTTGAGTTGTTTCCAGTTTTTGACTGTTACGAATAATGCTGTGTGTTCATTCATGTGCAAGTTTTTAATGTAGGTGTCTGTTTTCATTCCTCTTGAATATATATATATGAGAGGAATTCCTACACTACATAGTAAATGTATATTTAACATAAAGAACTGCCAAACTATTTTCCAAAGCAGTATCATCATTTTACATTCCATCCAGAAATGTATTAGAGTTCCAGTTTCTCCATATCCAGGCCAACACATGATATTGTCTGTCTTTTAGATTTTAGCAGTCCTCGTAGATGAGAAGTGGCATTTCATGGTGGTTCTGATTTGCTTTATCCCAGTGGCTAATGGGGTTGAGCATCTTTTCAAATACTTAATTGGCCATTTGTATATCTTCTTTGGAGAAATGTCTATTTGAATATATTTTAATAGCATGATTTGTCTTTTTACTGTTCAGAGTTCTTTATGCATTCTGGATAATAGTCCCTTATCAGCTGTATGATTTGCAAGTATTTCTCCCAGTCTATGTGTTGTGGTTCCAGTTTCTTGATTATATCCTTTGAAAAACACAAAAGTTTTAAATATTAATGAAATCTAATTTGCCTTTTCTTTTTTGGCTTGTGCTTTTTATGTCATATCTAAGAAATCACTGCCTAATCTGAGATCTCAAAGAATTATGCCTGGTTTTCTTCTACAAATGGTATAGTTTTAGTCATTGCATTTAGGTCTTTGATCACTTTTGAGTTAATTTCTATATGTGGTGTGAGGTAGAATTCCAACTTCCATCTTTTGTTTGAGGATTCTAGTTGTCCCAACACCATTCATTGAAAACACTTCTCTTTCTTACATTGAACTGGTTTGGTTTCCTTGTTAAAAATCATGTGAAAAAATTGACCATGAATGTAAGAGGTTATTTCTCTATTCTCAGTTATATTCCATTCATATATGTGTGTGTGTGTGTGTGTGTGTGTGTGTGTGTGTGTGTATCTAACCTGTAAATAGTACTACACTGTCTATATTGCTGAATACTGTATAATACTGTAGTAATTTTTAAAACAGAGTATAAGTTCTCCAGCTTCATTCTATTTTAAGATTGTTTGGCTTGCATTTCTATATAAATTTTAGAATCAGCTTGTCAATTGCTTTAAGGCAGGTGGGATCTTACAAGGATTTAATTGAGTTTGTAAACCAATCTGGAGAGTACTGCCATCTTAACAATACTTACCTTTCCAGTCTATGAACATGGGGTATCTTTCCATTTATTTAGTTCTTCTTTCATTTCTTTCAATGACATTTTGAAGTTTTAAGCGAACAAATTTTGTCCTTTTCTTGTCAAATTTATTCCTAGGTGTTTTATCTTTTTTGATGTATTGTATATAAAATTGCTTTTTAAATTTCATTTCCAGATTGTTTGGATGTCTCATTCCAATGAAACAGACTTTTTGCTTCAGTACACCCAACTGTAAGTTTCCTGTTATATTATAGCCAAGAATTGTTAAGAAGTGGAGACCTTTCTATATGCAATTATTTATAATTGTAGACTTTTTATTGCAAAGATTTAAATTATTAATAAAGGTAGCTGATTTAAATTTCATAATATTTTCCTTTCTGCTCATCCTAAGATAGAGGTGCTAATAGACAATAGGTCTGTTAAGCACCCTAAGTCATTAACCTAAAAGTCATTTCTCTACAGCTAGAGAAAAAAAGAATGGCCCATTTTCCCCCCAAAAATATTATGGAAATATTCCCAATGTGGTTCAAAAATTATCAACTATCAAGACAAGCTTCTTCCTTCTTAGAATTTGCTTGAAAATTTTAGAATCCAAGGGAAGAAATCTAATGCTCAAAGTTAGCTACATTATTGCTTCTTTGTCTCCCTCCAAATGAGCTCTTCAGTAACAGTTCCTGTGCTACTCCCTACTAGTCCTGCCATTTTTCTAAGTCATTTGCATAAGAATATCTGGTCTTCATAGTGTATCACATGTATTTACCATTTTTAATCTAATGGGATAAAAACTACTTAGCCTAGATTGAGGGTAATGGTGTACTTGTCCCTTAGATTCTTTTATAACAATTTTATAGCACAATTTTTGAGGTGTGGTAAATGGAAAAGTCTTGGAATAAAATCAGAAGACCTGGTTTCAAAGTAACTCTGCAGAGCAAAGCCACATAGGCACACAGAGGAAACAGAAAATACTGTGTTCTCACATACGCACATACTTAAAGATACCAAGGGAACATTTCATGCAAAGATGGGCACAATAAAGGACAGAAATGGTATGGACCTAACAGAAGCAGAAGATATTAAGAAGAGGTGGTAGGAATACACAGAAGAACTATACAAAAAAGATCTTCATGACTCAGATAATCACATTGGTGTGATCACTCACCTAGAACCAGACCTCCTGGAATGCGAAGTCAAATGGGTCTTAGGAAGCATCACTACCAACAAAGCTAGTGGAGGTGATGGAATTCCAGTGAGCTATTTCAAATCCTAAAATATGATGCTGTTAAAGTGTTGCACTCAATATGCCAGCAAATCTGGAAACTCAGCCGTGGCCACAGGACTAGAAAAGATCAGTTTTCATTCCAATCCCAAAGAAAGGCAATGCCAAAGAATGCTCAAACTATCGCACAATTGCACTCATCTCTGTCAGACTTTATTTTGGGGGGCTCCAAAATCACTGCAGATGGTGACTGCAGCCATGAAATTAAAAGACGCTCAGTCCTTGGAAGAAAACTTATGACCAACCTAGATAGCGTATTCAAAAGCAGAGATGTTACTTTGCCGACTAAGGTCCGTCTAATCAAGGCTATGGTTTTTCCTGTGGTCATGTATGGATGTGAGAGTTGGACTGTGAAGAAGGCTGAGCGCTGAAGAATTGATGCTTTTGAACTGTGGTGTTGGAGAAGACTCTTGAGAGTCCCTTGGACTGCAAGGAGATCCAACCAGTCCATTCTGAGGGAGATCAGGCCTGGGATTTCTTTGGAAGGAATGATGCTAAAGCTGAAGCTCCAGTACTTTGGCCACCTCATGCGAAGAGTTGACTCATTGGAAAAGACTCTGATGCTGGGAAGGATTGAGGGCAGGAGAAGAAAGGGACGACAGAGGATGAGATGGCTGGATGGCCATCTGACTCGATGAACTGACTCGATGAACGTGAGTCTGAGTGAACTCCGGGAGTTGGTGACGGACAGGGAGGCCTGGCGTGCTGCAATTCATGGGGTCGAGAAGAGTCGGACACGACTGAGCGACTGAACTGAACTGAACACATGCTAGTAAAGTAATGCTCAAAATTCTCCAAGCCAGACTTCAACAGTATGTGAACCATGAACTTCCAGATGTTCAAGCTGGATTTAGAAAAGGCAGAGGAACCAGAGATTGAATTGCCAACATCCACTGAATCATGGAAAAAGTAAGAGAGTTCCAGAAAAACATCTACTTTTGCTTTATTGATTATGCCAAAGCCTTTGACTGTGTGGATCACAACAAACTGAAAAAATTTTCAAGATATGGGAATACCAGACCATATGACCCGCCTCCTGAGAAATCTGTATGCAGGTCAAGAAGCAACAGCTAGAACTGAACATGGAACAACAGACTGGTTCCAAATTTGGAAAGGAATATGTCAAGGCTGTTTATTGTCACCCTGCTTACTTAACTTATATGCAGAGTATATCATGCGAAATGCTGGGCTGGATGAAGCACAAGCTGGAATCAAGATTGCTGGAGAAATATCAATAACCTCAGAAACGCAGATGACACCACCCTATGGCAGAAAGTGAAAAGGAACTAAAGAGCCTCTTGATGAAAGAGGAAGAGGAGAGTGAAAAAGTTGGCTTAAAACTCAGCATTCAGAAAACTAAGAATGGCCTCTGGTGCCATCACTTCATGGCAAATAAATGCGGAAACAATGGAAACAGTGGGAGGCTTTATTTTGTGGGGCTCCAAAATCACTCCAGATGCTGATTGCAGTCATGAAATTAAAAGACACTTGCTCCTTGGAAGAAAAGCTATGACCAATCTAGACAACATATTAAAAAGCAGAGACATCACTTTGCCAACAAAAGTCCACATAGTCAAAGCTATGGTTTCTCCAGCAGTCATGCATGGATGTGAGAGTTGGACTGTAAAGAAAGCTGAGCGCCAAAGAACTGATGCTTTTGAACTGTGGTGTCTTTTGAAATTGTTACTATTCAGTCTTTCCCCTTCTTCCTTAGACTTCTCAACAGCGTAAGCTTGCCCTCTGTCTCCATTTCATCTCTGGTTTAATGATGGGAGACTCACAACAGTATGATTTCTACTATTACTTGCATGAAGTCGACACAGGTAATGTCACCAATATCTTGAGAGTCTATCTTGGACAGCAAGGAGATCCAACCAGTCAATCCTAAAGGAAATCAATCCTGAATATTCATTGGAAGGACTGATGCTGAAGCTGAAACTCCAATACTTAGGCTACCTGATAGAAAGAACTGGCTCATTTGAAAAGACCTCAGTTCTGGGAAAGAATGAAGGCAGGAGGAGAAGGGGACGACAGAGGATGAGACTGTTGGATGGCATTATGACTCGATGGAAATGAGTTTGAGTAGGCTCCAGGGAGTTTGTGATGGGGTGCTGCAGTCCATGGGGTTGCAGAGTTGGACATGGCTGAGAGACTGAACTGAACTGAACATCCACATCCACATGAAACCGCATTTTACAGAACTGTCTGTTGAAATTGTTTCTATTCAGTCTTTCCCCTTCCTCCTTAGACTTCTCAACAGTGTAAGCTCACCCTCTGTCTCCATTTTATCTCTGGTTTAATGATGGGAGACTCACAACAGTATGATTTCTACTATTACTTCCATGAAGATGACACAGATAATGTCACCAATACTTTCCTATTTGCAGAAGCAAATGGGCAAATGTCAGTACTTATCTTACTGGACCACATATAATATTGCAAATTAGCTCGTCCCTCTTAAAGTCCCATATTCCCTTCTGGTTTCTGAAATCACACCTTCTTCACGTTCTCCTTATACACCTCCAGTCAGTCTTTCTTGGTCTTCTTTATGGACTCTTCTCCTTTTATTAATTATTTCTCATTAACCTCCCTGTGTGGGTTCTGTTAACACCTATGTTCAGTTGACTTTTATTTATACCCATGGATCCAGGCTTCAGGCTCATCAGTCCAGCTGTCTACTGGACATCTCCAACTTAACATCTACTGGCACCACAAACTGATTGCTCAAAACCAGCTCTTGGTCTTTGGCAGTCAGACCTCCCTTCCTTCAGACCTCCCTTCCTCTGTCATAGTAACTATCCCAGTGAATGATATTGTCATTTCTCCAGACAAGTCATAGCTTTTCTCCCTTTCCCTTTTATCCTTCAGTAAAAGTTCATTTTGTATTAATTCCTTCTCATAAATGATTCTCAAATCTATTCTTCCCATTACCACTGTCTCTTGGTCAGGCCATCATCTTTCTTACCTGGATTACCTAGTAGTCTCCTAATTCTTCTCTATGTTCACACTTTTAGAGCCCATAATACATTCTCCAACGACAATCAGAATTCTTTTTATCAACCACACAACTGGCTATGTCTGTCCTTGCTTAACACACTTGAAGGCTTTCCTTTGGATTTAATATTAACTTAAATGTTTTGACTCATAAAACCTTAATGTTTACTTCTTTGGCTGTATTGCTCAGAGAGCTCTAACTTTGCACTCCACTCACCCATCATTTGAAACCCATTCCTATCTTAATATACATGACGCTTCACCATCAGCCTTCTCTATCTGCTCTATCCTCTGCTTAGAAAAAGGCAGAGCAACCAGTTATCAAATTTCCAACATCTATTGGATCATAGAAAAGGCAAGAGAATTCTGGGAAAACATATACTTCTGCTTCATTGACTATGCCAAAGCTTTGACTATGTGGATCACAACAAACTGTGGAGAATTCTTAAACAGATGGGAATACTAGAACATCTTACTTGCCTCCTGAGAAACTTGTATGCAAGCCATGAAACAACAGTTAGCACCAGACATGGGACAACAGACTAGTTCAAAGGTGGGAATGGCATATATCAATGCTGTATATTGTCACCCTGCTTATTTGTCTTCTACGCAGAGTACATCATGAGAAATGCCAGGCTGGATAAAGCACAAGCTGGAATCAAGATTACTGGGAGAAATATCAATAACCTCAGATATGCAGATGACATAACCCTTATGGCAGAAACTGAAGAGGAACTAAACAGCCTCTTGAAAGTGAAAGAGGAGAGTGCAAAAGCTGACTTAAAACTCAACATTCAGAAAACTAAAATCAAGGCATCTTGTCCCATCACTTCATGACAAATAGATGGGGAAACAATGGAAACAATGACAAACTTTATTTTCCTGGGCTCCAAAATCACTGCAGATGGTGACTGCAGCCATGAAATTAAAAGATGCTTACTCCTTGGAAGAAAAGCTATGACCAACCTAGACAGCATATTAAAAAGTAGAGATATTACTTTGCCAGCAAAGGTCTGTAAAGTCAAAGCTACGGTTTTTCCAGTAGTCATGTAGTGATGTGCAAGTTGGACCAAAAAGAAAGCTGAGCACTGTAGAACGGATGCTTTTGAACTGTGGTGTTGGAGAAGATTCTTGAGAGTCCCTTGGACTGCAAGGAGATCAAGTTAGTCTATCCTGAAGGAAATCAACTCTGAAAATTATTTGAAAGGACTGATGTTGAAGCTGAGCCTCCAATACTTTGGCCACCTGATGCAAAGAGCTGACTCATTAGAAAAGACCCTGATACTGGGAAAGATAGAAGGCACAAGGAGAAGGGGACAACAGAGAAGATGGTTGGATGGCATCACCAACTCAGTGGACATGTGGTTGAGCAAGCTTCGGGAGATGGTGAAGGACAAGGAAGCCTGGCATGCTGCAGTCCATGGGGTCAGAAAGAGTCAGACATGACTGGACAACTGAACAACTGCTTAGAACACTCTTAACCATTTTGCCCTGTGTCCTGCCAGTCTTTACTGGGACATCTTTTCCTTAGTTTAGTTATATCTTTCTCTGTAAAGCTTTCACTGAGCCCACCATCTGCAACCTAAGCCATATATCACTCCTATGTGATTCCACGACACCACTGTACTCCTATTGCTATATTTTCACACTATTTACTGGTGTAGCTGTAAAGTACACAAGATTGTAACCAGTTTGAGCGTAGGGATTATGTATCCTAAGCCTGTTGTTCTGGGCCTGGCACAGAATATGTGCTCAAAAAAATTGTCCTGAATGAATAGATAAATAAACAGATGAGATTTCTGAGCTTCTCACTAACCATCTCTGAGTCTCACTGTCTTTACTCATTAAATGAATTCAAGAATCCTTCTTCAGAGGATTCTTTTGAGGATTAAGTGAGATGAGCAATGTGAAAGCATACTGGCCAATTTCTGGCACAATGCACATGCTCCCCAGATGTTTTTGCAATCCAAGTCTGAGTCTCTTCCATCTTAAGTATACCTGAGTCACAAATGAATGCTTTATATTGTAATGTTTTTAGAAGTCTTCCTGCTTGGGAAGCTATCCTGTAAACCCAAGGCAGACTTCTTTAAAATCCGATCATGTTATTCTTGTGGTGTTGGTCAGAATTCTGCGACTCCAAAGTAGAACCCAAGATATTTAACATGACATGTATAGATGGTTTTTATACCGAACATGAATTTTAAATGTCTGTATGCATTCAGAGCAGGGCAGGAAAAAACAACCCCCGGGGCAATGCAGGGGAACATTCTTTTGAATAGACTTTTGGGTACGACTGNATGGGGAAACAATGGAAACAATGACAAACTTTATTTTCCTGGGCTCCAAAATCACTGCAGATGGTGACTGCAGCCATGAAATTAAAAGATGCTTACTCCTTGGAAGAAAAGCTATGACCAACCTAGACAGCATATTAAAAAGTAGAGATATTACTTTGCCAGCAAAGGTCTGTAAAGTCAAAGCTATGGTTTTTCCAGTAGTCATGTAGTGATGTGCAAGTTGGACCAAAAAGAAAGCTGAGCACTGTAGAACGGATGCTTTTGAACTGTGGTGTTGGAGAAGATTCTTGAGAGTCCCTTGGACTGCAAGGAGATCAAGTTAGTCTATCCTGAAGGAAATCAACTCTGAAAATTATTTGAAAGGACTGATGTTGAAGCTGAGCCTCCAATACTTTGGCCACCTGATGCAAAGAGCTGACTCATTAGAAAAGACCCTGATACTGGGAAAGATAGAAGGCACAAGGAGAAGGGGACAACAGAGAAGATGGTTGGATGGCATCACCAACTCAGTGGACATGTGGTTGAGCAAGCTTCGGGAGATGGTGAAGGACAAGGAAGCCTGGCATGCTGCAGTCCATGGGGTCAGAAAGAGTCAGACATGACTGGACAACTGAACAACTGCTTAGAACACTCTTAACCATTTTGCCCTGTGTCCTGCCAGTCTTTACTGGGACATCTTTTCCTTAGTTTAGTTATATCTTTCTCTGTAAAGCTTTCACTGAGCCCACCATCTGCAACCTAAGCCATATATCACTCCTATGTGATTCCACGACACCACTGTACTCCTATTGCTATATTTTCACACTATTTACTGGTGTAGCTGTAAAGTACACAAGATTGTAACCAGTTTGAGCGTAGGGATTATGTATCCTAAGCCTGTTGTTCTGGGCCTGGCACAGAATATGTGCTCAAAAAAATTGTCCTGAATGAATAGATAAATAAACAGATGAGATTTCTGAGCTTCTCACTAACCATCTCTGAGTCTCACTGTCTTTACTCATTAAATGAATTCAAGAATCCTTCTTCAGAGGATTCTTTTGAGGATTAAGTGAGATGAGCAATGTGAAAGCATACTGGCCAATTTCTGGCACAATGCACATGCTCCCCAGATGTTTTTGCAATCCAAGTCTGAGTCTCTTCCATCTTAAGTATACCTGAGTCACAAATGAATGCTTTATATTGTAATGTTTTTAGAAGTCTTCCTGCTTGGGAAGCTATCCTGTAAACCCAAGGCAGACTTCTTTAAAATCCGATCATGTTATTCTTGTGGTGTTGGTCAGAATTCTGCGACTCCAAAGTAGAACCCAAGATATTTAACATGACATGTATAGATGGTTTTTATACCGAACATGAATTTTAAATGTCTGTATGCATTCAGAGCAGGACAGGAAAAAACAACCCCCGGGGCAATGCAGGGGAACATTCTTTTGAATAGACTTTTGGGTACTACTCGGAAATGAATTAAGTGAGCCATTTGTTCATCTGTTTAGTCATTGAAATGCTTGGCTTTAACTTTCTCCCTTGGCCATCATTCCAATTAAGTGGGTAAACCATTTCTCAGGGTGATATTTTAATGGAATATACTGTCCTTTTTATCCGTTTATTTATCTATATATCTAAATCTGTGCTTAACATTTTGGTAGGGTTTTAAGTATAAAGAAAAATACTGTTAAATTTTTATTTAATAGGTTTAATACATGTTTTGGTGTTGGGAATTTCGTGGCAATCAACATTTAATATAGGAAGTTTTAGCCAGCCTCTACTCCTTCATTCTCTCTACCACCCTGAAACCTAACTCCCAACTTTATGTATTAGCTCCACCACAAAGGTCAAGAAATAAAATGAGAAGACTCGAAACATTAGAAGTTTTCTTTAGGGTCTTGTGCCTATTTACAGGCTTCCCTGGTGGCTCAGATGGTAAGATCCAACATGGGACACAGAATCCTGCAGCATGTTAGGGACATGGCTACAAAAATATGGTGAATCTATATAATGTGAGATTATTCACCATTAAAAGTCATGCTTTCAAAATGTTCTTAATGAGAAAGGAAATTAGAAAATGATAAAAGTAAAAAATAGGGTATTTTAAATGAAATGATGTAACACACATACAAATATATCTGCAATAAAAAGATCAGAAGGAATATAATAATATTTAATGGCAGTGACATGACAGATATTCTAATTCTCTTCTTTAGTTTATTCTCTGAGATTTTCAAAACTTCGGTCATGAAATCAGACTACTTTTACAATTGGAAAAATTACCCAACAGAAGTAAACAACAAAGCAGCTCAGTACATAACTCTATGTACAATTACTGTATCTGTATTGTTACCTGGATCTGCTGGAAGGAGAGACCCATGGTGTTGAGGGACAGTGATATGAAAGACAGGAGCTTGTTTCCAGAGCTATTCACCTGCACCAGCCCCTTGAGTCCAGATGTTTGCGGTGCAGGTAGAGGTTCCAGGTGTGGGGTAGGGGCAGGAGCCAGGTTGCACCCAAGAATCACATCTATATAACCGTAACTAGTAAAACGCAGTTTCAGAAGGGAATTCAAATCTCCAAGGTTCTAAGAAGTTGTGGGGATTTTTTAATCTATCTAAAATAAAGAGTCATCTTTGAAAATTGCTTTGTATTTTTTTAAAAGTCCACCCAGTTGTATTGGTTTGGGCCTCACAAGACCTGGATTTTCCCAGACAATAGAGAATCACAGTTGCCTTGCTTTCAGAACATAAGAAGGGGTGCTTAATTTTGAACTTGTGAAGTTGGGGAAGATCCCAGAGGAAAAGCCAATCAATGGAGAAGGCCACCAGTTCTTACTATGCATGGACAAAATATGCCCTGACTGGATGGAGCCTTATTCCTTTTCAGGAATATATTGGATACATTACCAAATACTAATGATGATCACTGCCTGACTCTTTCTTGTGTGTTAGTGTTGACCTTTGTAGAAACACTGCTAAGTCAGGAATACCTTCCCAACACATTCAGAGCCATGAAGCACCAGTGCTGCCATGGGAACCAGTGTGTGGAGGTGTTAGTGGCTAAGTCTTGTCTGACTCTTTGCCATTCCATGGACTGCAGCTCCCCAGGGGAGTGGGTTGCCATTCTCTCCTCCAAGGGATCTTCCTGACCTAGGGATCAAACCCAGGTCTCTTGCATTGCAGGCAGATTCTTTACCATCTGAACCACCAGGGAAGCCCTGTGAACAAGAGCTGCCCCCAGTCCTTATCCGGGACACCCCACAATGTTTCTCAGCATTTCAGGTCCTCTTTAACAGTTCCCCTATTCTTTTATAAAAAGAGGGAAAAGTAATTCTAAAAAATGTGTTCTGTTTTTCTGCCCTGCCCTGTAACTTACCTAATGTTCCAAAGGCAAACACTTTCAAATATGAAGTGCCTTACGTTAGCCATTTTGCCCCGCCCATACCAATAAACAAAATGATTCTGACTCCAGTCCTCAGTGCACATGTATATGAAGCCACGTTTGAAATAGAGCACAATGGCACTCCTATTTGTGTGTGTGTGTGTGTGTGTGTGTGTGTGTGTGTGTGTTTTACACAGTGACAGTCTTAAAACTGGATGTGGAAGAAACAAATCAGAAACAATTAGATTAGACTTCATGGACAGCCAGGAAATTCTCCCATCTCTCTTCTCTGAAATCCTCCATGCACCAGCTCGTAACAGTGCTTAACAATGTGTGTCTGGTTAGAAAACATTTAAACAGGAGACAGAATGAAAATACATGAGCCCACGACTGGCTGGAGAGAAACTGTGATCAGGGACTAATCTACGTTACCTCACTAGGAGCCTAAGTTGGAATGATCTGCCGAGGGACAAATAAATAACTTTCTCTGCAAAAAGGGGACTGATAGGAAGGAAAGGGGATAGGGAGAAGAGGAAAGGAGTTCACATCACACAGGTCAGAAATTAGAATGAAACGGAAGTCTTGGAAGGGAGGAGAATAATTTATTTATTTAATACTTCTCTCCCCTTCTCCCCCAAATAAAAGTGTTATTAGAATAAAGGGAAAAGAAAGGTAATGACTTACTAGCAGCTATAAAGTTTAGGACTTTTTCCAAAAGGACGTGGTGTTGCTATGGTGGGTTTTTGCCTCCATGCTCTTTGTAGCTTGGGGGCATGTCACACTTGTGAGAACTTTACCGGGGTGTTGATGCAATATTGTGTCAGTAACTGAGTGATTTGTTTTTCCTCTGGACATTGATTGAAGAAATTCTTATTACATTTTATAGCTTGCTTGGCCTTCGTATGAGAGTCAAAACATAAATTGGACCATAAATTGGCCTCTGTCAGAATCTACATCAGAATGACACCAAATACATGTCATCAGGCTTCTGTTCCAGCTCGCAGCAGAGATCCACCGGTGCCTGTCATCTTGATCAAATGTTCACCTCACTCCCTTTTCCTGCTCCTGCCTCTACTTTGAAGAAAATATGGTAAGGATTCTGGCAAATGTGCTGTTTTGATCAGCAGTTTTACACAGCCTAAAGAGTACTGGTAGATTTAATTGATTTCCTCCAAGTTAGGTCTCCACTGTATCAGAAGTAGAATGCAAATAAATAAAAGTGTATGCAAAGAAAGAAATATATAGTTATGCAAAAAAAGACAAGAAGGTATACATAACAGATATATTTATCCCACAAGTAAAGGCCAGACTTGATGATTCATGAGTGGCAGAGATATGGTTGAGTTACAGAGATTTGTTCTCTAGAGTGAGATAAATTTGTCATTTTAGATCCTACTCCATTTTAGTTCCTATGGACTCTGAGCAGAAAATCAAATATTTTTAAGAGTTGGTTTATCTCGTGTAACCATATGTATTAGTTGAAAAATTCAGATTATTTTTTACCAAATATAAATATGTATTTCTATTTTGAGAGAGCAAGATTCAGTGATTTATGAAAGAAAGAAATTTTGTAATTTTAAAATCAGAAAGTAAACTTTTTATATTAATGACTTCACTTTTCAATGTTTATTTATTTATTTATTTTTTACCATTTATAACCACAATATGGTCTAGACTTGATATAAAATCACACCCACACTGCACTGAGAAAGTGTCTTTCAAGTCAATAATTTATAAGAAATATTAAGGCATATTTGCTTTGTTGAAAACTTTAATAAAATTAGAGCAATTTTTAAAAATCAAAGATTTTATCATAACATATCTTCCAAAAGAAAGTTAAAGCCAGGTGGTTTTATAGATGAGTTCTTTCAATTTTTCAAGCACAAAGAAATTCCATGCTAAATAAGTTTTTGAGCCTAAGAAAGTCTAGAGGACTTGTCAATTTATTTTAGAATACTGACATCAAAACATGGCTAAAACTTCACAACTACCCCCACTGCAAAACAATTTTATGACCATAGATACAGAGGTGCTAAATAAAACATTAGTTATTTCATCAGAAAAAAAAACTAAAATATAATAACCAATGAATATGGTTTACAATGAGACACGTTAGATGTAATAAGTTCAGTTCAGTCGCTCAGTTGTGTCCGACTCTTTGTGACCCCATGAATCGCAGCACGCCAGGCCTCCCTGTCCATCACCAACTCCTGGAGTTCACTCAGTCTCATGTCCATCGAGTCAGTGATACCATTCAGCCATCTCATCCTCTGTCATCCCCTTCTCCTCCAAGATCAAATAAAAATCATGTGATCAGGGCAATAAATATAGAAAGAAACACATTTAACTCACCACCATTGCAAAGTATTTTTTTAAAACCTTAAAAACTAAAACCAAATAAATAATTTCTTTAATAAGAAAATAAATATTTCTTTGATTTTTTAAATTATATTATTTCTGTTTTGAATGAATTACACATGTAAATGGTACAAAATTCAAGACATATAAGTATATTCATGAACTGTATCCCTGCTTAACTGACCCATCAGTCAAACTCCTTCCCAGACACCATCGCTGTTACTGGTTTCTGACTATCCTTCCTAAGATACTCTGAGGTGAAGAGGTGAAAGTTGCTCAGTCGTGTCTGACTCTTTGCAACTACATGGACTGTATAGTCTGTGGAATTCTCCAGGCCAGAATACTGGAGTGGGTAGCCTCTCCCTTCTCCAGGGGATCTTCCCAACCCAGGGATCAAACCTAGGTCTCCCACACTGCAAGTGGATTCTTTACCAGCTGAGCCATGAGGAGATACTCTCAGTGCATACAAATAAATACATAGATTTAAAATCTGTTTAGTAAGCAGAAAACATCATGCCTAATAATAAAATCAGAGACTATCAAATTAAATACAAGAAAAAATCTCCATTCTTTTTAATATATTTATGAAATTTGTTTACAACAGATATTTTACAAAAATTTATAATTGGAAAATGATGTTATCTCTTTTTCAGATTGTAGATGAAAACACTTAAAAAGTGTTACACAATAAACTAGAAATTATTAAAACTACTAATGGGTTTTGTAAAGTATCTGGAATCAAGACAATTATATATAGCCTCTCTATATATAAATATAATGGAACATAAAAATTCCATTCACAATAGTAACCAAAACCAAAATATGTGAATTATTTAGAAGTGAACTTAGCAAAAACTATGAGATCTATGGGTAGGACAGGTTAGTCCTCTCTTGGGAATCAAAAGAGAAAGACAAAACATCTGAAAGAAAAAGGTTGAAAGTACACAGCTGTCCATATTTCCCCAAGTTAATGTACAAATATAACAAATTGTGATAAAAATACAAATGATAAATTATTCTTTATAATGTGACCAAATGCTTCTGTAGTTTACCTGAGAAAATAAAAGCATAAAACTGGTCAATAAAAAGTTTTAGAAGTCTATTTTCCAAACAATGAAATGCATTGTAAATCTACATGATTAAAAGTATTAAGGAATAGGTCTATAAATAGGAAAGAACAGAACATAATAGAGAATCTAGAGATAGGTCCAAGTATTATGAGGGGCTAATAGAGCAAAAAAAATGAAATTTAAAATATCTTTGGAAAAGGATTATTCAATAAGTTATTTGGAAGGCAAGTGGCTTAACATTTGAAACAAATTAGCAGTAACTCTCTTCTCCACATCATAATAAATTTCTACCCAAATAAGCTTCAGATAAAGATTTGAATATCAAAAAGTTAAGCCCTAAAACTATCAGAAGAAAAATAGAACCACTACACACCTATTAGAATGGCCAAAATCCAGAACACTGACAATACCCAATACCAAATATTGACAAGGATGTGGAGCAACAGGAAATCTCATTCACTGCAGGTGGAAATTCAAGATGGTGGTCACTTTGCAGGCGTCTAGGACTTTCTACCATGTGATTCCTTGGCACTTCACTGACAAGAACTGAAAACCTATGTCCACACAAAAACCTGCACATAATGTGTATAGCAGCTTTATTCATATTTTCCAAAACTTGGAAGCAACCTGGATGTCCTTCAATGGGTGAATAGATAAACTGTGATACATTCAGATGATGGAATATCCAGTGATAAAAAGAGATGAACTGTCAAGCCATGAAAAGACATTGAGGAAACGTACATGTATATTGTACATGTATATAACGTACATATATATGTAAATAAAAGAAGCTAATCTGATAAGGCTATATGATTCCACCAGTATAACATTCTGGAAAAGACACAACTATGGAGACAGCGAAAGTATTAGTGGTTGTCAGGGGTTCAAGGTGAAGAAGAGATGACCAGATGAAGCACAGAGGATTTTTCAGGGTAGTTAGTGAAAATACTCTTTGTGATTCCACAGTGATGGCTACATGTTATTATACATTTTTTCAAATCCATAGGATGGAGAATAGCAAGTGCAAACTCTAAGGCAAGCAGTGGACTTTGTTGATAATATCAGTAATCATCAGGTTCATCAACAGTAACAAATATATCACTCAGGTGGGGAATACCTGATTATCAGTGAGGTAATGTATGTGTTCTATGAAGACCTACAAGACCTTTTAGAACTAACACCCCAAAAAGATGTCCTTTTCATTATAGGGGACTGGAATGCAAAAGTAGGAAGTCAAGAAACACCTGGAGTAAGAGGCAAATTTGGCCTTGGAATGTGGAATGAACCAGGGCAAAGACTAATAGAGTTTTGCCAAGAAAATGCACTGGTCATAGCAAACACCCTCTTCCAACAACACAAGAGAAGACTCTACACATGGACATCACCAGATGGTCAACACTGAAATCAGATTGATTATATTCTTTGCAGCCAAAGATGGAGAAGCTCTATACAGTCAACAAAAACAAGACCAGGAGCTGACTGTGGCTCAGA
>SJYW01031406.1:9751-27125 GCA_006410735.1 Raphicerus campestris | reverse complement strand
GGAAGACTCTAAAGGAAATTCAGAACCTGAAATCCAGGAGGACTGCAAATTACTTAAACACCCTGCCACAGAGGGAGAAGAATGGAAGCACCACGTGAATCACAATTAGTGAGTCTGTAGGAAGCTGCAGCCCCTCTATGGAGAACAGGCTGAACTTCAATGCTCATTCAGAACACTGACATGATAGGGCTGCACAGAGATCCTAAACCCTGGTGCCTCTAGTGCAAGAAAACTAGGATCATTATGCATGAAACCTTCCCTCTTGGGTAATTTTTTCAAACCTAATCCCATATACTGAAGATAAATACCTTAAAGTATTTTTAAAAATTAAAAAAAAAAAAGGCGGTGGGCGGGGAGAGGCTTAACTAGGAAGAAATGTAATGAAAATAATAACAGCCAGCACTCTGGGATCTGGGAGAAACTGCTGAAAGCTAGACTGGTTAAAAAGAAAGCACTTCCTACACACCAGGCATCAGGCTAAGAGCTTTATAGGCAGTAATGCATTTAAGCCTCACACTGACTTCATGAAACATGACAATTTACAATGAAGCAGCTAAGGTAGGGAGAGAGAATTTTTCCAGTTACAAAGCTCTAAATGGCTGAGCCAGGATTCCACCTGCAAAGACCTTTACAACCACACAGCACTGCTTACCCAAAAAAGCCAATGAAATTGTGCCAAGTTGAGTTTCAGAATCTCTGCTGAAAAGATGAAGCTCAGTTAACAGTGGTGAACTGTTGTGTGCTGTATATAGATATGTCTACATTTCTCCGGGGTTAAAAGTAGCAGCCATGCTGAAGAAGGTAACCTCCATCAAGGTGTACCACCTGCATGAAGTGACACTGTCTGGTAACACTTCACTGTGCACAAAAGCATCCTACGACAACCGTGGCTGAGAGGTGAGCAATACTGGGAAGACCAAACTGGTCCTTTTCCTACTCTACAATGACTAAAAATGAACATGTTACAAAGGTGTTTAAAAGTTAATTCCTGGGCATACTTGAGATTCTGTTCATTTCCTTGTGATTTTAAATCCCAGGGTTTGTGGTTAATTTTTTTCTTCACTGGGGAGGACTTTTGATGAATATTTTCCTGAAATAAAAACAGTGCCTCATGGATTACAGCTCTTTTAGTCCACCATATACCACAAGAAGTTTGACCTTTAAAGAAGAAGGTGCTGCTGCTGCTAAGTCACTTCAGTCATGTCTGACTCTGTGCGACACCATAGACGGCAGCCCACCAGGCTCCTCGTCCCTGGGACTCTCCAGGCAAGAACACTGGAGTGGGTTGCCATTTCCTGCTCCAATGCATGAAAGTGAAAAGTGAAAGGGAAGTCGCTCAGTTGTGTCCGACTCTTAGCGACCCCATGGACTGCAGCCCAGCAGGCTCCTCCATCCATGGGATTTCCCAGGCAAGAGCACTGGAGTGGGGTGCCACCGTCTTTGGAGGTGAGAAATCACCAAATGCCCACCTGTACATACCGAGCCAGCAGTCACGCCCTCCACCAGGCACAAACTCCACAAGCACCCAGGACTGTGCATGTACCAGCGTCCAGAGGCTCACCTGCCCAGAGGCCACAGTGCCCTCACCTGACTGCAAGCCTCCTCCTCCCCTACCGTGTGCTACCGGGACTCGTCCACACCTTTCCTGGCTGCCTGGTACTCGTTCTTCCAGCTCAGTCCAATGTCAGCTCCTCTAAGAAGCTCTCCTGACACAGATAATCACTCTCTCTTCACTGGCACTATACCCAGCACACAAACTTTTAGGAAGGTCCTGTTTTATATATAAGAATGTCAGCGGAAGGCAGAGAGTAAACAGTGAGGCTATGATGCCCACAATGAGATACTTCAAGGCATTTTCAAGAAACAACATGTTTTAAAAATACAGGTACAATGGCAGGCAGTTCAGTCCTTCAGATGCCAAGTGCCAGCTACATACAAGAAAACTGTACAGGAGAGGATGTCGAGTCCTCCACATCTCTGCAAATCTACTGCATCTTATGCAGATACAAGAAGGGTGTGAGGTAAATCAAAGTTAACACAGAAATACCATGAAATCTAATAATTCAAATGAAATACAGGAAGCAGAAAATACTTTACAGAGCAATAAAATGTTTTATTCCCACTGTGAATCTGCACTTTTTAATCTTAGTATTTGTATTCACTCAACAAATAATATTTAACAATTATGTATGGACTGTAAAACCTGATTTGCTGGCAGACATAGCCATGCATTCACATTTTACAGATGGTTCACATCCTTATGGTTCACAACATTCAATGGCTATGATTTAGCTTCTCTCTTGAAACTTGCATAAATACCTCTCTCTGAACAGTAATTCTTTTAAAAATTATACTTTCCATTGAATAATAGAGAAGAGAAGATAAAAAAACCAACCAAGCACCAAAAAGACTGATTAACTTCATTAAGTTGAAAACTGGGTAGATACGGCTAATTAATACAAACCGAAAACAACCACTAGTCATTAATTACTTCAGTGTTTGAAACAGTTTTTAAAATAAGATTTATTTCTTAAAAATCAAATGTAATTAATCAGCTTAAAACAACTACTCAGTTTTTTTTTAAGTATATACTTATAAGAGATCAAAGAAAAGATCAAATAAAACTAGTAAGATTTAATTCCTTAATAATGGATTTTTTAAAAATGCTCAGAGGCAACAAAGAAATCACATTTTTATAGGAGTGCATTTCTTTTCTACCCTGCAAAGTCTCAGAACTCCAAAAGTACCTTTTGTTATTTTTATCACCTCTTGACAAGCCATAATAAAGCATTATTAAAATATAATATTGATTCTGAAGGCATACAAGGTCAGCTACATGAAAATGAACNTGCATTTCTTTTCTACCCTGCGAAGTCTCAGAACTCCAAAAGTACCTTTTGTTATTTTTATCACCTCTTGACAAGCCATAATAAAGCATTATTAAAATATAATATTGATTCTGAAGGCACACAAGGTCAGCTACATGAAAATGAACATCAACACTAAGTTTTATAATTCTTCAGTGAGTGTAGCTGTATCATGATAAACTGATTATTCAGAAACCCTACCTCTCAGGCTTATAGGATTAAGAAATTTAGAAAAACACTACAACTGTAGCCTACAATGCTATCAGCACTTTCCCTACCACCAAGTGTGAGCAACACTCATTTCCAGGAGAAAGCTTCAGCTCCCTGTACTGCAGATCACCACTTTACACAGTACACATCATCACCACATCCGGCCCAGTCCAGCCACTGCCTACTTTCACCCATCACCCCAGTTAAACAGCTCAACTCCTGACCTCCTCATGGGTTTTCTACCACCCACACAACTGAGCAACTTCACTTTCACTTTTCACTTTCATGCATTGGAGAAGGAAATGGCAACCCACTCCAGTATTCTTGCCTGGAGAGTCCCAGGGACGGGGGAGCCTGGTGGGCTGCCATCCATGGGGTCGCACAGAGTTGGACCCGACTGAAGTGACTTAGCAGCAGCAGCAGCAGCAGCAGACCTTTTCTCAGGCAGTGTTGGTTCTGCCTGCTCACCTGGAAAACTCTTACTCATTCTTCAGGGTTCACTTCAAATGCCTCCTCATCAATGAGGCCTTCCCTGGCCCTTCGGTGCACAGCTGTTACACTCTTCCACATCCTAAAACAGTCTGTGTCTCAGGAGATTAGAGTTCAGTATCTTTATTCTCATTCCTATTAATGAGACTGTACTAGCAAATACTGAGATCAGTCATTAGCAAATGCTTTGAGTCTCGCCAATAGGGGCATCAGCTCTTTTGATCCCCACACTGAGACCAAACCAGCACTCCAGTTACTGATATTTGTCTTCACATCCGTATATGACTAGACACAATCCAGCAGCACAGTGAACATACCCGCTGAGAGATGAATGGTCACATAGAACTTCTCCCCAGGTATCAGTGAATTAGCTGCATGGATAGTGCCTGATATACAGCTCATTAAGCAAAATCATAAATCCAATCCTTATTTGNGTCTCGCCAATAGGGGCATCAGCTCTTTTGATCCCCACACTGAGACCAAACCAGCACTCCAGTTACTGATATTTGTCTTCATATCCGTATACGACTAGACACAATCCAGCAGCACAGTGAACATACCCGCTGAGAGATGAATGGCCACACAGAACTTCTCCCCAGGTATCAGTGAATTAGCTGCATGGATAGTGCTTGATATACAGCTCATTAAGCAAAATCATAAATCCAATCCTTATTTGGCTCTGCCCCAAGTCTTGGTCCCCAACATACTCAGGTACATGAAGTATAATCATCTCCCCCTGTCAATCCACCTTAACTACGTAAAAATGGACTGTTAAGACCAAGGGGAAAAAGAGACAGAAACAGGTATCTGGCATGACAGGGCCAGAATAATTCTTTCCAAACTCAGCATAAAGGTTAGTATTTCAAAAAGAAAACCTCATTTACAAAAGCAACAAAGAAAACAGAATAGACTTAAGATATGTTCAAAATCTACAGTATGAGGTCTATTCAACATTCCTGAAAGACACAAATCGAAGACAACCCTTGTTCCTAAGATGTCTCAACACCATCAGAATGTCAGCAGTCACTAAGTCAATGTGTGAAGAAAACACACTCCCAACAAAAAAACACAACTTTTTGTTAAATGCGTTGATATCTGTGTAAAATAAAAATACACTAAGTAGGAAGACACTAAGAGGACAGGATGTGAACAGGGAATAGCCCTATCAGGTATTAAAATACAGCACAAAGACTTCATAGTGAAAACGAACGGTGTGTGTTAGTGCACCAATGGACAGACCAGTGGCGCAGAAGAGAAAATCGAGAAATCACAAATAGAACTTTAGTAAACGATAAAGTCAGTATCTCAACTCTTCAGGTTATAGATAACCTTTCAAATAAACATAACTGGGACAAGACAGCCACTTGGAAAAAGATCAAATCAGATCTATCCCTTACTGAAGAGTAAATTCCAAATTGAGCAGAAGATTAAATGTAGTAAGTGAAACAGTATATAGGAGAAACTTTCTGTAANAACACACTCCCAACAAAAAAACACAACTTTTTGTTAAATGCGTTGATATCTGTGTAAAATAAAAATACACTAAGTAGGAAGACACTAAGAGGACAGGATGTGAACAGGGAATAGCCCTATCAGGTATTAAAATACAGCACAAAGACTTCATAGTGAAAATGAACGGTGTGTGTTAGTGCACCAATGGACAGACCAGTGGCGCAGAAGAGAAAATCGAGAAATCACAAATAGAACTTTAGTAAACGATAAAGTCAGTATCTCAACTCTTCAGGTTATAGATAACCTTTCAAATAAACATAACTGGGACAAGACAGCCACTTGGAAAAAGATCAAATCAGATCTATCCCTTACTGAAGAGTAAATTCCAAATTGAGCAGAAGATTAAATGTAGTAAGTGAACCAGTATATAGGAGAAACTTTCTGTAAGCTGAGTATAGGTAGGGAAAGACTTTCTAAGTATGACTTTTTTTTTACAGGTTTTAAATTTGATTACACAAAAATTAAAAAAAAAACAACTCTGAATGACAAAAAATGCCATAAACAAAGTCAAACTGGGAGAAAATATTTCATCAGATATAACAGAAAAATAACTAATATCTTTAATACACAAAGAACTTGCAGCAACTGATGGGGATGAATGTCTCACATGGTGATGATGGTACAACTCTGTAAATATGCTAAAAACCACCGAATAATTTACACTATGAGTGAAAAGGATGGCATATAAAATATGTTAAAAATAAAGTCATTTTAAAAAATCAATAGAAGACTAAGTAAGAGACCTGAAAGAAAATTCACTCCAAAAAGATGTAAAAACAGCTGTTAGATATATAAAAAGATGTTCATCTCACTCACAAGAGAAAGTGAAATTTAAACTAAGATTCCATTTCTCACTTATTAGCATGGCAAAAAAATTTCAAGGTTGACAATACACTCCCATGCATAACAGGCTTCCTCATGAACTGTTGACAGGAATGCAAATAATCCCTATGTAGAGGAGACAGGCAGTAACTTCAATTAAAATTATCCCATGTCCAGGAATTTACCCTAATTATTACACTGCTTTTTCCTTCCTTCCTCCCTCCCTCCGTTATTTCTTTCCTTCTTTTCTATCTCTCTCTCATTCTCTCTTTCCCCTTCTCTCTTTACTGGCCCACCTTGCAGTCTGCAGAATCTTAGTGCCCCCAAACTAGAGATGTAACCAGAGCCCTGGCAATAAAAGCATGGAGTCCTAACTACTGGTCCGCCAAGGAATTCCGCTGCATTCTTCTTCAAAATGCTGGAGAATACCAAAATGTTCAAACAGAAGAGATTAACTGAATAAACTCTAGTACATGCATAAAGTGGAGTATCATAAAGTTGTATAAAAAAAGTATGAGGAAGATATCTATAAATGCCCAAACTTACAGAAAATTGTAAAACAAAAGCAAAGAGCAAATAAAGATGAACAAACCTTTCATGTAGGAAAAGGGGACTTACAAAACATACGTGTACCTACTCATCAGTATAGGAAGGACAAACCAGAACATGAAGCTGGTGACTGGGGCTGGGACTTGGTGTAAAAGGATGCAGAAGGAACAGTTTCTGAGTAAACCCTAATACAGCTTTGACTTTTTGAAGTATATCAATAGTCCTCACATCAAACTGAACTTAGGACTTCCCTGGTGGTCCAGTGGTTAAGACTCTGCCTGCCAGTGCAGGACACAGCTTCAATCCTGGTCTGGGAAGACTTCACATGCCACGGGGCAGCGAAGCCCGGAGCCACAACTACTGAGGCCCCTGCCCCAGAGTCTGTGCTCTGCAACAAGAGAAGCCACGCACTGAACCAGAGAGCGGCTCCCACTCGCTGCAATTCGAGTAAGCCCTTGCGCAGCAGCAAAGACCCTGCACGGCCAAAAGGGTAATTGAGTTCTTAAAAATTAAAGTTAAACCAACAAACATGAGGAAAAAAACTTAAAACTGAAAGCATATGGAAATACATGACTCCAACAGTATTTCAAATGAATAAATAGACACTGACAGGAGGAGAAAAAACCTAATGCAAATTACGTCTGAACACGATACACAACATAACACCCTCACGCGGGGTGGGGAGGGCGGGAGGAGGACCGCAAACAAACTGTGCTCACAGCCGGCTAGCCTTTCAAGGGCAGGAGTGGGGACAGTAGTCCAAATGGAGCATTTTAAAAATTATTTTAAATGTACTATAGCTTTAAGCAAAAGAGAAGTTTTCGTTTGGAGCCGGGATTCTAACTGGAAGAAAACAGAAACCAAGTAGAAGAGGAAAGGAAGGAGCCTGGGAGAATGAAACTGGGCGCACTGGTGTGAGCACAGGACTGTGTGTGTGTGTGTGTGTGTATGTGTGTGTGTGTGTGTTTGCTGTGAGCACAGGACTGTGTGTGTGTTTGCATTTTGGAAACTGGGCGCATTGGTGTGAGCACAGGACTGTGTGTGTGTGTGTGTGTGTGTGTGTGTGTTTGCATTTTGGTATTTCTCAGCTGTGCTGCTGAAAGGGCTTGGAAAGGAAGACACCGTTGCAGCAATAAGTATCAGAGTCCTTAGAGAGACAACTAATTTCAGGGCGAGGGCAGGGAAGGCATAATAAGCCTGGGATGTTTTGCTTGTACCTCCTCTTTGAGAAGGTACTCAAAATAATGATGGGAATGTGTCGAATAAGCACAAGAGATGGCCAAAAGGGGCACCCCCCAATTGCCAAATTTGGCACAACTTCAGCATCAATATAAATAAAATTAACACTGCATTATAATTTGCTGAAAAGAATAGTATCAGTGAGCTCATACTGATAATGCATACATAGGTCAGTAAGTAGGCAAAAGGCAGTGCCCTTCCTTACAGCAGAAGGCCAAGTGCCAGAGCTGTATGGGGAGGGTGNGTTCTTTGGAAGGAATGATGCTAAAGCTGAAACTCCAGTCACTTTGGCCACCTCATGTGAAGAGTTGACTCAATGGAAAAGATTCTGATGCTGGGAGGGATTGGGGGCAGGAGGAGAAGGGGACGACAGAGGATGAGATGGCTGGATGGCATCACCGACTCGATGGATGTGAGTCTGAGCGAACTCCGGGAGATGGTGATGGACAGGGAGGCCTGGTGTGCTGTGATTCATGGGGTCGCAAAGAGTTGGACGCGACTGAACTGAACTGATGGTAGTTCTATTTTTAATTTTTTGAGAAAGCCTCCATACTGTTTTCCACAGTCTGCACCACTTTACATTCTCACCAAGAGCATACAAAGATTCCCTTTTTCCATGTCCTAACATTTGCTGTTTGGGTCTTCATGATGATAGCCATTATGACAGGTGTGAGGCAAGATCACATTGTGGTTTTGATCTGCATTTCCCTGATGATTAACATGCAATATTGAGCATCTCTTCCTGTGACTGCTGGTCATCTGCATGTCCTCTCTGGAGAAATGTCTAGTCAGTTCTTCTGCCCATTTTTTTAATCAGGCTGTTTTTTGATGGTAAGTTGTATGAGCTATTTATATATTTTGGACATTAACCCCTTACTGGTCATGTTGTTGTTCAGTCACCAAATCGTGTCCAGCTCGTTGTGACCCCATAGATTGCAGCACACCAGCCTTCCTTGTGCATCACCATCTTCCAGAGTTTGCCCAAGTTAATGTCCCTTGTATCAGTGATGCCACCCAGGCATCTCATCCTCTGTCACCCTCTTCTCCTTCTGCCTTTAATCTTTCCCAGCATCAGTGTTTTCCAGTGAGTCAGCTATTCACAACAAGTAGCCAAAGTGTTGGAACTTCGGCATCAGTCCAGTGAGTGTTCAGGGTTGATTTAAGATTGACTGGTTTGATCTCCCTCCTATCCAAGGGACCCTTAGTCTTCTCCAACATCACAGTTCAAAAGCATCAATTCTTCAGTGCTCTACCTTCTTTATGGTCCAGCTCCCACAAATGTACATAATTACTGGAAAGACCATAGCCTTGACTATACAGACCTTTGTCAGCAAAGTGATGTCTTTGCTTTGTAACACACTGTCTAGGTTTGTTATAGGTTTCTTGCTAAGAAGCAATCATCTTCTAATTTTAAGGCTACAGTAACCATCTGCAGTGATTTTGAGAGCCCAAGAAGAGGAAATCTGTCACTGCTCTTCCACCTTTCCCCCCTCTATTTGCCATGAAGTGACAGGGCCAGATTCCATGATTTTAGTTTTTCAATACTGAGTTTTAAGTCAGCTTTTTCACTCTCCTCCTTCACCTTCATCAAGAGGTTCTTTAGTTCCTCTTTGCTGCCATTAGACTGGTATCATCTGCATATCTGAGGTTGATGATGTTTCTCCCAGCTATCTTGATTCCAGCTTATAACTCACCCAACCCAGCATTTCTCATGATGTGCTCTGTATGTAAGATAAATAAATGGGTGACAATATATAGCCTTATCATACTCTTTTCTCAATCCTGTACCAGTCAGCTGTTCCACACAGGTTTCTAACTGTTGCTTCTTGACTGGCACACAGGTTTCTCAACAGACAGGTAAGGCGTCTGGTATTCCCATCTCTTAATTTAAGAGCCTTCCACAGTTTTTTATGATCCACACAGTCAAATGCTTTAGCACAGCCAATGAAACAGAGGTAGATGTTTTTCTGGAATTCCCCTGATTTCTCTATGATCCAGCAAATGTTGGCAATTTGATCTCTGGTTCCTCAGCCTTTTCTAAACCCAGCTTGGACATCTGGAAGTTCCCAGTTCATGTAATGCTGAAGCCTAGGATGCAGGATTTTGAGTAAAGCCTGCATGCTAGGCATACTGGTCGTATCATCTGCAAGTATTTCTCCCATTAAGTAGGTTATGTCTTATTGGCTGGTCAATGGTTTCCTTTGCTGTATAAAAGCTTTTAAGCTTAATGAGGTCTTATGTGTTTATTTTTACTTTAGGAGATCCAAAAAACACTGCTATGATTTATGTCAAGCAGTGTTCTTCCTATGTTTTCATCCATGAGTTTTATGGTTTCAGGTGTTACATTTAGGTTTTTAATCCATTTTGAGTTTTTGTGTATGGTGTTAACAGAACATTCCAATTTCATTGCTTGTAAAACAGTTAAGTAAAGCTTTATACCTCTTAGAATTAAAGATTTTAGCAGGAAACTAAAAGACTTGAGGTCACAAGTAGTATTTTTCAACTAATATGAAAAATGAACTAAATTACCTGAGAAAGTATCAAATAATGCTCGACCTAGGTCAAGCATAAAAATACAAATCAGTTTGAAAGCTTAACTGAATGGACACAGAGAAACAGACAGAGATGGTGAAGGCATAATCACCATCACTTTTACCACCATTTCAGAACACAAGGTAAAGAGATTTCTGAGGAATTTTCATTTTGTGTATGTTGTCCCTTCTATATTTATCTGTTCTCTTCTACTTGCATAGTAATTTCTTTTTTGTTAAGATAATGCAGTGGTCCTGATTAAAAGAGTATATTTTTAATCTTCACAAGTAGCTAGATATGGTCATATGACTAAGATCAGACCAATGATAAACTGGCAGGAACATCCTCTTTAGAAAGGAGGAGAACAGCCTTCTTCACTTCTTTTTCCCTCATGTTGGCTAGGATATGAGTATGATGACTGAGCTTGAGCAGCCATCCTGGATCATGAGGTAGAAGTCCTATGTTAAAGATGGTTCAGCCACATGAGAGAAAAAAGAGCAGAATCCCTGAAAACACGGGGCTGCCACATAGCACAGATTGCCTGCTTTTATATAAGCGAGAAATAAACTTCTATGTTTTCAAGACATTTGGGGTTTTCTGCCATTACAGCCAAACTGATTGCAACTAATACAAAACCAAAATAAAAAACCTTACTATCAGAGCAAGACGTCACTTCCCTCCATATTATCAATTAAAAGTTCCCTCCACTCAAAACAGAATCAAAACCTTGTGCACACTCTGACTGACGCACTCTCAAGTCAAGGATGGGAACACAATTAAGACACAAGGCTTCTCAGTCAAAACATCCTGGAACTACAGTTAGTAAAACAAAACGTCCATGGTTGGCAAAGGACTAAGTAGGACTAAGCAGCCTAACTCCTTCACAGAGACAAGCCTTCTTCTTAAACCCCAGGTCTGGATGCACAGACGAAAGTGGCAGCAGGGAGCAGTCCCCACTCTAAGAGGGCAGAGCTGCAGGATAAATATTTTTGTTCAACACCATTCTACTATAGTGTATGTTAAATATTCAACTCTACAGACCTAAGTCTCAAATACTTACTATGCCTTTAAAACTATCATGCAGTTGATCTTCAGCAAAAATATGGAACTGAAGAGGTTTGATGCTAAAGATGAGCGCTGACTTCAACATGGTTACGGTTTCTTCCAGTCTTTCCCCGCAGGCAACCACGGCTAGGTGCACTCTCTCAATGGGCTGCATTTTCACACTGTACCTGATGGAAAAGATAACCACATTTTCCAACAGTTTTAGTACAGGGTAACATGTTAACAACATGTATTCGGATTGTGTTCAAAGACTTAGGTTTGAACAGTAAGGTCCTACTGTATGGCAGAAGGAATTATATTCAATATCCTGCGATAAACCATAATGGAAAGAATATGAAAAAGAATATATGTATATAACAAAATCACTTTGTTGACTTCAATTTTTGGTTAGAGATCCTTTCTGTAAAATGTAAAAGGGGATTAGAAATTATATTGTTTAACATTAACAGTTGTATGCATATATTACTAAGTAGCAGGGACAGGTGATCAATCATTTTTCTTAATTTTACAGGCTAAAATTATTGCAGTTACATTTCTTATTAACACAGGACTTTGGAATTTTTTGAGTATTCACGTTTGCATGTGTCAGAGTGGACCCAGAACTGTTTTCTGAAGAAAATCTTGTTCATGGGTATTCCCTCAACTGACGAGGATATCAGAAAAGAGAAAATATGCTAAATAAAATTAAATACAAACAACTGACCACATAAAACATGCATGCATGTGTGTGTGCTCAGTAATGTTTGACTCTTTGCAACCCCATGGACTACAGCCTGCCAGGCTCCTCTGTCCATGGGATTTCCCAGGCAAGAATATTGCAGTAGGTTACCATTTCCTCCTCCAGGGGATCTTCCCAACCCAGGGACTGAGCTCATGTCTTCTGCATCTCTTGCCTTGGGCAGGTGGATTCTTTACCACAAGCCAGGTAGGCCCAAATATTAAATTCATACATCTTAATGTTTTAACATTAAACATTTGGAATTATACTATTTTTTATCCTTTTTAATAATTATACCAATTATTTATATTAACATTATAAAAAATTAAGCCTGGAGAGATATACATATATATATAACATGCTCCTGCTTTTACTGTGGATCTGTCCATTCCTATTAACAAGCTTGTTTGTTAAGGGCCTAGAGACACTTAAGACAGCAGTTGAAACTGATGCTTTTCTGGTCTTACTGGGTTCCTGAGACCTGAAAACAGGTTCATTTCTCTTGCATACATAATTACTAGTAACTGTCAGCCTTCAGCACAGAATACTCATCTCCTAGAAAAAAAAGGGGTGATTTCCTTCCCTAATCCCTCAACTGGAAACTCATAACCTTGATACCTTACCCTTAATAGGCTGATTATTCTAAAGGTAAAGCTCTTTAAAAACAAACAACAGAAACCACTTTTAAGAAAATGAAATTTCCTCCAGATAACTGACAAAGTTAAACATTATTACACCACTTTGTTAAAGGTGGTAAAGGGAGAAGTCACATATAAAGTGGTATTCTTGGAAGAAGAATATTTACTATTCAAGAAATGGTGCTGATATTTCATTCAACAAGTTCTTAAGACTATTAATGAGATTAAGATATCAGGTACATATCTTGCCTTTAAAACTTGTATCAGTCTACCAGGAACTGATTTTTATGAGTGGTCTGAAGAGGGGACAACTGCACAGTTTTGCATGTGGCTATCCAGTCGTCTAAGCTCTTCCTGTTACAGGGTCACAGGGAGCCCAGCCTTTCCCTACCCACCTGCTATGCCACCTCTCTCATACATAAGGTGTAGCCTAAACATGGGTCTTCTGAAAGCTCTGTTCTTCTGTACTGACAGCAATTAGAAAGCAACAGCAGCTCCTTCCTTGTCTGCACCCTCTATCCATTCCCCTCTTTTCTGTTGAGCCCATCAGTGTTTAACACTGGATCCCTATCAGAGGGGAGACCACCCACACTTTCCATATCTAAACAAGGGCACATGAACCCAGTTCATCTCTAAGCAGTGGAAGTCACATAGCACAAGCAGAAGCCAGGGCAATCAAGACACTCAACAACTTCACAGAGCTCTAAACTGTCTCATCTTTCTGATAGATGCCTCCAGATCCTGTTCCTCATGATGACCAAGAGTTGAGAATCTATAATGGGCTCGAATTACCCACCTGGCCATAACTCGATCCTGTTCCAAAGATAAAAAGCCTAGAGACTTAAGAGAGTAAGCAGCATGTGCCACTTTGCAGAGAACTCTCTACATACAGAGACAAGAAGCAGAATAAGCCTTCTCAAGAAAAACAAGTCCAATGTTCTTCATGGAAAAAAGTCCCTCTGAGTCAGTCCCAGGGACTCTGGCTCTCAAGCACTGCAGCAAGACTTCTAATCATACTGCTAGCACTCCTTCCACCTGTTTCTATGAAATTTGCTTTTCTGTTATGTGTCTCTTTTCAGTAAAAGCATTACACACAGTACATCTAAACTGAGAAGACAAAACATAGTTTGAAGATGTCTCTGCCCACCACCCTGTCCCTAGACCCAGGGATGAGAAGTCACTGCAACTGGCCAAAATCTAAAGTAAGCTTCTACACTAGAAAAAGGGATGGCTAAAACTTTCAAAGAAATAATAGGAAAATAGCCATTCAAGGAATTTTGATCCCAACTGAATGGTGTTAATATTGTCAGGATCTACAAAAATGTGCTATATGCTATATATTAATCACAGTGTCAATAGGAAAAAACCCCTGTGGATTTGTTATCCAAAAGGACATTTTAAAGTCTGTTCTACAGATATAGGATCAGAAGATATCCTTTAGATAATTCAAAGTTAATACCTGAGGGACTGCATGACTAAATTTGGCATCAGCTGAACACAAACAGCAATTTTAACAATAATTAAGGGTAATACATTCTATTAAAAAAAAACTGAATCAATGGGTCCAAAATGATACTAAGTAAAGGGTAAGGAGGGCTGGGGGGAGGAACTCTCCTTTAAAAAAGAATACCAACCAATAAATGTAGAAGGAATGAGAAAACCACAAAAAGCACTATTTTGCATTTACTCTTGTAGTAGACAATTTGAACAGGAGTACTTAATAGATGCTAAACCACACAGTATCAAGGTTTTAACCCCACACATTACAAAGGGGATAATGATACTGTTACAGTATAGAAATATGATACCACCACCACAACCACCTGATCAAACAACCAATTATGTTAACCATCTGCCACCAGGTGCCTCCCAACAGCGCACCCAAAGGGCACTGGATCTCCTGTGCAGCATTCCCGCCAAAGATCCCGAATCTGGTCCCAAGCGGACAGGCCAGTTCAAACAAAGGAACATTCTGCAAAACAAAAATACCCTGTCCCTGCCCTGCAATCCCTCAAAAAAAAGTCTGCAAATTGTCCTAGAGAAAAGGGGGACTAAATAGATTTAAATAACTGAATGTATTTTCCTTGACTGGGTTCTGAATGGTGAAGCAAAGATATAAAATTCATTAATAGGTAAATAAGGAGATATGAATATATATAAATGTATTATAAATGTATATGTAGTATATAAATATAATATTGTCAGTGTTTGAAGCAGGAAATGGTCACCCACTCCAGTATTCTTGCCTGGAGAATTTCATGGACAGAAGAGCCTGGCAGGCTACAGCCCATACGGTCGCAAATAGTTGGACACGACTGGGCAACTAACATACACATATTGTCTGTGTTAAATAAACCGAAGTGCCAGTTTTGTTATGGTGAAGTTGGAGAATACCTGTGTTCTTAGGCAATACACGCTGAGTATTTGTCGTCGTGGTGGTGATTTAATCTCTCAACTGTGTCTGATTTTTGCGACTCCATGGACTGTAGCCTGCCAGGCTCCTCTGTCCATGAGATTTCCCAGGCAAGAATACTGGAATGGGTTGCCAATTCCTTCTCCAGGGGATCTTCCTGACCCAGGGATTGAACCCACATCTTCCACATTGCTGGTGGATTCTTTACTGCTGTGCCACCTGAGAAGCCCATGTGTCATAATGGCTATTGTTCAAATGGTTCAGCCAAAAACAAAGTGGCAAAATGTTAGTAAGAGGTAAATATCCAGTGACGGGTAAGTGTGCCCACTCTGCTATTCTTACAACCTCTGTAGATGTGAAAACTTATCAAAGTAGAAAGTTGAGAGGAAGAATTTAGGAAAAAAATATAAATACTGTAAATAGACTTACAAGCCTTAAGAACAGACTTATTTTAAGTAACATTCCTTTTATAAAGGAATAGTAACTTTCCCTTTCTTTTTAAAAAATTAGGCCACACTGGAAGCTTCCAGTGTGTTCTTCTAGCCTATAATTAAATTAGTGTTTTCTCTATAAAAGAAAACAATGTACAATAAGATTTAGACTAGGAATTAGCATTATAACGAAGTACATAAATTCAAGGTAAGTAAATTACATTTCTGGTAACATTCTCCTCAAACTAAAAAAATAACTACCATGAAATAATTTTTAAAATTTGCAGTTGAACAAAACTGGAAAACTATACTTAGAAATACTAATGATAATTCCCTTAATGTGTAACCTTTTAAAAGAAAGTTTTTCTTCTTACTATAGAGAAAAAGAGTTGCAGTGAATTATCATACTAGGTCAAACTACTTTAAAGGTTGTATATAAATCACTTTTGGAAAAGGGCATGGCAACCCACTCCAGTATTCTTGCCTAGAGAATCCCATGGACAGTAGAGCCTGGCAGGCTACAGTCCAGGGGGTCGCAAAGAGTCAAACACAACGGAAGCAACATAACATACAGCAAGCAGAAATCACTTTTGGGCCAAAATATAATTCTTTGCAAAAAAACTCTGCAAGGTTTTATGTAAAGCATTAAAAAATCCAAAAATTCAATATGAAGTATTAATTGTTAAAATACAATTTAAAACAGTCTGTAAAAATATACCTCTTAAAACTAGTATGGAACCACTCAAGATAACAGTTCAGGTAGTAAATACACAGACACTATGAACTGAAAATCAATTCCCATCATAAAGAGAAAGATTAAATATTTTAAAAGCTCAAGTCATTTAATAATATTTAAATTAAGAGATTATATAATGAAAAGATAACTAAAATTTTAAAATTAAACTGATTAGGTAAACATTTGTAATCAATGTCAAAAGTAGAGTATATTCTTAGAGTTCATAAAGTAAGCATTAAAAACCAAACAGGTAAGTATCAATACAGACAATGCAAATAAAACTTTTAAAAGATAAACAAATACAGAAATATATATAAGAAATAATCAATGACTATAAATCAACAATAAAATATCATTTTGCTCTAATAGGTGGCAAAATTATAATTCCCAATAATGAATGCTAAAGTTATGGTGACACACAATGCTGGTGCAGGCTTAAATCTGCATAATTTTTAGAACACAAGGGATTATCCATTCTTTGTAATATTTGAACTCCTTTCACATGCTAGACACGGGATAAGCCAGAAAGCCACGATCCGAACCTCATACAATTTACAGCCTGTTGTGAAGAACAGATTTTTTAAAGATTTAAACAGAAAGCATGGTAACTGCTTAACTAGAAAACAATTGAGGTTGCTAAGAGGGCTTACTACACAAACATCTAATCTTAAGTCTGGAAGTGCTGGGGGAAATTATTACTAGTCGTTTACTGGTTGCCAAGCACCTGGCTAAATAATGGGGCTTAAATAACGAGCAACCATTGGTGTCTGTCTACAAAGACAGCACTTCTTGAAATGGGTAACAATTCACAACCACAGGAGATGGAGCAGGTACGGTTAAGCGAGAGGATACAGAGAAGGAAGAAGAGGTGGGCAGGAAGTGAGATCACAGTGGCTGGATGCAGTGACGGCACAGGAGTTCAGGCAGAGAAAGCTGGGGGCCGGCAAGAGCACGGGCAAGAGTGGACTGACACATGCAAAGTCCACGGCGTGTGAAGATTCAAAGCGCAGACGAGGGGAGGCGTGATGAGCCACGACGAGTCAGCAGGCAAAAATCACCCCAGTGCAGCTGCAAACACGGCTCGGGAGCCAGCAAAGAGCTCTGGACTGAAGAGACCAAATAAACAGGTGATCTCGCGACTATCCCAGGAGAA
>SJYW01031399.1:58920-94876 GCA_006410735.1 Raphicerus campestris | reverse complement strand
AAGGAAACAGCAACCCACTCCAGTTTGCCTAGAGCACACGTACTTTGACACACACATATATATACACCCACACACAGACACATGTTATCGATTATTTAATTTAGATATAGCAGCTAATTAATATTTTCATACAGAGAATAATGTGATCAGGATTGTTTTAAGAAGGCTAAATTCTTGAAAGAAAAAAGGTATCATATTAATTTGAAAAGAAAGATATATTTGATTTTTATTTCTTTAATATTAAAAAATATTTCTTTTGCTGGAAATATTGATATATATATATATATATGTATATATGATTAAGGAGACAGCACAATTTTTATTTTGTAAATTGCATTATTACCTTACTTGAATTATTTATCATAAACTACTTTTCTTATACTATACCCCTTATTTTATCAGGAGTATTATGTAATTTAAAGGTCATGTCTGAGAAAATGTGCAGATTAAAAAGAATGCTGGGTAGAAGCAACCAAGGTCATGTGTGTGACCTTACCCTTTTTACTTTAGTTTTCTGTGCCACATTGATTAATAGCTATAAAAATGAATAGTATTAGTACTTTTGATAGTGAAATCAGACAGTTTGATAAGAATATGGAAATGCATGACATTTTGTAACAGACATTTGATCTAGGAGCCTTAATAAGTGTATTATGTTATTTGCATATTTAGTATAAGATAATAGGTTTCCTTTCTGGCCAAACTCTTTGGGTAATTTATCCCTAATTGATTTGGGCTCTTAGTTGGTATCTTGTGTGTTTGAGTTTATGTAGTTTAGCATCCTTGTATTATATTGCATGGGTTACTGCTTTAAAAAATTATGCACCAAGGAGATAAATGTCAGGCTCAATAAATTCAGATTCATAATTAAACCACCTGCCTTTCTTTTCATACATGACACATAATAAATAGCCCTTTCATTTTTAACTAACACAGGATTATTCTATTAAATTTGACTAGCTTTTTTCTTAGCTCTGACATTACTTAACTAATTAGTAGTCCTTAGCCTCATTTTGGAGGATGTGATAATTTTCAGGTTTCTGGGGATATTGTATATTAACAGTGATTGGACCCTTCAATCTGTTGGTACATTTTCCTTTAGGAAAGATTTGGGAAGGGGGAAATAATTACAAGTTGACATAAAACCAACAATTGAGACAAGTTACCAGAANTGATAATTTTCAGGTTTCTGGGGATATTGTATATTAACAGTGATTGGACCCTTCAATCTGTTGGTACATTTTCCTTTAGGAAAGATTTGGGAAGGGGGAAATAATTACAAGTTGACATAAAACCAACAATTGAGACAAGTTACCAGAAGCTACCTATTCTATGTAAATATTAAGGTACATCTCCAGTTTTAAAACAAACTAACTGAATGAATGAAACAATGTTACTAATATATTCTAATTGCATTGTATATCTCAGAATTATTTCCAATGAACTAGTAAGTTAAATCTTTTAGAGAATGCACTATGAGTTATTTTTTTTTTAAGCAGCAAAGCCTCATGAAACCCAGGAATAACCTAATCCTATTGAGTGAACTAACATTAATCTGTCAATTTAACAATGTTATCCAAGATAAGAAACTGGGAAATAAGCAAATGAAGTATATGTTGTTCATGTTTAGCTTATCTGTATCCTTTGAGGAACTACTGTTCCATTTCTCCTTGCTATTCCATTTCTTGATTAGGATAAAGCTATCAATCTTATGATCCCACCTTTCATGGCATAAAGATGCATGTGAGACCCAAGCTGGCCTGTGTACATCCCATCTCCTTGGATACAGTGATTGTACCAGAAGTGGCTGAATAACTCAAGCAGAGCCAGAACTCTATTTCTGAAGCAAAAGATGCCATATGTCTGCAGTGAGAAAGGACACTTTCATAGACAATGTGGATTAAGTTGCCTGAGTGGCTACTACAGAAAAGTAGCAGCGATGATAGAATGAAAGGTTTGAGGGTGTGGCTTTGTGAGACTATGCATGTAGTCGTGTGTGCATGTCTGTATAAACATATATAAAAGTTGGGCTGAAAAGCAAACATTTGATGATGCTGTTTGATTTGCCTCTGATTTTGAATAGTCCCTTTGACTTTCCTTCATAAGCTAATTTTGTCTTGTTTTATTTTATTTAAAAATTGTTTAGAAGTTGGTTTGAGTTACTATTACTAGCAACCGAAACTAATTGGGAATCACAATGTTGATTCAATAGAATGTTTTAAAGGGTATCTGGAAATTAAAAGACTATACTAAGAGTATTTCTATATAAAAAGTGAAGTTATACCACAAAAATACTTATTTAGTTTGTCTCCTAAATATTATTAGAAGAAAGATATTTTCACTCCAGAATATTCACATATATTTTTCTTGTAGTGTCACTTTAGAATTACCAGCTTTATGATAGTTTTTATTGTATATGCATATATAATACAAACATATATACACATATATGTATAATGCAAAATATATGTTTAAGTATATACTATATATAATATATATGATATAAATGAGTATAATATAAATATAAAATATGCAAAATATAAATATAAACATATATATACACATATATATAATATAAAACAAAGAAACAATTTATTGTACATTGTTTGTGAAAGTGTCCTTTCTCATTGCAGACATATGGCATCTTTAGCNATATGTATAATGTAAAATATATGTTTAAGTATATACTATATATAATATATATGATATAAATGAGTATAATATAAATATAAAATATGCAAAATATAAATATAAACATATATATACACATATATATAATATAAAACAAAGAAACAATTTATTGTACATTGTTTGTGAAAGTGTCCTTTCTCATTGCAGACATATGGCATCTTTAGCACCAGAAATAGAGCTCTGACTCTGCTTGAGTTACTTAGCCACCTCTGATACAATCACTTTTCTCTACATATCAATTAAATATGTCCAATACACCTATATGATTGCATTTTGCCTTCCGTATGTATCTTCAGTTTCTCCAACCATGGATTGAATTAACAATGAATTTGTTTGTTGTTGTTTCTCTGTGGTCTATTATCTTTTATTTAGTTTTGTTGTTCAAATATTTTTAGACAACAAAGAATTTTTGCAAATAATGAACCATATTTTATATTTAAAAACCAAACAACCAAATCAAATAAAAAAGAAGGGGTGCAAGGATGCCAGAAGATAACATTAGAATATAGCACAGCAATTTTTGAATCTCTAATAGCATAATCATATGTTTTATTCTGCATGATCATTTTTAACCTAAAACAGAGGGTACAGAAATAATAGAGAAAAAATCCTTGAAAAGCAAGCTATTTTGAAATGTAAAAGTGTTTAATTGTATTCTCGACTTTGAGAGTAAAATAATAAAATGCCCAAGGTATTTCACTCATTCACAAATGAATACCATACTACACATGAGGAATGTTCAGCTGTTTTCTTGCTTCCTCAAGGAGTTTTTTTTTTTTCCCCCAAGCAACTACAGTATTGTAGACCAAGTGCCAATCCATACTGCAGAACCTTTACATAAAGAATAATGTCTGAGTTAATAACCATGGGTTGAAAATATGCAAAAAGAAAAATTTCAAAAAGTTTCAAAAACCAAGACTAGAGTTTGTTGCATGCTGGTAGCTATTTACAAATCATTTACGTTGTATCAGGCATTACAGGGACATTAGAGATGATTTAAAGTATACAGGAAGACATGCATAGATTACCTGTAAATAGAATGCCACTTTATACAAGGGAATTGAGCATTTGCAGGTTTTAATATCCTTGGAGATTCCTGGAACAAACCCTAGATTATTACTGAGGGGTGACTGATTAAAGGCAGAAGAACAGGATGACAGAGGATGAGATGGTTGGATGGCATCACCAACTTGATGGACATGAGTTTGAGCAAGTTCTGGGAGTTGGTGATGGAAAGGGAAGCTTGGCATGCTGCAGTGCATGGTGTCGAAAAGAGTCGGACAAGACTGAGCAACTGAACAGAACTGTGTCTGTCTATGTAATATGTACTGAGGCACATTATCTATAAATGTGTATATATATACACATGTATATGAGTGAGTGATAGTCATTCAGCAGTGTCTGATTCTTTGCAACACCATGGACTGTAGCCCACCTGGCTCCTTTCTCCATTGAATTCTCCAGACAAGAATACTAGAGTGGGTTTCCATTTCCTTCTCTGATATATATGCATAGATAGATAGATAGATAGATATAGGTATAAATGTGCTTCCCTGGTAGCTCAGCTGGTAAAGAATTCACCTGCTATGCAGGAGACCCAGGCTCAATTCCAGGATTGGGAATATCTCCTGGAGAAGGGATAAGGTACCCACTAGTTCAGATGGCAAAGAACCTCCCTGCAACATGGGAGACTGGGGTTCGATCCTTGGGTTGGGAAGATCCCCTGGAGGAGTCCATGGCAATCCACTCAGTTATTCTTGCCTTGGAGAATCCCCATGAACAGAGGAGCCTGGCAGGCTACAATCCATGGGGCTGCCAAGAGTCGGGCATGACTGCATGACTGAGCACAGCACAGAACATAGGTGCAGATGCGGATGTAGCTGTACAAAGATTCTCTAATTGACCAAAACCTAGTCTGGGTCTTCTGAATTCTCTTCCCAACTAGGTAGGCCTCAACTTTTGGGTTTCCAAGTTCATTTTCATATTGTCCAATTTTATCATGAATTCTGCTATGTCATTTTATCCAGAATTTTCTATTCTCTATCTGATCACTCTTCATACCTTTTCATGTTCTTATCTCTATCATCCTCCAGGTCATGTCTGGTCACTCTGACCTGACTTCAGCAAGAATCCTGCTAGTTCAGCTATCCTCCTTTAATATTTCCTCTGAACAATTTTTTATACACTGATCTCACTGTACTCCATCTTGCTCCTTGGCTATAGAAGTCCCACTTTCTCTTGTGTTTGCAGTGGAACCCAATCTCTTTCCCTTGCTTACTTCAAAACTCCATTGCAGCTGTCCCTATTTGCTGTTGTTTAGTCACTGAGTCAAATCTGACTCTGTGCAACCCCATGGACTGTACCCACCAGGCTCCTCAGTGCTTATAAATTTCTAGGCAGGAATACTGCAGCAAGTTGCCATTTCGTTTTCCAGTTTTTTTTTTTTTCCTGACTCAGAGATTCAACATGCATCTGCTGCTTGGTAAATAGATTCTTTACCACTGAGCCACTTGGGAAGCCCCAGTGGTCCTTATTTCTGTTGCAAAGACCACATGAATAGTCTTCCTCACCGTTTCATAACAAAATTCAGAATTAGTATTTTATTTTCTTTAATAATACATTCACACATGCATACAATCAATAAACATGCTATTAAGACTATATTATGTGACTATGTAGTGAAAACATAAAAAGTAAAGATGAGGTCTAAGCAAACTCATAAGCAAGAAAGATAAATATATACACTTTCAAGTACAATACTCTATGTGCTATCCTATTATTTCAGAAGGAAAAGGGATACCACAGTATGTGCCATGTATATCTTGTTGCTCAGTTTTGCCTGACTATTGAGACCTCATTGACTGTAGCCCCTCCCCCCACCCAGGCTTATCTGTCCATGGAATTTTTTAGGCAAAAATATTGGAATGGGTTGCCATTTCTTCCTCCAGGGTTTCTTCTTGAACCAGGGATTGAAAGCTGGTTCAAGGTTCATCTTCTGTGCCTCCTGCATTGTAGACAGATTCTTTACCCACTGAGTCATCAGGAAAGCCTTTATCCTNTATTGGAATGGGTTGCCATTTCTTCCTCCAGGGTTTCTTCTTGAACCAGGGATTGAAAGCTGGTTCAAGGTTCATCTTCTGTGCCTCCTGCATTGTAGACAGATTCTTTACCCACTGAGTCATCAGGAAAGCCTTTATCCTCCCAAATATAACAATTAATTTGAAGGTAAAAGCATAGCTTCAGGTTCATGTGGCCATGGGATTGGAGAGAGCCTTCCAAGCATGAAAGGCAACAATTGCAAATATAGAGGTGTATGGCATAAAACAAAGACTTAGGAAAATAGAATTTAGAAATGGATCAAAGGATGAGATTTATAGAATGAAAAGTTTGAATTATGTAGTGTTTTGTATGCTACATTGAAAATATTTTGAATTCCCTAGGGAACACAGAAATATTTTTTAACAGATATACTGTGATAAAGTTGGCAGAATATTGGTGATAATATTGAGAATTATGAACCTTGGTTAAGATGAGAAGTCAGTTAATCACTTGTAAATTGGTAGTGATGATACAGGTGTGAAAATTGCTTTCTAAGATATTTCAGAAGATAAATTGATAGAACATGACATCCACTTTAGGAAAATAATCAGTCACTATAAAATCTAAATTCAGTCATTATTCAGATGGCAGCATCATTCATTAAAACAAAAAATACTGAATAAGAAGTTTGGTGAGGCAGGAGGCAAACAGTTTAAGCTTCAGTGTATTAATCAGATATATTACCTTGCCAACAAAGGTATATCTAGTCAAGGCTATGGTTTTCCAGTAGTCATGTACAGATATGAGAGTTGGACAATAATGAAAGCTGAGTGCTGAAGAATCAATGCTTTTGAACTGCTGTATTGGAGAAAACTCTTGAGAATCCCTTAGACTGAAAGGAGATTCAACCAGTCCATCCTAAAGGAGATCAGTCTTGAATGTTCATTGGAAAGACTGAGGTTGAAGCTGAAACTCCAATACTTTGGCTACCTGATGCAAAGAACTGACTCATACAGGATGCTTGGGGCTGGTATACGGGAAGATCCGGGGAGATGGTGTGGGGTGGGAGGTGGGAGGGGGCTTCGGCATTGGGAGATCGTGTACACCTGTGGCTGATTNTAAAAAAAGTGAAGTCACTCAGTAATGTCCAACTGTTTGTGACCCCATGGACTGTAGCCCACCAAGCTCCTGCATCCATGGAATTTTCTAGGCAAGAGTAGTGGAGTGGGTTGCCATTTCCTTCTCCAGGGATGGAACCCCAGTCTCAGCATTGCAGGTAGATGCTTTACTGTCTGAGCCACCAGGGAATCCTAAATATAAAAAAAGGTTTTGCTCAAAAACTACCTTCACTTATTTCTAGAAAAATCTGTTTTGGCATACATCATCACTGAATTTTACACTGATTTGAAAAAAATGTATAGTTATTAGCAGTATTATTTTTTCCATGTTAAGTTAGAGCCATTGTGAACAGAGACAAACCAAAGGTCCAAGATCTAAGTGACTAGTCANCTTCACTTATTTCTAGAAAAATCTGTTTTGGCATACATCATCACTGAATTTTACACTGATTTGAAAAAAATGTATAGTTATTAGCAGTATTATTTTTTCCATCTTAAGTTAGAGCCATTGTGAACAGAGACAAACCAAAGGTCCAAGATCTAAGTGACTAGTCAATGTCACTTGAGTTTGAGTTAGGGCTACAAGAAAGGCAGATTGATGACATATTTTTTTTTCCATAAGTTTCAAACACATAAATAAAAACTTTTGCAAAATACCTTTATAATATCAGATATATTTTCCCCTAGAACAATGAGAGAATGAAGCAGTATCTCCTTACACTTCAAGTTACATTTATTAAATATAAAGATACAGTAGTAAAGAATCAGTAAGAAGTACTATAAGGATCTTCTTGTCACAAACTTTGTTTTCCTCCCTACCTCCACGAAGCAGAGAAAAATGACATTGTTTTTAACTTTTAAAAAATTAAAAATTAATATTAGGAGGAAGGAAGTTACTGTATTATTAGAGCACCAAATGTATTTGTGGCTCATAGAGGTGTTTTAACACATAGTTCATACCCATGTGTTCTTTAATATGGAAACTAATGTTTGAGTGTCTAATAAAGATATTCTTTTCTTCTTTTCTAGGCACTAAAGTGCTCAGCTTTGTATATATATATATATATACATATATATATATATATGTACACATACACAGATGTATATATATATGCCAAATCCCTGTCCTCATTGAAGATATTCTTTCATAATAATACAATAGGCAATGTTGTAATATTAGAATACATATCATAGAAATACTGCAATAGTGATATTCCTTATTCATCTTTTTTGTTTAATTTTAGTAAATACTTTCTCTAGGTTCTATTAATAAATATTATATATTGTTTTTAAAGGGTCGTTCTGTAGCCTGGATTAAGATTGAAGATTTACATGGCAAATATGGACCCATTTCTAAAATTTAATGTTTAGACAAATATATTGTTAACTGATATTTAGATTTCTTTTTTAAAAACTCAACTGAACTTGCATAAAACTTATTCAACTTAATTGAATGCATTTTAAGATCAGGTGTAAGACCAGATGTTTGTTTGGCCTCCCATTTAATTGTCTACTTGTTTTTTCCACCTGAAGGATTTTTCTTCAAATGCTCTGCCAAGACACAAGGTATTTTCTACGTTTATAGTCAGCTCTTCATTATCTCCTAGGATTACTACATGATAGATTACCTGTAGCAAACCTTGCTTTACAGAACTTATTGACATTGCTATCTTCTCTGTTTTCAGTTAAGCCATTTTCTGACATGCAGGCTATTTTTCTAGCTAGTAAGGTATGTTTTAAAAGTCAAACCATTATCTGACTGCATGTAACATTTTAAATAACAGCCAGACATCATATTTTAATGTTTTTTTTCAACATAAAATATATTGGGTGACATAGTCATCTATCCAAGAAGAAAGATAACACATTGGAATGTTTAAATGCTGTATTCAATTCTATGTCATTACAAACCAGAATAATGACAATCACTGAAAGGTATAAGTTCACAAAAGAAAAATATGCAAATAGTTTTCTTTACCTTAGTCTGTGAAAAAGACATGAGGGGATAACAAAGGTATATGTATATCCATTTTTATTGTCTGTTCAAAGCCTCTTTTCCACCAACTACTTAACTTATAAAATTAATTTTAAAAGAAATGAAACATTTCATTTCATACTTACATATAGCACTTTAAAACAAATATCTGATATCAAGGAATATTCATCTCCAATATCAGGCAAAATTCTAAGCGCCTTAAGATAGCATTATTGTGAGGAAAATAAGACATACATCTTATTCTAGCTTTTACCCCACTTTTCTTGGTCTCAGTAAGTCTGTGGATACAAATAAGTTCACACTTTTGTAGCCATAGCTGCTAGCTTAAGGTTAATCTTGTCTTTGTCAAAGTGGACATGATATTCTTGTAACACCACCCAGAGCCTTTAGTTCTATTTCTAGGCATTTCTAGAGCAGCCCACATTTGGTATTGGCTCATGAATAAATTATACAATGTTCTTTCAAAATGAATCCCCTCAACATTAAAACAAATATTTCAAAAATAACACTCTCAAGTTATTTAGTTTGTTATTCTCTATTGCTTTGAAATATTATAGTAGTTAAAACATCCTTTTCACTATTCTAAATAAGTATATAACTTTTCATGACTTTGTTTTTTTGCTGCTTTTTGAACTTTTTTAGACAGTGTCTATTAAAACATTTATGTACAGTGTTTTGAGTGATGCCTTAAATCTGTATGGTCAATCAGTAGGCAAACAAAATAGAAGAAAACTGTATGATTCAAATATGACATAATTAACATAATTATCTTATGTTTTCATAAATGTTTAAAAAGGATAAGGAGATAAAGCACAGCAGAGACACGTATTTCTTTAGATGGAAGAGATCTTTTTAGATGGTTGATGGAAGAGATCTTTTTTCTCATGAATTTTTGGAAGACACTCCATTAAAGATGAATAAAAAAATGAGAGAGTCATGATAATGTTAGTATGGTTGTATTACACAAATAAATATGACTGAAAAGATAATACAGAGGGGACAGAACACAATGAATGAGGGACATGGTAAGAAGGAAGCTGAGGAAAAAGGTAGTGACTTAATCCAGAAGAACGAGTTCAATTATGGCAAGGCTTTTATCTAATTATCGCTGCACTGGGTCTTCATTGCTACGCATGCTTTCTCTAGTTGCAGCAAGTTGGGGCTACTCTCTAGTTGTGCTGCACAGGTTTTTCATTGCTGTGGCTTCTCTTGTTGCAGAGCATGGACTCTAGAGATCTTAGCCTAAGTAGTCACAACTACTAAGTTCAAAACACTTGGACTTAGTTTCCCTGAAGCAAGGGGAATCTTCCCAAAACAGGGACTGAACCAATGCCCCCTGCATTGGCAGGTGGGTTGTTAACCACTGAATCACCAAGGAAGTCCTGGCAAGGATTATAGATTGCAGTAACTAAGTGAAGATGCAGCAGTACTGAGAGATAGTGACAAGAACTAATTTATATTGTAAAAAGATAAATGTTACTGCTATGTGAAGAATGTTGAAAAGGAGGAATGGAAACACAAAGATCAGTTGAAGATTGCCTCAGTGGAATACATTGGCTTGAATTAGTTTACTAATCAATAAGAAAATATGCATAAACATTTTCTCCCAAATGAGTCACATTAATTGTGAAAGCTAAGCTGTACATTTATTTTTTTAATTTTTTTTTGTTATTGTTTTTTTTTTAATTATTTATTTATTTATTTTACTTTATTCTACGTTACAATACTGTATTGGTTTTGCCATACATTGACATGAATCAGCCACATTTAAAAAATGGAAACAGGATGCATTATTCAGAATTAATCATCTTTTATTTGAAGAAACACAGACTAAACAACGCTGGGTATAGTATCTTAAAATTAATAGATATGGATAAAGGATTTAAGAAATACAGATATCTTTCTAAACCTCAAAATAGAAGTTTCTTATGTTTGACAGTTCACACATTAGATTTAACAATTCACCCTTTCTTAAATCTACACCTTGAGCATGTAATCTTAAAGGCACGCTACACTGGGTGGTCTACATCTACTAAGGCCTCTGGGTTCAGTCAAGCGTTTCACTTTGAAATGTTAATAAGCAAGACATAATAGAGACAATTGCACTCATCTCACGTGCTAGTAAAGTAATGCTTAAAATACTCCAAGCCAAGTTTCAGCAATATGTAAACCTTTAACTTCCAGATGTTCATGATGGTTTTATAAAAGGCAGAGGAACCAGAGACCAAATTGCCAACGTCCGCTGGTACATGGAAAAAGCAGGAGAATTCCAGAAAAAAAAATCTACTTCTGCTTTATTGACTATGCCAAAGCCTTTGATTGTGTGGATTACAATAAACTGTGGAAAATTCTGAAAGAGATGGGAATACCAGACCACCTGCCCTGTCTTTTGAGAAACCTGTATGCAGATCAGGAAGCAACAGTTAGAACTGGACATAGAACCACAGACTGGTTCCAAATAGGAAAAGGAGTGTGTCAAAATTGTATATAGTCACCGTGCTTATTTAACTTATATGCAGAGTACATAATGAGAAGTGCTGGGCTGGATGAACCACAAGCTGGAATCAAGGTTGCTGGGAGAAATATCAATAACCTCAGATATGCAGATGACACCACCGTTATAGCAGAAAGTGAAGAGGGACTAAAGAGACTCTTGATGAAAATGAAGGAGGATAGTGAAAAAATTGTCTTAAAAACTCAACATTCAGAAAACTAAGGTCATCGCATCCAGTCCTATCACTTAATGGCAAATAGTTGGGGAAACAGTGGAAACAGTGGCTGACTTTTTTTTTAGGTGGGGAGGGGCTCCTAAATCACTGAAGATGGTGATTGCAGCCATGAAATTAAAAGAAACTTAGTCCTTGGAGAGAAAGTTATGACCAATCTAGACAGAATGTACGTCTAGTCAAGGCAATGGTTTTTCCAGTAATCATGTATGTATGTGAGATTTGGACTATAAGGAAAGCCGAACACTGAAGAACTGATGCTTTTAAGCTGTGGTGTTGGAGAAGACTCTTGAGATTCCCTTGGACTGCAAAGAGATCCAACCAGTCAGTTCTAAAGGAAATCAGTCCTGAATATTCATTGGAAGGACTGATGCTGAAGCTGAAACTCCAGTACTTTGGTCACCTGATGCAAAGACCTGACTCATTTGAAAAGACCCTGATGCTGGGAAATATTGAGGACAGGAGGAGAAGGGGACGACAGAGGATGAGATGGTTAGAAGGCATCAACAACTCAATGGACATGGGTTTGGGTGGACTGTGGGAGTCGGTGATGGACAGGCAAGCCTGATGTGGTATGGTTCATGGGATTGCCAAGAGTCAGACAAGACTAGTGACTGAGCTGAACTGAATAGACACAAGGAAAACCTTTGAATATTTCCACTTTTGCTCTTGCCCTTTGCTATAAACTTTAGGAAGACATACCCAGGTGAAGTATGAGAAGGATGTGAACCAGAATCATACAGCACAAACTCAGACAGAAGAACCTCCTTGACAATATAAACACTTTAGATTCCTAAGCTGAGTAAACATTTGTTTCTCTATGTCACTGAAGTTGCATGAGTTTGTTATACAGCCTTATTGTGACAAAATTGATACAGATGATGTAAGGAAACAGCTATGCCACTTTATACAATAATTTTAGGTATAGAAGTTCTCTGAAAGTACACTAATCCACTTTGAAGCTTGGAATATTATCATTTGGAAGACTTAGGCATTAAAAAAAAATCTTTCAATACATATTAGGGTTATGAATTCAAATAGAAAAGTAGATTAGTTCCCTACTTCTCCCTAGAAGCCATGAAAGAAGTTATCCTTACAAAATGGAAAACTCTAGGAAATAGAAAGGATTCAAGAACAAGTAGGACAGAGAGCCACTTAATTGAAAATTTTTAGCTTTGGATTATGATTTTATTATGTACTTTCACCAGAACACCATGGCAGTGATACTGCATCTTGTGTTCTTTAGCCCCCTGATAATCATTTGTTCCATTTCATCTGATATTCACTGGTTCAGGTGCATTCTGCAAGCTTCCTAGACAATGAAGTTTGTATATTTTATGTTTAGTAAGTATTTGGTGTGATTCACTGAAAAATATGCATAAACCATCAAGTAAATCTAGAATATCCTATTTCATCTTACTTTCTCTTTGCTTGTAGTTTGCCTTGGAAAATGAACATTGTCACCTTTATTTATTAAATATATTAGTTTCAAGTGGAGGTTGTAATTGATCAAGCATTGCTCTTGTAAATTTCCATTACACTCCACACTCATGTAACAGACATACTCTTGTTTATCACTTCTTTGTATTAAAAAAATGTTTTATAAGAATCATATTAGTAATGTATGCTCATGAAAAAAGGAGCTTAGTGGACTACAGTCAATGGAGTCACAAAGAATTGGACATGACTTAATAACAAAACAACAACTATGCCAATGGAAAATACATTGGGTATTTCTTCAGCAGATGCCTTAAGAATAAAGAATGAAGTCCAAAGATATAGTGCAGAGCAAATGCTTCTGAACCAAGATACAATCTTGGATAAATGAATCAGTTGGAAATTCTGGAAGATTAAATATTTAGCTAAAAGAGAGACCGAGTAAATCTATTAGCTACTGAGTCAAGCCAGTAATACACAGTAACACTAACACCTTTTTCTTCTGCAATCTTGAGCACAAGTCAGACAAAAAATTTCAGTGAATGTCTTATGCTTTAATAAGTATCCTTCTTCCCATAAATGTTTTTGTAAATAAACGCAAAGGTATACACTATGTAAGAATTAGCAGATATATATAGAGAGAAGGAAATGGCAACCCACTCCAGTATTCTTGACTGGAGAATCCCAGGGATGGAGGAGCCCAGTGGGCTGCTGTCTATGGGGTTGCACGGAGTCAGACACGACTAAAGTGACTTAGCCGCAGATATATTGGAATGCTAACTTTTCCCCCCTGATAAACAGTTTTCTTTAAGAAAATGTGTCATCACTTTTCTGGGAATCAAAAAAAATATGTCTTAGAATGCATAAGGTTACAGAAAGCACTGTCTTCTCATGCATGAGTTATTGAAGTTTATAGACATAATAACCATTCCATTTTTAAGTTCTCATATGTATCCATCTTATTTTATCTATTTCCTAAACCTCTTGGCTTAAAAAAAAAAACATGAAAATGAATGTATTATTTCATGACATTCCCTGAGTTACATGCACAGAAGAAAGCAGTTTGCTTACCAAGCCATAAAAACTGCTTTTCAGCTAGAAATACAAATGTTCTCCTTGATTGAGTTTTAATGAAGATAGATATACACACCTGCAAATGCATAGAGAGAAAGGGAAAAGAGAAGGCAGAAAATAGAATCCGAGTGAATGCATTTATGCGCAAGTAGAGCCTGTGGGCTTTCTTTCATAGGATTGTTTCCGGCGAGTTTGAATATAAGCGCAGAGCTAGTATTGTAGAGTCACTCTTCTCTGCCACTTCAATTTCCTATCTTGTCTTTTTTCAGCCTAGGATAAAGCTCTTCAAATCAAACCTCTCTTTTTCTGATTTTCTGACCTAATTATAACAGCATTTTCTCAGCAATCAACATCAATGTTACATTCCATGAAATTGCCTTGTATTTTGAAGATTGGTATTTGCCACCCATGTTCACTTTCTTTATTTCCTTTTTTTTCCCACTTAGTCAAATACTGTTGCTATTTGCAGTTCTTACAAACCATTTAAACCTCTCTGACCATGACAGAAGAGTTTTTACCACATAGCATTTGTGTCTTCTTTTCTGTAAAAGAAAACACTTAAAATTTACGGCACAAGCTTAACAAACAAATAGAAAATATACTTCCTCCTATAAAGTGCTACTTCTTTGCACACATGCACTTGTGCACACACACACATACACAAACATGTAATATATAATTAACCAACTTGAATCATGACAGAAGTATGCTTGTTTAGTTCAAGATTTGTCCCAAAATATGACCATCAAAATAATTAATAGTCCTTAACCTTAGTGGGAATAAAGTAAGATAATGTAATTCTTATTGATGTCAACTTCAGTCTTTAGCATTGTGTGTGTGTGTGTGTTTGTGTTTCCCTTGGCAGTATAATTCTTCCCCACAGTTCACTGAGACTGTAATCTATAAGTGGAGTGGAAGGGCAGGGTAATAAAAATGTGGAATATTGAAAAGGTTGAAGTAGTAAAGCACCCTTCCCAGGATATATGACATTAAGATTTTGATATTATTAGTGAAGAGATTACAATGAGAAAGCAAAATGGCACAACAAAAAATAATCATTTTAAACGACTATTTCATGAAAATTCTACAGGAGAAATTTGATCTTTTTTAATAGTAAAATATTAACATCGTTGTAATAATTTCAAGTTAAATTTATTTAGGTTCATCTACATTTTATACACACACACATTAAGACACTAAAGTTTGGTAATATCTGTATTAGGGTTCTATATACTTACTGTGTTATGGATCTCAAACTTTAATATAATCCAAAATGGTATATACTACAATATACATATAGTAGATGGCCAGCAAGATGTTGCCTATATTAGAATAAACCTTTTGATATCTTTCAGGGTTACAGTTACAATCTGTACTAGAATCCTAGCTAGTTTTACTATTAAGAGTTCAAAAATCTTTTTAGCTGAGTGGCATTCCTTCCTACATATTTGTACTGAAATTTTATATCACTAATTTTATTCCTTCAGTCTTTTGTTCTTACCCTAAAATTCAGGTCATTGTAAGAGTAATTACCTCAAGAATTCTTAGCTTCAAAAGTTCTTATGAATGTGGCAGTTTGAATACAGGGATTTGTCTAATTTATTATTTCTCAGTATGGCAGGTAATGCTATTTCAGACAAACTTTCATGGAACAAGTTGCCACTCAAGCATGCATTCATTCTTTCAAAAGCATTATTTAAACATTTCCTCTCTGCCAGGGTATTGTTCCAGTAATTCTCAGCATGGATTCTGCTATAATTCAAAGGTCCAGGAGGTGAACATTTTTCATAATAATATTAAGATGATATCTGCCTTTTTTTTCTTTTTCAGTCTCTCAGGAGAGTACAACAAAGTCTAGCAGGAGTTATGAAATGGATGATATCATAAAATACTGGATACAGAAAAAGACATGAGAATCCATCTGTCTTATGCTGCCAGACATTAAAGAGATGAGAAATATAGAAAATAATGTCACTTTGCTCATGAAAAATTTTTACTCTGGAAAAATATGTTTTTAAATGTTTCTTTTTTGTTGTCAGGTTTATCATAGTTATTTAAAGTAAATTAATAACTAAGAATAACTAGGCTTAAATATTTCTAAATTTGAATTCCTAATATCATACAATTTTGCAGATATTAATATAACATGCACACACAAAAGATATTTGAGGTCCTTAATAATATTTAAGAATATATTTGGGGGCTTTTCTGGTGTCTCAGCAGTAAAGAATCTGCCTGTCAACACAGGNTAAGAATAACTAGGCTTAAATATTTCTAAATTTGAATTCCTAATATCATACAATTTTGCAGATATTAATATAACATGCACACACAAAAGATATTTGAGGTCCTTTATAATATTTAAGAATATATAAGGATATATTCGGGGGCTTTTCTGGTGTCTAGGCGGTGAAGAATCTGCCTGTCAACACAGGAGATGCAAGAGATGTAGGTATGATGCCCTGGCTTGGAAAGATCTCCTAAGGAAATGGCAACCCATTCCAGTATTCTTGCTTGTGAAATCCAATGGACAAAGGAGCCTGTTGGGCAACAGTCCATGAGGTCACAAAAGAATTGGGAACAATTCAGTGACTAAACAACAAGTATATATTCTGGAAATATGTCCAGAAAGTTTGTGAGCTGCTAGTCTAGACTCNGGAGATGCAAGAGATGTAGGTATGATGCCCTGGCTTGGAAAGATCTCCTAAGGAAATGGCAACCCATTCCAGTATTCTTGCCTGTGAAATCCGATGGACAAAGGAGCCTGTTGGGCAACAGTCCATGAGGTCACAAAAGAATTGGGAACAATTCAGTGACTAAACAACAAGGATATATTCTGGAAATATGTCCAGAAAGTTTGTGAGCTGCTAGTCTAGACTCTAGAATGCTAAACATTCTTCTCCATCCTACTTTCAAGAATTAAAATGGCAGTAACAAAGTCTATGATGTGATGCACTAACTTACTGCTACTTCTAAGTTCCTGCTGAGGTCACATCCAAATCCTCAAGCAGCTTATACCATTTCCTTTGATAAAGAATGAACCTAGGAGAAATGTCTGATAATTATTATTATGTTATATACATAAACATAATTATTAATTATAATTATTTTTACCCTGGTTCTCTCATTTCCATTTTTTCTTACAGAAGCAAAGGCAATCCCAATATTATACTATTTCCAATTTTTCTTCAATTTTTTCCATTCTCTTCTGCTTAGCGGCTACACGGTCTTACTTGTGTAAAAACTTAGCTCCAGATACAGCAATTTGCATCAAATTTGTATGATTAATTTTGTAAACTTTCCGCATCTAGCTTGCTCACCTGTGCAATTAAGGATAACTCAAATGTGCCCATCTAAAACTCTTGAAACAAATCTAATTATGTGTATTCTCATTTCTTTTACAGATTTTTGTTCAGTAACTTCTGCCCCACAAGACAGCCCATATCCACAATGCATTAAGGTAAATTGCACCATTCTATATCTCCTATTCTTTTTTAAAACTGTGTTTTCTGGCTCTAAAACTGAAGGTTCTACACACAGGTTTTAGAGATTTTCTCATCTAGCATCAAGGATAATTCTTTCTGATAGACTTTAAATACAGATGATGTTAGTCAGACACCCACCTCTACTATGCATTATTTATATTACATTGGAAAAACTATTGATAGCACTAGATTTCTACTTGTTCATCAATAAAATGGGAAACAATAGCAACCATCTTATAAGATTATTATAAATATATGAGTTAAACATGAAATGTTTTTATAAACATCCTGGCACAAAGAAAACTTTGAATAAATGTTATGACTTTCTTATTTTATTGCTAAACTCCAACGCTTCATGATCTTTATTTCTTCTCTTACTTAGTTTCATTGAATTTTAGCAATCTTTCAGTCTAATGCATATATTAGTCTTCTCTCTGAAAATATTTGCAAGTTTACATTAAGGCATAATTTTAATTATTATATTAACTAAACTTAGAGTACTCAAATGAAAACAATGCATATATTCTGATTTATATGAACACAAATCTATTTCAGAGCTCCACAGTATTTAAAATTCTTTACTACAAAGAGATTATGAAAATTACAAGTCTACCACATTTTAGTGTATTTGAAAAAATCAACAATTGTCTCCTTTGTTCTTTAAAACAATTTTGAGTAAAAAGTTAGCATGTTCTATTTAACTAAAAATGAATGCCTGTGATTATGCAATAATAAAATCGCTGATAAGCACAGGTAACAAATGTTAATAAGCTTCTATGTTTGTGTATGCAGTGTTCATACAACCTAACTTAATTCATAAGCTAAATGAAATATTTGAATATAACTTTAAGTGAATAAGGAGAGAAGATAATTATTTATACAAGTAGTTACTCTCCAAAAGAGCTGAAACCTATGGTATGATACAAGTCTTATGTTGCAAATAATCAATAGAAATAACATAAACATTAAGATGCCTAGAGAAGAGAAATCAAGCAATAGTTAATAACATGAGATTTGTGACAAAATTGTCACTTGTTCCAATATGGTGTTTACTTTCTTGTGTAATAATGGAAAATTTACCTAGGACCAATTAAATGTAGCTATACACTACATTTTCCAGAATTCTTTGTAGTTTAATGATTATGTGCTGGCCAATGGGACTGGCAAGCATATTGTGTGCAAATGAAGAATCATCATCATCTTTAAAGTGAACGGATGCACCTTCCCTTTTCACTTTACCACTTCCTGCTCTCTGGAAAAAAGTCATGGTGGAAGTAGCTAGTAGTCATGGTGGAAAATGTCATGATGGAAGTATCCATCTTAGATCACAAATTGGAAAGCATGGGGTAGTGAGAACAGAACACAAGGAAAGTAGAGTCTTGGTTGCTCAATATTATCAAGCATGTTGGTCTAATAAACCTTAATGGTCAATCTCTTTTTTTTCTCAGAAGACAAAAAAAATAAAATCTTATTCTTTTGTGTTTGCTGTCTCTGTTCAATTCCTTGTTATAGTATCCTGTATCATAAACTAATTGATATAACTTTCAACCAAAAGTCGTAAGGATAATGCTATTTATGGGAAATCATTTTTCTTCTACTTGGGCAGCCCACTGAAATATAAGAAGCATCAGGATATTATTTTCATATGTGCCCTTCATATGTGTCTACATGAAACATATCCTGAGATGTTGATAGTTTCATACAGAGAGTTTGTTAAGGAATGCTCTGATAACAGTGCTCTCAGGGAATGTGGAAGTAGCTCTGGACAGAATGAGAAGTTAAATTAGATGCAATTGCAAAAGAGGCTTCAGTGAATCTCACAGGAAACTCTGGTTCTTTCTAAACTGAGGTGAAGAAGCCAAATATTCATGTTGAAACATAAACCACTTAATGAACATAAGTTTTCTTAAATGAGCAATTTCCAAAGAGGACTCAACCATAAGATGTCACTAACTAACTCTCCTGGCAGCTAAAGAAATAAGGATCTCCTCTCTGGAGGGAATATCTGGATGGTGCAGAATCCGAAGGGTCCACTGTGTACACCACTAAGATCCAACACTTTCAAATAGTAAATACTTACTATCTAAAAACAATACTTCCAAGATTGGTATTCCTCACTTTCCCAGAAGAATCTAAAAAGAGAAAGATGAATTTCAGCCCCATTAGTTGTTGCCTGTCTTGAAATCACAACTGATATTCATCATTCCTTGCATAATTCCATTAGCAAATATAGCTCAGGGTCTAGGAGGAACATTTGGTGGAATGAGCCAGATTTTTCTCCAAGAAGGTTCTGAGCCCTTATTCAACATGCCTTTTTCAAATGGTGGCTCTTGTATTTCTGAATCTACCATCAAAATAAAGGAGTCTGAAGAGAGAGACTCCAGTGAGTTAATTCAGTGAAAACATATTATTCCCATTACCAGTTTTATAATAGCCATTCTACTTCCTCATAATTTATTGTGATAGATTAATTAGCATCAATTATCCCTACCAGGAAGGTGACTCCTTTCTTTGCCTGTTAGTCTATTCAAACAAAGAGTCTGTTTAAAGAAACCGTTACTCTGTTCCAAGATGGAAGTTTTCTGGCTTTACAAGATGAAGTTCTAAACTCTCAGAATGAAAATTGCAAGCAAGGAAAGCACAGACTCCCCAAGTGGGTAGCTAAGAAAGATGGTTGGGATCATGTCTACTAATATCCTTTAATCTCCAAATTCACAAAATTTAACTTTTGGGCATGTAGAGCAGCATTGGGGAAGTCAACATGGGTACTAAATTTATAGTTAAATCACTGCACAATTGNAACAAATCTAATTATGTGTATTCTCATTTCTTTTACAGATTTTTGTTCAGTAACTTCTGCCCCACAAGACAGCCCATATCCACAATGCATTAAGGTAAATTGCACCATTCTATATCTCCTATTCTTTTTTAAAACTGTGTTTTCTGGCTCTAAAACTGAAGGTTCTACACACAGGTTTTAGAGATTTTCTCATCTAGCATCAAGGATAATTCTTTCTGATAGACTTTAAATACAGATGATGTTAGTCAGACACCCACCTCTACTATGCATTATTTATATTACATTGGAAAAACTATTGATAGCACTAGATTTCTACTTGTTCATCAATAAAATGGGAAACAATAGCAACCATCTTATAAGATTATTATAAATATATGAGTTAAACATGAAATGTTTTTATAAACATCCTGGCACAAAGAAAACTTTGAATAAATGTTATGACTTTCTTATTTTATTGCTAAACTCCAAAGCTTCATGATCTTTATTTCTTCTCTTACTTAGTTTCATTGAATTTTAGCAATCTTTCAGTCTAATGCATATATTAGTCTTCTCTCTGAAAATATTTGCAAGTTTACATTAAGGCATAATTTTAATTATTATATTAACTAAACTTAGAGTACTCAAATGAAAACAATGCATATATTCTGATTTATATGAACACAAATCTATTTCAGAGCTCCACAGTATTTAAAATTCTTTACTACAAAGAGATTATGAAAATTACAAGTCTACCACATTTTAGTGTATTTGAAAAAATCAACAATTGTCTCCTTTGTTCTTTAAAACAATTTTGAGTAAAAAGTTAGCATGTTCTATTTAACTAAAAATGAATGCCTGTGATTATGCAATAATAAAATCGCTGATAAGCACAGGTAACAAATGTTAATAAGCTTCTATGTTTGTGTATGCAGTGTTCATACAACCTAACTTAATTCATAAGCTAAATGAAATATTTGAATATAACTTTAAGTGAATAAGGAGAGAAGATAATTATTTATACAAGTAGTTACTCTCCAAAAGAGCTGAAACCTATGGTATGATACAAGTCTTATGTTGCAAATAATCAATAGAAATAACATAAACATTAAGATGCCTAGAGAAGAGAAATCAAGCAATAGTTATAAACATGAGATTTGTGACAAAATTGTCACTTGTTCCAATATGGTGGTCTACTTTCTTGTGTAATAATGGAAAATTTACCTAGGACCAATTAAATGTAGCTATACACTACATTTTCCAGAATTCTTTGTAGTTTAATGATTATGTGCTGGCCGATGGGACTGGCAAGCATATTGTGTGCAAATGAAGAATCATCATCATCTTTAAAGTGAACGGATGCACCTTCCCTTTTCACTTTACCACTTCCTGCTCTCTGGAAAAAAGTCATGGTGGAAGTAGCTAGTAGTCATGGTGGAAAATGTCATGATGGAAGTATCCATCTTAGATCACAAATTGGAAAGCATGGGGTAGTGAGAACAGAACACAAGGAAAGTAGAGTCTTGGTTGCTCAATATTATCAAGCATGTTGGTCAAATAAACCTTAATGGTCAATCTCTTTTTTTCTCAGAAGACAAAAAAAATAAAATCTTATTCTTTTGTGTTTGCTGTCTCTGTTCAATTCCTTGTTATAGTATCCTGTATCATAAACTAATTGATATAACTTTCAACCAAAAGTTGTAAGGATAATGCTAATTATGAGAAATCATTTTTCTTCTACTTGGGCAGCCCACTGAAATATAAGAAGCATCAGGATATTATTTTCATATGTGCCCTTCATATGTGTCTACATGAAACATATCCTGAGATGTTGATAGTTTCATACAGAGAGTTTGTTAAGGAATGCTCTGATAACAGTGCTCTCAGGGAATGTGGAAGTAGCTCTGGACAGAATGAGAAGTTAAATTAGATGCAATTGCAAAAGAGGCTTCAGTGAATCTCACAGGAAACTCTGGTTCTTTCTAAACTGAGGTGAAGAAGCCAAATATTCATGTTAAAACATAAACCACTTAATGAACATAAGTTTTCTTAAATGAGCAATTTCCAAAGAGGACTCAACCATAAGATGTCACTAACTAACTCTCCTGGCAGCTAAAGAAATAAGGATCTCCTCTCTGGAGGGCATATCTGGATGGTGCAGAATCCGAAGGGTCCACTGTGTACACCAGTAAGATCCAACACTTTCAAATAGTAAATACTTACTATCTAAAAACAATACTTCCAAGATTGGTATTCCTCACTTTTCCAGAAGAATCTAAAAAGAGAAAGATGAATTTCAGCCCCATTAGTTTTTGCCTGTCTTGAAATCACAACTGATATTCATCATTCCTTGCATAATTCCATTAGCAAATATAGCTCAGGGTCTAGGAGGAACATTTGGTGGAATGAGCCAGACTTTTCTCCAAGAAGGTTCTGAGCCCTTATTCAACATGCCTTTTTCAAGTGGTGGCTCTTGTATTTCTGAATCTACCATCAAAATAAAGGAGTCTGAAGAGAGAGACTCCAGTGAGTTAATTCAGTGAAAACATATTATTCCCATTACCAGTTTTATAATAGCCATTCTACTTCCTCATAATTTATTGTGATAGATTAATTAGCATCAATTATCCCTACCAGGAAGGTGACTCCTTTCTTTGCCTGTTAGTCTATTCAAACAAAGAGTCTGTTTAAAGAAACCGTTACTCTGTTCCAAGATGGAAGTTTTCTGGCTTTACAAGATGAAGTTCTAAACGCTCAGAATGAAAATTGCAAGCAAGGAAAGCACAGACTCCCCAAGTGGGTAGCTAAGAAAGATGGTTAAATGGGATCATGTCTACTAATATCCTTTAATCTCCAAATTCACAAAATTTAACTTTTGGGCATGTAGAGCAGCATTGGGGAAGTCAACATGGGTACTAAATTTATAGTTAAATCACTGCACAATTGATGCGATCAAGAGACTGTACTTTTTATCCCCAGAGAGATGAAAAATGGGAAACAGAAGGTTGAAGATTAGACAATGTTAAGTGATAAGTTTAACATGACTATAAATTCACCTACATTCAGTTAGAGACTGATAATAAGATATGTGTGCCCAAATCTCAGGAGACGTCTGTATGTGTTATATGTATGTGTGTATCTGTCCTTGTGTTTCTATGTAAGAGCATATCTGTGTGGTTAAACCTATGTCAAGGCTAAGTTCCAGCATTTGTTCATATTTTTCTCTAATTTTCATATATTCTGCATTATTATTATTCAGCATTATAATTACTTAAAGCATGTTTTTCAACCAATATACCTCATTTTACATATTTCATATGAATTTTTATTTTGATTTCATTTATTTTAACCACTTTTTCTGGATGACTTTTAAAATATTCATCTATCATTTTAAATGTTACTTTTCTACTTATTTACTTTCTAAGAGTCACCCTGAAAATGGTAAAAGATAATAATACCCAAATAACATTTTGCTATTATATTCTTTACATGTGTGTTAAGTCACTTCAGTAGTGTCTGACTCTGTGATCCTGTGGACTGTAGCCCACCAGGCTCTTCTGCCCATGAGATTCTCCAGTCAGGAGTACTGGAGTAGATTGCCATAGCCTCCTCCAGCGGATCTTCCTGACCAAGAGATTGAACCAAGATCTCTTATGTCTCCTGAATTAGTAGATGGCTTTTTANGTGGACTGTAGCCCACCAGGCTCTTCTGTCCATGAGATTCTCCAGTCAGGAGTACTGGAGTAGATTGCCATAGCCTCCTCCAGCAGATCTTCCTGACCAAGAGACTGAACCAAGGTCTCATGTCTCCTGAATTAGTAGGTGGCTTTTTTAAGATTAGAACCACCTGGGAAGCAATAACACACTGTTATCATACTTTATTTTAGTGAGCTATGTAACTCTCCTTAAAGTTCCTCAAAATTTTTTCTCACAGTTGTGTTCCACAAACTTTCTACCACTGTACTTCCTATCTGATTACCCAACGTTATATCCAATTAAAATCAAGTCTTAAATATAAATGCCTATTACTTATTTTCTGTATTTATACCAAAGATTTTTTTCCATTATACATTTAATATTTTTAAATTCCTAAAGAACTTAAAGTTTAAATGTTTCAATTATTTCTTTGATCTTGAAGTATTTAAGTATCAAAATTGATTTATAATAGTATCTGTATCTACTTGGCTTAAAACTTTTATATTCAAACAAAAAGTTTTTTAATGCTATTATTCTGGAACAAATCTCACGTGCTAGCAAGGTATTACTAAAAATCCTTCAAGATAGGCTTCAATACTATGTGAACCAAGAACTTCCAGATGTACAAACTGGGATTTAGGAAAGGCAGAGGAACCAGATATCAAATTGCCAAAATCTGTTGGATTATAGAACAACAAAGGAATTTCAGAAGACATCTACTTCTCTTTCACTGACTACACCAAAGCCTTCCACAACAAACTGTGGAAAATTCTTCGAGAGATGGGAGTACCAGACTATCTCACCTGCCTCTTGAGAAACCTGTATGCAGTTCAAGAAGCATAGGTTACAACCAAACATGGAACACAGGACTGATTCCAAATTGGAAAAGAAGTATGTCAAGGCTGTATACTGTCACCCTACTTATTTAACTTCTATGCAGAGTGCATCATGTGAAATGTGGGGCTGGGTGAATCACAAGCTGGAATCAAGATTGCTGGAAGAAATATCAACAACCTCAGCTACGCAGATGACACCACTCTAATGGCAGAAAGTGAAGAGGAACTAAAGAGTCTCTCAATGAGGGGAAAGAGGAGAGTTGCCGTGGTCCAGCACCAGTGGATTCAGGGTAATTTCAAGTGGGATCAGAGTCAGCATCTAGAGAAAAATTATTTAATTAAAGATATGGAGAGAGATTAGAAAAGAATAGTGTAGTAGGAAAATTAGTGGAGAAAAATGCTGAATAACTTGGTTTACGTGGTGAACCAATAAAACTCCAAGACAAGGAGTTTGCACCACCTACATAGGCCACAGGTGTCTTCCTGGTCTCCGGAAGGAGTGGAGACACAAAACACCTCCCCGTTCCAATCTTAGAAGCCCCAGCAAAATTGGTAGGCTTAGATGGGAATTCAGTCAGAAAAGAAGAAAAAGAAAAGAAGACACGGGGGAAGCCAGATTTCCGAGAAACTGGTCCGTTTCTTTATTTTCTAGGTCTGCTTTTATACTTTTTGTTATACATAGGGATCAATGGATAATAAAAAGTCATGCAGGGTCAGCAGCCCTGACCCTTATTGAGACCAGGCTTTCCCTCTGTATACCAGGCTGTATACACAGGTCTTAGATGATTTACATCATCTTATGNAAGGACAATTTTAGACCATTATTTTGTACAAATGACAGCACTAAGACCATTACATTTACAGAATAACTCTTTGTATATATTAAAACATTCAATATATTTTAATTTTGAATTATTATATTTTGGAAACATTAACCAAATGCCTAAGTCAATTGATGTTGATTATACTGTTTTTAAAATTATGGTGTAACAGTAGTTATTATCATTGGCCCAAACATTTATGTTTCATTCCTTTAGCTGTAGGTATGGGTTCATATTTATTTACTCCATCAATGTAGGAGTGATGATGAAAGATATTAAATCATGAATATTTCACGTTATATACTGACTTTCACTTTTGATATATAGATGATTCTACAATTGCTTTCCTTGTCTTTGGCTTTCATCTCTTCAATCTATCCTTCCTTTTTCCTATTGTGTTATTCTGTAAAATGCTGATTGCTTTCTGTTGGGGAAATATAATTAAAAGCAAAATCTCCCAACCCAGCAAAACTTTCCACAAAGGTAGCATATATTTTTAATATTGAATAAACATTCAGTTCAGTNCTGTTGGGGAAATATAATTAAAAGCAAAATCTCCCAACCCAGCAAAACTTTCCACAAAGGTAGCATATATTTTTAATATTGAATAAACATTCAGTTCAGTTCAGTTCAGTTGCTCAGTCGTGTCCGACTTTTTGTGACCCCATGAATCGCAGCACGCCAGGCCTCCCTGTTCATCACCATCTCTCGGAATTCACTCAGACTCATGTCCATCGAGTCCGTGATGCCATCCAGCCATCTCATTCTTGGTCGTCCCCTTCTTCTTCTGCCCACAATCCCTCCCAGCGTCAGAGTCTTTTCCAATGAGTCAGCTCTTCGCATGTGGTGGCCAAAGTACTGGAATTTCAGCTTTAGCATCATTCCTTCCAGAGAAATCCCAGGGTTGATCTCCTTCAGAATGGACTGGTTGGATCTCCAACCCATAATAATTGTAATCATCTCAGGAAAGTAAATAAAATATTATAAAGACAGAGAGGAATTTTATCCACTTATACAGCCAAGAAATTACAACCTATTACATATGTGCATGTTAAGCAGCTTCAGTCACATTCTACTCTTTGCGACACTATGGACCATAGCCTGCTAGGTTCCTCTGTCCCTGGGATCCTCCAGGAAAGAATACTGGAGTGGGTTGCTATTTCCTCCTCCAGGGGATCTTCCTGACCCAGGGATGGAAACTTCATCTCTTACCTTTCTTGCACCATCAGCTGAGTTCTTTACCACTAGAGCCACGTGGGAAACCCAACCCATTTAATACATGGATTCAAATTAACTCTTTCTCAAGTAAGGTCTTAATAGCCCTATTTGCTCATCTCAAATATCTGATTCATGGAAATTGAGATGACCACCTGTGTTAGCTAACTGCCTTTATACAAAACAATGTTTAATTTCTTATATCTTTATTACAAGAGGTAGCTTTGCAATTTAGGAAGTTGCCAGATAAAGTTAGGCTCTTACCCTTGCAAAGAAATGGGGAAATTGGTTTGCTTTTTTCCTAGATGATTAAATTTCAAGGAGGTGGTTCCAGGTCCATGAAAAAGACATTTTGGGTCACTGAGCTGGCAAGAGATTTATTTAGCTTTTAAAAAGATTTACATACATTTCAAAGAGATGGAAAAAGAAAATTTCCTGGGAAACAGAAGTAGGGAAAAGTTTCTTTTTTTTTTTTTTCTCACCAGAGAGGATTAAGCCTCTTATTTTCAATTTTTACTTGATTTTACACTACTTGACCCCATAAGAGGATTGAAGATGCTTCTGTGGACCACACACAATACTGGATCTTAAACACTGCATTTTACTTAAACATAAAAATAGCATTTTGTCATAGCCATCTGTTAACTTATAAAAATATAAATATAGATGATAATTTTGAGGGAAAATGTCAAAATATGTATTATTTATATACTTAACTATAACTAGAGATGATCACTTTGAAAATGATAAAATTTTCATAGATACAGATCACTTTGTTTTCTAAAATAATAGTATGAAGTCATTCAAGAAGATAAACAATAAAGAAATCTGGAAACCTTTCTTGTATTTCCTTTAAGGATGGATAAGGCCACTTGAAAGTAGAAGAATACATATTCAAAGCTATAATAATAAAAATAGAATATATTTGAAGGTTTTGGAGGTAAATTATTATTAAACCATAGATTATAGTTATAAATATGTGTGCATGATGATGAGGCTGTGAAAAATATGTATAAACTATATCAAACTAAATATATATGTAGTGTGTGCTCAGTCATGTCTGATTCTTTGTGACCCTGTGGAATATAGCCCACCAGGTTCCTCTCTGTCCATGCAATTTTCCAGGCAAGAATTCTGGATTGGGTGCCATTTCCTTCTCCAGACTGAGGTATCGAACCTGTGTCTCTTCTGTTTCCTGCCTGGACATGCAGATTCTTTACCACTGAGCCACTTGGCCCTGTTATAAAATGATGCTGTCTTCACTTATTGAGTTGCTATCATATGGCTGGCATGTATCTTACTGTAAGTCTTACTTACAGAGAAGAAAATATGCACTTCAAAATGAAAAGAATTGACTTAGATATGTACTGTGTTAGACAAAAGCAGTTATTACTATTGGACTAAAAACTAAATCTAGACAGAAACATAAGGAAAATGAGAAACATTCAAAAATCAATATTTTTCAATATGTAATCTAGAAACCTGCAATTTAGAAGAAATAATATTTATAGAAATGTAAAGCTTCCAAATTTCAAATACTAAAAAATGATAAACTAAGAAAAGAGTAGTAGCAAATACAACAAAATCAGATTAAACTGTTAAAGGTGGTATTATGGTTGAATTGAAGAAATTTGGGTGTTCCCTACTCCCTTTAGTTTTAGTTGTTTCTGTCTCTAGTCTTATTGTGATCTCTGTTGCTGCATTAATGTCTGCCCCATTAATGACCCAATATTCAGGGTCCTATGAAGGCACCTTACTGAAAGCACAAAGCTGCCTGGATTTGGTGATGTTCCTCATCTGATGAAACACTAATATTGAGAAAAGCAGCCTGAGTCACAACTATGCTTCTCTCTTCTCCAAGGGTATGGCTGAGAATGGAGAAAAATTAATGACTACCAGTTGCAGGGAATTTACTATACTTACTGTGTGTTGGTCACTGTGTTCAACACTTTGTCAGGCTCTCCTAAAAGCCATCCTGGGACACTGGTTCTATCATCAATACTATCAATGTATAGATTGATACATAATCAATCTATTGATTGGGGCTTATCCAAGATCATACTGATAACCAATGGTGGATTCAGGATATGGGTCCAACTGATGCTAGACTAAGCCTGTGCCCTGTGCTTCTTTCTTGGCTGCTGTGCTAAGACTAGCAGGTGACTGAAATGACAACACGCACATGCACACATACTTGCTGAGTGACACAGTGGTAAAGAATCTGCCTGCTAATGCAGGAGACTCAAGCGACACATCTGATCCCTGTGTTAGGAAGGTCCCCTGGATTAGGGAGTGGCTACCCAGAGAAGACTCTTGAGACTCCCTTGAACTGTAAGGAGATCCAACCAGTCCACCTAAAGGAGATCAGTCCTGGGTGTTCATTAGGAGGACTGATGCTGAAGCTGAAACTCCAGTACTTTGGCCACCTCATGCGAAGAGTTGACTCATTGGAAAAGACCCTGATGCTGGGAGGGATTGGGGGCAGGAAGAGAAAGGAACAACAGAGGATGAGATGCTGGATGGCATCACTGACTCGATGGAGGTGAGTCTGAGTGAACTCCCAGAGCTGATGATGGACAGGGAGGCCTGGTGTGCTGCGATTCATGGGGTCACAAAGAGTCAGACACGACTGAGTGACTGAACTGAACTGACTGACTGACCCACTCCAGTATTCTTGCCTGGAAAATTCCATGACAGAGAAGCCTGTCAGGCTACAGTCTATGGGGTCATAAAGAGTCAAACGCGACTGAACACACACACATACTTGCCAAGTCTCTCTAACACTATATGTGTATGTATATGGATAATAGATAAAGCCACCACTGCCAATGCTGAGACCTCACTTCAGCTGTGCTCTCATTTGAGCCACTCTCCTTCCCAGCTGTGTAAGTTCTAGTACATTAAGTTTGAACACTCTCCTCATTCAATAATTCATATCATATGCCTTTAAGGTAATATCTCCTTTGGTTGGACTTTTATTTGCAGTATTTATCATTAGAACTTGGACAAAATAAAGGAGCATAAGCTAATAACAAACAGACAGCTGTGACAGACAGCTACCACATTTTTTTCAACCTTTTCTTTCTCTATTTTCTTCTTCCAAGAAAATCTGTGAGTTCTGTGAAAAGAGATGGGGAAATCATTATCTCCAGATATGTCTGGATTCTAAAGTAAACTCAAAGTATATTATGCTAGTTTACCAAAAGTGCTATAGTACACCTCTAAATACTTTTTTTCTATAATGATAATATAGCATCTATACTATATTAAGGGTTATAGCTTAATATGGTATTAAAATTAACGTAATAAGAATTAATTAGTATAATTTAAGTACTATGCATGCAAGTTTATGTATAAATTCACTTATTTAAGTATTTTGACTAATTGCCTGATCTCTTGATCTTTATTTATTTGTTTTTTTAGTTCTTAGCTACAGAAAATTTCTAATTCTCAATTTCATGACCAATATTTGACAAAAATCTAAAGAGGATTTTTTTTCCAAAATATGTTTGTAATAAATATCTTTCTAAAAATTAGCTACATGATTAAGTATTTTAGATAAAAAATATTAAGGATATACTGCACAGAATTATTGTTAAAAAAGTATGAGTAAAATAAAGGAATAGACATACAAATACTTTAAAAAGTAAACTGTTCTGTTGGATAAACTTTCAACAGAACTCTGCCTCTGTATCTGATGTACTTTTAGAATTCCCTTTACTATATTTCTCAAAGTTGATCTGAAATATATTATTCCTATAAATTATCTTTGATTTCTTGGAGTTGTGTTCCTGGTATGCTGGTGTTTTGAAGAAGAACAGTGAAAATAGAACAAAAATATTTTCTTTATCTAGTATTGGAAGAAAGATTTTATAAAGTATATATATATATATGTATATATATATATATATATATATATATATTGTTTTTTCTTAGAATAAAGAGGACTAACCTACAGATTCTTACCTGCTGCTGCTGCTGCTAAGTTGCTTCAGTCGTGTCCGACTTTGTGTGACGCCCATAGATGGCAGCCCACCAAGCTCCCTCGTCCCTGGTATTCTCCAGGCAAGAACTCTGGAGTGGGTTGCCATTTCCTTCTCCAGTACATGAAAGTGAAAAGTGAAAGTGAAGTCACTCAGTCATGTCTGCCTCTTAGCAACCCCATGGATTAGAGCCCACCATGCTCCTCCATACATGGGATTTTCCAGGCAAGAGTACTGGAGTTGGGTGCCATAGCTTTCTCCACTTCTTACCTGAGATGCTTTAAATGCTAAGCTGGGCAAACTTTAGAAAATGCTATGCTTGATTCCCTCTTATTCAGTCATGGAAACAGACCATATTCCCCTTGGTAAAGTGAATTGTTTTGCCCCAAAAGAAATAAATCTTCTAATGGACAGTCATATGTACAACAGGAAAATTTAAGACCTAAAAGCCTATTTTGTGAGAGAGACCACAGAATGGAGAAAAAGAGTGAGAGAGAGAGAGAGAAAGAGAAACAACAACAACAACAACAACAACAATAACTCCTTCCTCTTCTAAAGTGGAGAGTTAGTTTGGTCAACATGTTAGAGATGGCCAGAAAGACCTGAGATGCTTGCATGGTTTGTCATGAGGAATAAAGGGTGAACTCTTCATAAAATGGGGAAGAGACAAAAATCCTTATGTTAACTTTTAAGACTATGTAGCACTTGTCAGTTATTTTTCATTGTAATTCCTTTCTGTTATGTGCAAACATTTAGTGTTAGTTCTTTAAATGAGTTAACTTTTTTTTTCTGAAAGAAATTAGGGATATTATTATGCCTAAATCTGGAGTGAAATATGTGCACAGAGAGTCCTATGTTACCTATGAACTCCCCTGGTGACTCAGATGGTAGAGAATTTGCCTGCAATGTAGGAAACCTGAGTTTGATCCCTGGATCAGGAAGATCCTCTGGAGGAGGGCACAGCAATCTACTCCGGTATTCTTGTCCAGAGAATCTCAGGACAGAGAAGCCTGGTGGGCTACAGTCCATAGTATTGCACAGAGCTGGACATGACTGAAGCAACTTCACAGCACAGCCCAGAACATGTTGTCTATATCCCTATGACCACTCTTTGGGCATTACAACACATCAGTCTCACAAAACCTAGAGACANATAAGGCCACTTGAAAGTAGAAGAATACATATTCAAAGCTATAATAATAAAAATAGAATATATTTGAAGGTTTTGAAGGTAAATTATTATTAAACCATAGATTATAGTTATAAATATGTGTGCATGATGATGAGGCTGTGAAAAATATGTATAAACTATATCAAACTAAATATATATGTAGTGTGTGCTCAGTCATGTCTGATTCTTTGTGACCCTGTGGAATATAGCCCACCAGGTTCCTCTCTGTCCATGCAATTTTCCAGGCAAGAATTCTGGATTGGGTGCCATTTCCTTCTCCAGACTGAGGTATCGAACCTGTGTCTCTTCTGTTTCCTGCCTGGACATGCAGATTCTTTACCACTGAGCCACTTGGCCCTGTTATAAAATGATGCTGTCTTCACTTATTGAGTTGCTATCATATGGCTGGCATGTATCTTACTGTAAGTCTTACTTACAGAGAAGAAAATATGCACTTCAAAATGAAAAGAATTGACTTAGATATGTACTGTGTTAGACAAAAGCAGTAATTACTATTGGACTAAAAACTAAATCTAGACAGAAACATAAGGAAAATGAGAAACATTCAAAAATCAATATTTTTCAATATGTAATCTAGAAACCTGCAATTTAGAAGAAATAATATTTATAGAAATGTAAAGCTTCCAAATTTCAAATACTAAAAAATGATAAACTAAGAAAAGAGTAGTAGCAAATACAACAAAATCAGATTAAACTGTTAAAGGTGGTATTATGCTTGAATTGAAGAAATTTGGGTGTTCCCTACTCCCTTTAGTTTTAGTTGTTTCTGTCTCTAGTCTTATTGTGATCTCTGTTGCTGCATTAATGTCTGCCCCATTAATGACCCAATATTCAGGGTCCTATGAAGGCACCTTACTGAAAGCACAAAGCTGCCTGGATTTGGTGATGTTCCTCATCTGATGAAACACTAATATTGAGAAAAGCAGCCTGAGTCACAACTATGCTTCTCTCTTCTCCAAGGGTATGGCTGAGAATGGAGAAAAATTAATGACTACCAGTTGCAGGGAATTTACTATACTTACTGTGTGTTGGTCACTGTGTTCAACACTTTGTCAGGCTCTCCTAAAAGCCATCCTGGGACACTGGTTCTATCATCAATACTATCAATGTATAGATTGATACATAATCAATCTATTGATTGGGGCTTATCCAAGATCATACTGATAACCAATGGTGGATTCAGGATATGGGTCCAACTGATGCTAGACTAAGCCTGTGCCCTGTGCTTCTTTCTTGGCTGCTGTGCTAAGACTAGCAGGTGACTGAAATGACAACACGCACATGCACACATACTTGCTGAGTGACACAGTGGTAAAGAATCTGCCTGCTAATGCAGGAGACTCAAGCGACATATCTGATCCCTGTGTTAGGAAGGTCCCCTGGATTAGGGAGTGGCTACCCAGAGAAGACTCTTGAGACTCCCTTGAACTGTAAGGAGATCCAACCAGTCCACCTAAAGGAGATCAGTCCTGGGTGTTCATTAGGAGGACTGATGCTGAAGCTGAAACTCCAGTACTTTGGCCACCTCATGCGAAGAGTTGACTCACTGGAAAAGACCCTGATGCTGGGAGGGATTGGGGGCAGGAAGAGAAAGGAACAACAGAGGATGAGATGCTGGATGGCATCACTGACTCGATGGAGGTGAGTCTGAGTGAACTCCCAGAGCTGATGATGGACAGGGAGGCCTGGTGTGCTGCGATTCATGGGGTCACAAAGAGTCAGACACGACTGAGTGACTGAACTGAACTGACTGACTGACCCACTCCAGTATTCTTGCCTGGAAAATTCCATGACAGAGAAGCCTGTCAGGCTACAGTCTATGGGGTCATAAAGAGTCAAACGCGACTGAACACACACACATACTTGCCAAGTCTCTCTAACACTATATGTGTATGTATATGGATAATAGATAAAGCCACCACTGCCAATGCTGAGACCTCACTTCAGCTGTGCTCTCATTTGAGCCACTCTCCTTCCCAGCTGTGTAAGTTCTAGTACATTAAGTTTGAACACTCTCCTCATTCAATAATTCATATCATATGCCTTTAAGGTAATATCTCCTTTGGTTGGACTTTTATTTGCAGTATTTATCATTAGAACTTGGACAAAATAAAGGAGCATAAGCTAATAACAAACAGACAGCTGTGACAGACAGCTACCACATTTTTTTCAACCTTTTCTTTCTCTATTTTCTTCTTCCAAGAAAATCTGTGAGTTCTGTGAAAAGAGATGGGGAAATCATTATCTCCAGATATGTCTGGATTCTAAAGTAAACTCAAAGTATATTATGCTAGCTTACCAAAAGTGCTATAGTACACCTCTAAATACTTTTTTTCTATAATGATAATATAGCATCTATACTATATTAAGGGTTATAGCTTAATATGGTATTAAAATTAACTTAATAAGAATTAATTAGTATAATTTAAGTACTATGCATGCAAGTTTATGTATAAATTCACTTATTTAAGTATTTTGACTAATTGTCTGATCTCTTGATCTTTATTTATTTGTTTTTTTAGTTCTTAGCTACAGAAAATTTCTAATTCTCAATTTCATGACCAATATTTGACAAAAATCTAAAGAGGATTTTTTTTCCAAAATATGTTTGTAATAAATATCTTTCTAAAAATTAGCTACATGATTAAGTATTTTAGATAAAAAATATTAAGGATATACTGCACAGAATTATTATTAAAAGTATGAGTAAAATAAAGGACTAGACATACAAATACTTTAAAAAGTAAACTGTTCTGTTGGATAAACTTTCAACAGAACTCTGCCTCTGTATCTGATGTACTTTTAGAATTCCCTTTACTATATTTCTCAAAGTTGATCTGAAATATATTATTCCTATAAATTATCTTTGATTTCTTGGAGTTGTGTTCCTGGTATGCTGGTGTTTTGAAGAAGAACAGTGAAAATAGAACAAAAATATTTTCTTTATCTAGTATTGGAAGAAAGATTTTATAAAGTATATATATATATATGTATATATATATATATATATATATATATTGTTTTTTCTTAGAATAAAGAGGACTAACCTACAGATTCTTACCTGCTGCTGCTGCTGCTAAGTTGCTTCAGTCGTGTCCGACTTTGTGTGACGCCCATAGATGGCAGCCCACCAAGCTCCCTCGTCCCTGGTATTCTCCAGGCAAGAACTCTGGAGTGGGTTGCCATTTCCTTCTCCAGTACATGAAAGTGAAAAGTGAAAGTGAAGTCACTCAGTCATGTCTGCCTCTTAGCAACCCCATGGACTAGAGCCCACCATGCTCCTCCGTACATGGGATTTTCCAGGCAAGAGTACTGGAGTTGGGTGCCATAGCCTTCTCCAATTCTTACCTGAGATGCTTTAAATGCTAAGCTGGGCAAACTTTAGAAAATGCTATGCTTGATTCCCTCTTATTCAGTCATGGAAACAGACCATATTCCCCTTGGTAAAGTGAATTGTTTTGCCCCAAAAGAAATAAATCTTCTAATGGACAGTCGTATGTACAACAGGAAAATTTAAGACCTAAAAGCCTATTTTGTGAGAGAGACCACAGAATGGAGAAAAAGAGTGAGAGAGAGAGAGAGAAAGAGAAACAACAACAACAACAACAACAACAATAACTCCTTCCTCTTCTAAAGTGGAGAGTTAGTTTGGTCAACATGTTAGAGATGGCCAGAAAGACCTGAGATGCTTGCATGGTTTGTCATGAGGAATAAAGGGTGAACTCTTCATAAAATGGGGAAGAGACAAAAATCCTTATGTTAACTTTTAAGACTATGTAGCACTTGTCAGTTATTTTTCATTGTAATTCCTTTCTGTTATGTGCAAACATTTAGTGTTAGTTCTTTAAATGAGTTAACTTTTTTTTTCTGA
>SJYW01031399.1:0-49648 GCA_006410735.1 Raphicerus campestris | reverse complement strand
TAGAGCCCACCATGCTCCTCCGTACATGGGATTTTCCAGGCAAGAGTACTGGAGTTGGGTGCCATAGCCTTCTCCAATTCTTACCTGAGATGCTTTAAATGCTAAGCTGGGCAAACTTTAGAAAATGCTATGCTTGATTCCCTCTTATTCAGTCATGGAAACAGACCATATTCCCCTTGGTAAAGTGAATTGTTTTGCCCCAAAAGAAATAAATCTTCTAATGGACAGTCGTATGTACAACAGGAAAATTTAAGACCTAAAAGCCTATTTTGTGAGAGAGACCACAGAATGGAGAAAAAGAGTGAGAGAGAGAGAGAGAAAGAGAAACAACAACAACAACAACAACAACAATAACTCCTTCCTCTTCTAAAGTGGAGAGTTAGTTTGGTCAACATGTTAGAGATGGCCAGAAAGACCTGAGATGCTTGCATGGTTTGTCATGAGGAATAAAGGGTGAACTCTTCATAAAATGGGGAAGAGACAAAAATCCTTATGTTAACTTTTAAGACTATGTAGCACTTGTCAGTTATTTTTCATTGTAATTCCTTTCTGTTATGTGCAAACATTTAGTGTTAGTTCTTTAAATGAGTTAACTTTTTTTTTCTGATTTTTTTTCTGAAGGAAATTAGGGATATTATTATGCCTAAATCTGGAGTGAAATATGTGCACAGAGAGTCCTATGTTACCTATGAACTCCCCTGGTGACTCAGATGGTAGAGAATTTGCCTGCAATGTAGGAGACCTGAGTTTGATCCCTGGATCAGGAAGATCCTCTGGAGGAGGGCACAGCAATCTACTCCGGTATTCTTGTCCAGAGAATCTCAGGACAGAGAAGCCTGGTAGGCTACAGTCCATAGTATTGCACAGAGCTGGACATGACTGAAGCAACTTCACAGCACAGCCCAGAACATGTTGTCTATATCCCTATGACCACTCTTTGGGCATTACAACACATCAGTCTCACAAAACCTAGAGACAAGACAGCTATGGGAGCAAGAACAGGAGACAGGAACAAAAGAACCTACAGGAGATGCTTTGAGTATGCATAAATCAGGATACCAGCAAATTAAAACCTAGCTGACAAGTAAAACTGAGGGGACCCAATTTCCTCAGAAGAAGATGAGATAGGTTCAGGAGATCCATGACTTCATCACTGGAGAACACACATCTAAATTTTACTCTAGCAAAGAGGCTTAGATGAAAATTATATGCAACTGCTTTCTGTAGTAATTTTCCTCTATATTCACTATTCTGAAAGGAAGCTAATGTGATGAAGTAGCTGAATAGAGGCAGCATGAAGTGATTCTAAAGAATGGGATTGTAATAAAATAGCATTATCTCTGTGTAAAGTGAATTGGAAGCAAAGTTATCTGGGGAAACATAGCATTAGACCACAACTGAGAAGAAAGTTATATACAGACATGTTGGGATTATTTAGCAGAAGTTTTGAAGGGAAGAGTTCACTATCATTTGTGGACTTTTTCCGTGGTCTATAAACAGATCAAGGTATAAAAGATGAAAGAAAAGAAAACAAACACAAGGTTATAAAGGTCTGAAGAATGAAAAATGAAAATACTATCAAGTATGAAGAAAATTCAACATCTATTTAAGTGATTGACCACAAAACTCATATTTTAAAAATAAAATAAATCTGGAATATGGCCCTAGTGAATGCACTGCCATGATGTTCTTTTGTCTTTTAGAACTACTCCTTTGAGAATTGCCTCCACTTCTCTTCCACTCATTTGTTTCAATTGATTAAAACAGTGTGCCTTTTTTTTCCAACCTAAAAGCTTACACAGAAAAGGCATGTCTTCCATGGTTTCCATATTTTCCAAGCTCACCAAGGGGATATCTGTGTATAGGAATTCCAATTAAGCCTACATGATAATTTCAGTGTTTATTTATAAGTAATTCAATGAAAGTGCTTCAAAAAGAGTTCTGATGAGCTGTGGCATTTTCTGAGTTATTGGGGCTCACCAGGTGGTTCTAGTAATAAAGAATCTGCTCGACAATGAAGGAGACATAAGACATGAGTTTGATCCCTGGGTTAGGAAGATCCCATGAAGGAGAAAATGGCAATCCACCCCAATGTTCTTACCTGGAGAATGCCTTGGATGGAAGAGCCTGGTGGGCTACATTCCATTGGGTTGCAAAGAGTTGGGCACAACTGACCATCTGAGCACAAATATATGTAGATATGTATATGTTTTATTCTAATAGTTATTAATCTTTCATTTGGTTTTGTCAAAACTATTCAGTTTATTTCAGTTCAACTGCTCAGTTGTGTATGACTCTTCACAACCCCATGGACTGTAGTACACCAGGCTTCCCTGTCCATAATCAACTCCCAGAACTCAAACTCATGTTCATCAAGTTGGTGATGCCATCCAATCATCTCATCCTCTATCATCCCCTTCTCCTCCCACCTTCAGTCTTTCACAGCATCAAGGTCTTTTCAAATGAANTGTAGTACGCCAGGCTTCCCTGTCCATAATCAACTCCCAGAGCTCAAACTCATGTTCATCAAGTTGGTGATGCCATCCAATCATCTCATCCTCTATCATCCCCTTCTCCTCCCACCTTCAGTCTTTCACAGCATCAGGGTCTTTTCAAATGAATTTCAGCTTCAGCATCAGTCCTTCCAATGAATATTCAGGACTGATTTCCTTTAGGATTGACTGATTGGATCTCTTCGCAATCCAAGGGACTCTCAAGTGAAAACAATTACATCCTCTTAATACCTGCTACTGTTTTATTTTGCTGGAATTTTCCAAAGACTAGTACCAAAGTGTTTAAAATCAATATTATGTAGAAGACATAACACAAATGTTATTAAAAAATAACAGTAAAACTCATAATGATGACCACAAGGTGGAGATCAATTTGGCAGAATAATATCCTCCATGAAATACATCAAAAATACATCTACATATGGAAACATTCCCACATAATAACTACTGAATGCTGGCAGTCTTATATCACCAAAATGAGCATCAGAAAACTAGGTAGGACAAAAAAAAAAATGAGGGTGGGATTGGGGGCAGGGTATTGGGGCAGGATTTGCAATGCTTTTTGGGCTTCCCTGGTGGCTCAGATGGTAATGAACCCTCCTGCCAATGCAGGAGAAACAGGTTCAATCCCCAGGTTGGGAACATCCCCTGGAAAAGGAAATGGTAGTCCACTTTAGTATTCTTGCCTAGAAAATCCCAGGGACAGAGAATCCTAGTGGGCTACAGTCCATGGGGTCCTAATAAGTCAGATATGACTTAGTGACTAAGCTACAACAAGAACTGTTCCCCTAGGGGGATGCTGTGAAAAAGGAAAATTTCCCTCATCTTAGGAACATTCTTCACCATCTGAGAGGTGAGGCTCAGAGGAGAGTATACCAGCTGAATTGCTGATGGCAGGACAGAAGGATACCAGCAAAGATTGTCCTAGCCATGTCACTGCTCTTCCCAGCCCAAGACACATGCCTGCAGGTTTGTACAGTATCTGTGCACTAAGATATATAACGACTAAACATGATATGGTATTCTGGATGGGGCACTGGGCAGAAAAAGACCATTAGATAAACAAACAAACAAACAAAAAAAGGAAATCCAAATAGAGCATGGACTTTAATAATAATGTGTCTACACAGTTTCATGGCTCAGCTGGTAAAGAATCCGCCCACAATGTGGAAAACCTGGGTTTGATCCTTGGGTTGGGAAGGATTCCCTGGAGAAGGGAACAGCTACCCACTCCACTATTCTGGCCTGGAGGATTCCATGGCTAACTATAGTCCATGGGGCTGCAAAGAGTCAGACACAACTAGGTGACTTTCACTCATTCATTCACAGTTTCATTTATTATAATGAACATGTCATACCAGTATGCTGCTGCTACTGCTGCTGCTGCTAAGTCGCTGTCGCTTCAGTCATGTCCGACTCTGTGCGATCCCATGGACGGCAGCCCACCAGGCTCCCTGTCCCTGGGATCCTCCAGGCAAAAACACTGGAGTGGATTGCCATTTCCTTCTCCAATGCATGGAAGTGAAAAGTGAAAGTGAAGTCGCTCAGTCGTGTCTGACTCATAGCGACCCCATGGACTGCAGCCTACCAGGCTCCTCTGTCCATGGGGTTTTCCAGGCAAGAGTACTGGAGTGAGATGCCATTGCCTTCTCCTTCATACCGGTATAAAGTTTTAATAATAGGGAAAACTGGATTGGAGTATATTAGAACTGCCTGAACTAACTTTGCAACTGTTCTATAAATATAAAAAGTGTTCTAAAGCAAAAGTTAATTAAAGTAAATTAATTAGTTTGGAAAATTATTTTGACCTGTCTTCACTTTTTCATTGAGTAGACAGGCTATCAAGGAAATTCAAAACACTAATGATAAATTATTTTTTCCTCATTGTGGTAAAATGTACACAGGAAACATGAAAGTGAAAGTCACTCAGGTGTGCCTGACTCTTTGCAACCCCAAGGACTACACAGTCCATGGAATACTCCAGGGCAGAATAGTGGAGTGGGTAGCCTTTCACTTCTCCAGGGGATCTTCCCAACCCAGGAATCAAATTCAGGTTTCCCTTATTACAGGCAGATTCTTTACCCATTGAGCCACAAGGGAAGCCCAAGGGTACTGGAGTGGGTAGCCTATCCCTTCTCCAGCAGATCTTCCTGCTCTAGGAATTGAACTGGGGTCACCTGCATAGCAGGCAGATTCTTTACCAACTGGGCTATCAGGGAAGCCTCACCTAGCAAAACATTTACTATTTTAACAAATTAAATGTACAGAAATGCAGTATCAAGTACATTCCCATTGATGTGTAACAATCACTACCACATCTAAAAATTTTATATTCCATTTTTCTATCCCTCAGGCCCCTGAAACCATTATAATTTCTGCCTTTCATATAAATAGAACCATATAATATTTGTGCCTGGCTTATTTATCTTGGCATAATGTGTTCAAGGTTCATCCATACATCAAAATTGATCCTTTTTAAGACAGAATAGTATTTCAGTGTATATATATACCATATGTTGGAGAAGGAAATAGCAACCCACTCCAGTGTTCTTGCCTGGAGAATCCCAGGGATGGAGGAGCCTGGTGGGTTGCTGTCTGTGGGGTCACACAGAGTCGGACATGACTGAAGTGACTTAGCAGCAGCATACACCATATGCATTTATCCATTCATCGTTTAATGGACATTTGTGTTATGTCCATGTTCAAGCTATTGTGAATAATGTTCCTGTAACTTTTGATGTGTAAATATGTCTCAAATCTCTGTTTTCAATTAATCAAGTATATACCCAGAAGTGGTAATGCTGAATTGTGTGGTAATTATGTGTTTAAGTTTTCAAGGATTTGAAACAGTGATGTATAAATATCTCTTAAATCCTTGTTTTAAATTCTTTTGAGTATAAACCCAAAAGTGGAAATGCTGAATTACATGGTAATTATGTGTTTATGTTTTCAAGGACTTACCATAGAATAAGTTATTAAAAAAAAATTTACCCCACCTGATAAACATTGACACCTAGAACAAGAAAAGAGGCTTAGAGAAAAAGACTGGAGAAAAATATTCTCCCAAAAAATGCTGTGCTAAAGCATAGGACACTTGTGACTAAATACTACAGGATGAATTTTAAAAGATAAAGAAATCACTTTAATGAAGGAATATTATAGAGTAGGCATGAAGAAACACAGAGAGGAAAAGGGATAACAAAGATGGAAATAAGATATGAGTTTGCAGACCTGACTTCATTAGTTAACATAGAACATCTTATGTCAAGAATTATTGACTCTTAGTTGTAAAAACTAAACAGCCTCTTCATGAAGGTGAAAGTGGAGACTGAAAAAGTTGGTGTAAAACTTAACATTCAAACAATTAAAATTATAGTGTCTGGTCCCATCAATTCATGGCAAATAAATGCAGAAGCAATGGAAACAGTGACAGACTATTTTCTTGGGCTCCAAAATCACTGCGGACTGTGACTGCAGTCACGAAATTTAAAAGATGCTTCTTCCTCGAATATAAGCTATAACAAACCTAGAAAAATTTTTTTAAAATCAGAGACATCACTTTGTCAAAAAATATTTGTATATATAGTCAAAGCTATGGTTTCCCCAGTAGTCATGCACAGATGTGAGAGCTGGACCGTAAAAAAAGTTGACCACCCAAGAACTGATGCTTTCAAACTATGGTGTTGGAGAAGACTTTTGAGAATCACTTGGGCAGCAAAGAGATCAAACCAGTCAATCCTTAAGGAAATCAACCCTGAATATTCATTGGAAAGACTGATACTGAAGCTCCAATACTTTGGCCACCTGATGCAAAGAGCCAACTCATTAGAAAAGTCCCTGAATGATGGGAAAGACTGAGGGCAGAAAAAGAAGTCGGTGACAGAGGATGAGATGGTTGGATGGCATCATTAACTCAATGGACATGAGTTTAAGCAACTCTGGGAGATGGTGAAGGATAGGGAAGTCTGCCGTATTGCAGTCCATGGGGTTGCAAAGAGTGGAGTATTACTCAGCAACTGAACAACAAGTTGTAAAAACAGAAAGTGTATTACTTTACATGGGATATTAAAAATAAAAAGAAAAATTATTTGTGCCTTTTCTTATGTTACAAAAGGGAACTTATAAGTGTAATAATCACACATCAAAACTACGTAGTTCATACATGTTGTCCAGATTAAATTTATGTCCCTTTTACTCTCAGGATTTCCTTCTTTAGATAATAAAGTAGATGTACATACAAGTCAAAAAAGAAAATATCAGCTTGGGCTTATTTTTTTCTAGAATCATTCACAGTACCAGTGGATAGAAAGATCTTAAAATATTTCACATAAACTCTTCCAAATGATAGAATTGAAACTAGTATTTTTATCTTTGATATTTTTATGAATAAGTTGCCAAAATCTAGTCTAAAGAGGGTACATAAATTGAGATAGTTTCTTCCTAAATAAATATACAGACAAGATTGCCTCAAACAGAAAAAAATATTTTTAAAAAGAAGCTAAATAATTCATTTATATATTTGCACAATCTTTAAATTTATTTTTAATGGTAATAAAACATCTATCTAACTTAAGTGATCCAGATATAACTTTACAGGTAGATTCTTTACAGCTGAGCCACAGGGGAAGCCCAAACATCCACATGGCAACTGGAAATCAAGAATGTGTATGTGTGTGTATTTAATTCTTTTAATTATATAACATATTACTCTTTTTCTTTTCCCCAATTTGGCTCTGTATTATAGTTGCTCTTTTTTCTGTTTGTTAAATATGTATTACATATCTAATAAACACAGAAATTATCTCATATCTATCAGTGTATAGTATATGTCATTAATAGTTGATATGAATTAGTACTGAATATATTAACTCTAGTCAAAATAACATGAAAGAAAAACTGTACATCTTCCATTCACCTATTACATTTGATATTTAACTGTAAGTTTACAGAGGATATTAGGCCAACCAAAACTTGATTGTCTTACATTGCCTACAAAGTACCATTAACTTTTATAGTATTTTGTAGCAAATTCAAAACAGCAAATATAATGATCATTTTAATCAGAGATACAAAATTCAGTTGACTCTGAACCCAGATCCCCAAAAATTTGTAAGGATATTGCTAGTAGTGTCTTCAAAACTTGGTTCTTATGGTGTAGGTCAATATACACACGGTATTGAATTATATATGCAAAACTACTCCTTTGGCATTAGCTATCATTACTATATTACTGCCATTCAGTGAAAAATTATTGAAATTCCTTTGTGGTTGGCAAAATTTTCAACACAATATATTAGTGAACAAAATAAAAGTTCTTCCTATTGTGAAGTTTTGCTTCATATATATATATTATTTTTTTAATTTATTTATTTTAATTGGAGGCTAATTACAATATTGTATTGGTTCTGCCACACATCAGCATGAATTCACCATGGGCGTACACGTGTTCCCCATCTTGATCCCCCCTACCATCTCCCTCCCCATAACATCCCTCCTGGTCATCCCAGTGCACCAACACCAAGGATCCTGTATCAAACCTGGACTGGCGATTCCTTTCTTATATGATATTATGCATGTTTCCATGCCACCCCCCAAATCATCCCACCTTAGCCCTCTCCCACAGAGTCCAAAAGACTGTTCTATACATCTGTTACTCTTTTGCTGTCTCACATACAAGGTTATCATTACCATTTTTCTAAATTCCATATATATGGGTTAGTATACTGTACTGGTGTTTTTTTCTTTCTGGCTTAATTCACTCTGTATAACCAGCTCCAGTTTCATCCACCTCATTAGAACTGATTCAAATGTATTCTTTTAAATGGCTGAGTAATACTCCATTGTTTATATGTACCAAAGATTTCTTATCCATTCATCTGCTGATGGACATCTAGTTTGCTTCCATGCCCTGGCTATTAAAAGCAGTGCTGTGATGAACATTGGGGNACCTGCAATTCAGGAAACCCTGGTTTGATTCCTGAGTCAGGAATATCCTCTGGAGAAGGGATAGGCTACCTTCTCCAGTATTCTTGGGCTTCCCTCGTGGCTCAGCTGGTAAAGAATCCATCTGTAATGTGGGAGACCTGAGTTTGATCCCTGGGTTCAGAAGATCCCCTGGATAAGGGAAAGGTTACTAACTCCAGTATTCTTGACTAGAGAATTCCGTGGAGTGTACAGTCCATGGAGTCACAAAGAGTTGGGCACGACTGAGTGACTTCACTTAAATTATATCTGGACCTCTTCATGCTATTTTTGTAATTTCTTTTGAGACAGAAATTATTCAAAAATAAAAAGTTAAAAATAATAAAACATATACAATGTATGACAAGTTATGTAGGGTTGAAGAAACAGAGTTGGGAATGATTGCACTTTTAATTAGAATAATCAGGATTCCATTGGAAGCAATGATGCTAAAGCTGAAACTCCAGTACTTTGGCCATCTCATGTGAAGAGTTGACTCATTGGAAAAGACTCTGATGCTGGGAGGGATTGGGGGCAGGAGGAGAAGGGGATGAAAGAGGATGAGATGGCTGGATAGCATAATTGACTCAATGGATGTGAGTTTGAATGAACTCTGGGAGTTGGTGATGGACAGGGAGGCCTGGCGTGCTACAATTCATGGGATCGCAAAGAGAAGGAAACGACTGAGCGACTGAACTGAACTGAATCAGAATAAAAGTTACTGAGTAAATATCTTAAGTTGGACACAACAGAACAATAGGAAACTAAGGAACTAATAAACTATAAGACCATTTTTATTCTAAAAATATTCACATATATTGATTTATTTTGGCATCCCAAAATAAAACTTCTGCAGCCAATCAAAACTTCTGCAGGCTGTGTTCTGATTATTTGCCATTGTATTTGACCTCTTATTTAAATAGGAAATAACTCATAGTGACTTAAAAAAAAAAATTAGTCTACTAGCCACCACATTTGTCAGTGAGTAAATGGTTATATGTAAAAAAGGCACGTAGGGCTAATGTTTACCTCGAGTCTGTTCTTCATTCAACCTAATCATGTACATGCAAGACGTTCTCTAGTATAAATGTGGTTGAAATATATGTTACCTTTTCCTTAAGCTATTAAATACACCTCTTAACTAAGTTCTTTGCCTTCAAGTTCTTTCTCTTTCTCTTTTATCCTAACGGATAAACCTTTTAGACTGAAAGCATGATTGGTTAACTCACTGGATGACAAACCTTTAGTAGTCTTTCTGCATCCTACTGAATCAAATCCAAATACCTTTATCCCTGTTATGCCCAGAGTCTGGATCCCAGAACTGAGAAAATATGACGTCCATGGCAATGAAAAAGCAAAAGGGGGTTTTATTGCTAGCTCAAGCTATGGCTCCCATCTCATCCAGCACAGTGGAGTTTTGACGAGAGCCCTGAGTGCTGGATTACAGCAATATTTATACATTTAGCCCAGTTCAAATGATGCAACAGAAGAGTTCGCAAATGGCGATTGGTTAGTTCATGCACGTGTGGGATTTTTCAAACCACACAAATCACAAAATTTCATTGGTCAAATCACACAAATCACAAAATCTCATTGGCTCATGTTTGAATCAAAATCCCAATTCTGATTGGCTCATGTTTGGCACCAGAGCAGGACTTTCCCAGGGTGTGGTTCCCCGAAATCATGACTCAGGTTTTACAAGAATCTGAATCTTAGGCTTAGTATAACTTGTTGAGCCTGTCATGGCTCATGTCTGGTCCCTTAACAATCCCCACCATTTGGTCTCTTTTATTCTCCATTTTTCCCCAGCTGCATTTTTAAATGACACGTTATTTCTTGCACATCATGTGTACATGTAGGCATTTTCCACCCATGTCTTCTTTCTGTTCTTTATTCTAGAATATTAATCAATTCTAGCTTTCTTTGAGAATAATATCCTATATTTCAGCATTGTATATACATTCTTGTGTGATTTTCCAGTATGAAAATAATCAACTCTAATGAAATCTTACATTTCCTTGTCAGCACTCTTATGATAATACACATACTTGTAATTCCTCTTACAGATTTATATTCCTTGTGAATTCAAAAAATGTTTGCAAATGGAAAAATGCATAGGTTTTTGTTTGTTTGTTTGTTTGTTTACCACTGATAACCAATCTCAATGGGATTTCCCAGACAAGCATACTGGAGTGAATTTCCATTTCCTTCTCCAGGGGATCTTCTTAACCCAGAGATTAAACCCAGGCTCCCTACATTGCAGGCAGATTCTTTACCATCTGAGCCACTAGGGAAGCCCCATACAAACTCTAAGCACCTTCTAAATGTCTTATATATAGTATTGCTCACCCTGAGACCCACAAAATAGAAGTTTAAATGTGCAGAAGCTTCATGTGAAGGATTATCATCGCAAATCTAACAGCATCAGCTGAGGGGGGCGGGTTGGGCAGGGAAAGGTGGAAATGCTTCCTGATACAAAGGCATTGGCAGACACCACTGTTGTGTTCCACATCTAATCTACTGGCACAGTGGGTGATGGAATGCAGCATGCTCCCACTGAAATTGAAGAGCTCCAGCGGATGCAGCATTCCATCAACTTCAGGCTGGGACAGGCAGCTGTGAATGGTCTCAAACTTATCCAGCTCCCAGGCTAAAATCGCAGGGTGTGGTTAGCTACAACTCCCTTCCCTTAGCTGGGCCAGAGAGCATAAACAGTCCTAAAGCCAGTCTTGTAGAAGACAAGGCACTCTCATGCTGCACTGCTGAATCTGCTGGAATCACAGTACAGTTAAATGCTCTGGTACATTCCTGAATCCGGAGACACACTTGTGCCCCATGCACTCTCCAGCTGCGCAGGTCAAGCCAGGAACATGTACAATCCACACCGGAAACATCAGTTGATTACCTGGTCCTGATGGCCAAGTGGATTAGCATTCCACAGCTCCATGGGACTGTAACAATTAAAAAGACAGTTCTTGGCAGCCCATCACCTCCAGGGCACAACAGACAGCATACTGAAACACAATCCTAGTCTTTCTGTGACTAAAACCTACTTACTTAGCATAAAGCTAACTCTGAAAGACAGGATTCAGGTTTCTCACACACTGAGCAGTTAAGAAGACCCTCCCAGGGAAAGTAAGAAGAGAGCCACCACCCTTGCTCTCTCCCTTGGCCTCTCTAATGTTGGACAAGACTTCCCAGAAAGAAGTTAAACAACTATAAGGAAATTACTTTTTGTTAATGTCACCTGGGGACAACTCCAGGTCTCCTGGTTTGGGGACTAGCAGGAATTATGACTGTAGAACCATAGGATTCTGCAAGGCAATGTATTTTAAAAGCTGATGCCTGAAGGTGTGGCATGTTATCAGCCAGATTCCGTTCAGTTCAGTTCAGTTCAGTCGCTCAGTCATGTCCAACTCTTTGTGACCCCATGAGTTGCAGCATGCCAGGCCTCCCTGTCCATCACCAACTTCCGGGATTCACTCAGGCTTACATCCATCCAGTCGGTAGTGCCATCCAGCTATCTCATCCTCTTTCATCACCTTCTTCTACTGCCCTCAGTCACTCCCAGCATCAGAGTCTTTTCCAAAGAGTCAACTCTTCGCTTGAGGTGGCCAAAATACTGGAGTTTCTGCTTTAGCATCATTCCTGCCGAAGAACACCCAGGACTGATCTCCTTTAGAATGGACTGGATGAATCTCCTTGCAGGCCAAGGGATTCTCAAAAGTCTTCTCCAACACCACAGTTCAAAAGCATCAATTCTTCAGTGCTTAGCTTTCTTCACAGTACAACTCTCACATCCATACATGGCCACAGGAAAAACCATAGCCTTGACTAGACGGACCTTTGTTGGCAAAGTAGTGTCTCTGCTTTTCAAAATGCTGTTTAGGCTGGTCATAACTTTCCTTCCAAGGAGTAAGCATCTTTTCATTTCATGGCTGCAGTCACCATCTGCAGTGATTACAGAACTTCCAAAAATAAAGTCTGAGACTGTTTCCACTGTTTCCCCATCTATTTCCCATGAAGTGACGGAACTGGATTCCGTTTTCTTAGTTTTCTGAATGTTGAGCTTTAAGCCAACTTTTTCAATCTCCTCTTTCACTTACATCAAGAGGCTTTTAGTTCCTCTTCACTTTCTGCAATAAGGGTGGTGTCATATGCTTACCTGACATTATTGATATTTCTCCCAGCAATCTTGATTCCAACTTGTGCTTCTTCCAGCCCAGCGTTTCTCATGATGTACTCTGCATATAAGTTAAATAAGCAGGGTGACAATATACAGCCTTGATGGACTCCTTTTCTTGTTTGGAACCAGTCTGTTGTTCCATGTCCAGTTCTAACTGTTGCTTCCTGACCTGCATATAAGTTTCTAAAGAGACAGGTCAGGTGGTCTGGTATTCCTATCTCTTAAAGAATTTTTGCCAGTTTATTGTGATCCACACAGTCAAAGGCTTTGGCATAATCAATAAAGCAGAAATAGATGTTTTTCTGGAATCCTCTTGCTTTTTCAATGGTCCAGTGGATGTTGGCAATTTGATCTCTGGTTCCTCTGCCTTTCCTAAAAGCAGCTTGAACATCAGGAAGTTCACGGTTCATGCATTCCTGAAGCCTGGCGTGGAGAATTTTGAGCAGTACTTTACTAGCGTGTAAAATGAGTGCAATTATGTGATAGTTTGAGCATTCTTTGGCGTTGCCTTTCTTTGGGATTGGAATGAACAATGACCTTTTCCAGTCCTGTGGCCACTGCTGAGTTTTCCAAATTTGCTGGCTTTTTGAGTGCAGCACTTTCACAGCATCATCTTTCAGGATGTGAAATAGCTCAACTGGAATTCCATCACCTCCACTAGCTTTGTTCCTAGTGATGCTTGCTAAGGCCCGCTTGCTAAGATGTCTGGCTCTAGGTGAGTGATCACACCATCATTTTTATCTTGACCGTGAATATCTTTTTTGTACAGTTCTTTGTGTTCTTGCCACCTCCTCTTAATATCTTCTGCTTCTTTTAGGCCCATACCATTTCTGTCTTTTATTGAGCCCATCTTTCCATGAAATGTTCCCTTGGCATCTCTGATTTTATTGAGAAGGTAATGGCACCCCACTCCAGTACTCTTGCCTGGAAAGTCCCATGGATGGAGGAGCCTGGTGGGCTGCCCTCTATGGGGTCACACAGAGTCGGGCATGACTGAAGCAACTTAGCAACAGTAACAGCAGTAATTTTATTGAAGAGATCTCTATTCTTTCCCATTCTGTTGTTCTCCTCCATTTCTTTGCATTGATCACTGAGGAAGGCTTTCATATCTCTCCTTGCTATTTTTTGGAACTCTGCATTAGGCATAGGGTAGCTCTTCCTGGCTGCTGTCCCTGGCCTCTGGAGGTGGGTAGATCTTCCTGGTTGCCGACTCTGTCCTCTGGAGAGGGGTAGCTCCTTCTGGCTGCTGCCCCTGGTCTCTAGCTTGGGGGTAGCTCCTCCCAATCACTGCCCCTTGCCTTGGACGGCAGGTAGCTCCTCTTGGCCACTCCTGCGCTGTCACAGCCTGGTACTCTCAGCTGCCACCTCTGACCTCGGATGTGGGGTAGTTCTTCTCGGCCATACTTCTGAAATATGAGCTAAGATAGGAGCTATTAGGAGATAGGAGATATTAAATAAAACTCCTCCCGTGAAACACTGACTGAAGACACCAGGCTTCCCTGTCCTTTACTATCTCCTGGAGTTTACTCAAACTCATGTCCATAGAGTCAGCAATGCCATTCCATCTTGTCTTCTGTCTCCCCTTTTTCCTCTTGCCCTCAAATTCTTCCAGGATCAGGGTCTTTTCCAATGAATCGGCTCTTCACATCAGGTGCCCAAAGTATCTGATGCTGAAGTTTCAGCTTCAGCATCAAGACCTTCTAATGAATTTCAGGGTTGATTTCCTTTAGGATTGACTTGCTTGATTTTGTTCAGTTCAAGGGACTTTCTAGAGTCTTCTCCAGCACCACAGGTTGAAAGTATCGATTCTTTGGCGCTCAGCCTTCTTTATGGTCCAACTCTCATGTTTGTGTTTGACTACTGGAAAAACCATTGCTTTTTCTATACAGAGCTTTGTCAGCAAAATGATGTCTCCACTCTTTAATATGGTGTCTAGGTCTGTCATAATTTTTCTTCAAAGGAAGTGAAAAATCTTTACTCTGAAGGTTATAAGACATTGATGAAATAAAATGAAATCAATGAAAGTAAATGGAAAGATATACTGTTCTCAAGAACTGGAAGAGTCGATGTAATTAAAATGTTCATATTATGCAAAGCAATCTATAGATAAAAACAATCCCTATCATAATACCAAGTCATGTCATTTTTTATGGTCTAGAACAAATAATCCCAAAATTTGCATGGGACTGCTAATGACCCCAATATAGCCAAAACAATTCTGAGAGTAAAAGGCAAAGCTGAAAGTATCATGTCCTTTATTTCTAACTATGGTCAAGCTCTAAAAGTTCAAATAGTATGGTAATGGCACAAAAATAAACATGTAGATCAGTGAAAAAGTAGAATGCCCAGAAGTTACTTTTTTGTTTTTGTTGTTTAATATATCTATGACAATGGATCCAAAAATATAAAATGAAGAAAAGATGGTCTCTTTGATAAGCAATGTTGGGAAAACAGAACTTCAACAAGTGGCATATTTAAAATGGACCACTTTCTTATACCACATACAAAAATAAACTCATAATATATTAAAGACTTAAATGTTACAACTGAAGCCAAGAAGATCCTAGAGGAAAACATTAAACAATGTACTCCCTGACATCGGTCTTAATATTGTGTTTTTTTTTATATGTCTCTGTGATATACAGATTTTTCCCCTCTGTATTATATTCATTACCAATTTTACATAAATAAGATTAAAATAGAAGATCATACCCATTACAGAATAATTTATATCATATAATTTAAATCAATGATTCAAATTATATAAAAATTTAGGTCTTATATTTCAAGTTCTTAATTATTTATATAAAAAGTTAGCTCATATTTCAAGTTCTTAATTCTCATTTTCCATAATAGCACGTTTCAAAGTCATGTCTAGTCAATAATTGATATTAAACATTTAAAAATAAAGTACAGAGTGATTTCTTGAGAATCAGGCTGAAATGCCCCGTGCGTGGCCAGACTGAACTAACTTGGGCTAGCAAACCAGACTGTGGGATAGCTACTATGCAAAACGCTCAAATATAAGACACCACCAGGACCGCGCACAGAACAAAGGATGGATTGGTAATAGCTAGCTGCAGACCATCCCCCTCCGGTGACAGGCAGCCAGAGCCTTAAGGGTTGGAAGAGGGCAGTCGCAGCCCAAAAGAGACATTACCTATCAAATTAAAAGCAGGTTTCTTTGCTAACTAAGACTTCTGGGGGTTCTAGACAGTCATCATCCATCTGAGAAGGAACGTCAGTGGTACACCCAGAAAACTGAGCACCACGGAAATGCCATAAGTCACAGCGATTGGGCTCGCCAAACTCCTGAGCTACTCAGACCTGGGAAGGGCACAAAATGCAGGCCCAACCAAATCTGCACCTCTGAGGGCTTCCTGAGCGCCAAGCCTGAGTGGCTTAGACCAGGGAGGTTCATGAAGCCTAGGCCCGCCTCAAATGGTTCCCCGGCAGAGCAATGTAGAGCCTGAGCGGTGTGCACCATGAGCAGGGGCAAGCCCAGCGTGGAGTCCACCACCGCCCTCCCTGTGTCATGACGGAAATCAGACACTGAAAAGACCAGCAAACAGAGGAAGTCAAACAGAGGGAACCACCTTGGTAGTGACCCCACACAGCCCACAATGCCAGAGAAAGGGCCAGATATACCTTTACTACTTTTATGATCAATCTTTTTTTTTTTTTTGAGTTGATGTGGTTGTGTGATTATTTTTTCTTCTTTTTTTAAATTTTATTTTTTCTTCTTTTCTTTTTCTTACTTTTTTAAACTTTCTTAAAATTTTAAGTCCTGTTTCTCTAATTATTATTTTTATAACCTATTATTATTATTAAAAAAACAATTTTTAAAGCAAACACTGTATATAGTCTTTTTGTGGCTGATTTTTTTTTTTTAATACTTCCTGTGGCTTTTCTTTTCTCCTTCTTCTTTTCTTTAAAATTGTATTTTTGAAAATCCAATCTCTACACCAGATTTTTAATCTTTGCTTTTTGGTATTTGTTGTCAATTTTGTACATTTAAAAACGCAATCTTCAGAACCCAATTTTACCTGAGAGAGAGATTACTGGCTTGACCACTCTCTCCTCCTTTGGACTCTCCTTTTTCTCTACCAGGTGGCCTCTATCTCCTCCCTCCCCCTTCTCTTCTCTACCCAACTCTATGAATCTCTGTGTGTTCCAGAAGGTGGAGAACACTCAGGGGACTGATTACTGGCTGGATCTGTTTCCCTCCTTTTCATCTACCTCTTTTATCCTCCTGGCCACCTCTGTATACTTCCTCCCTCTCCTCTTCCCTGTATAACTCCATGAACACCTCTGAACAGTCCAGACTGTGGAGCACACATAAGGAAGTGATTACTGGCTAGCTTGCTCTCTCCTCATTTGATCCCTCCTCATCCCATTACAGTCAACTCTAACTACCCCCTCCCTCTTCTCATCTCCATGTAACTCAGTGAACCTCTATGGGTGACCCTCAATGTGGAGAAACCTTTCATCTTTAACCTAGAGGTTTTATCATCAGTGTTGTATAGATGAAGTCCTGAGGCTATTGCAAAAATAAAACTGAAAACCAGAAACAGGAGGCTTAAGTCCAAATCCTGAGAACATCAGAGAAATCCTGAATCTAGGGAACATTAATCAATAGGAGCTCAACAAATGCCTCCATATCTACACTGAAACCAAGCATCACCCAAGGGCCAACAAGTTCCAGAGCAAGACATACCATGCAAATTCTCCAGCAACACAGGAACGCACCACTGATCTTCAATATACAGGCAGCTCAAATCTACTCCAAAACCATTGACATCTCATAACCCAGTAATGGACACTTCACAGCACTCCAGACAGAAGAAATCCAGCTCCACCCACCAGAACTCCAACACATGCCTCCTTAGTCAAGAAACTTTGACAAGCCACTGATATAACCCAACACACAGTGAGGAAACTCCATAATAAAGAGAACTCCACAAATTCCCAGAATATAGAAAGGCCACCCCAAACGCAGCAATATAACCAAGATGAAGAGACAGAGGAATACCCAGCACGTAAGGGAACAGGAGAAATGCCCACTAAACCAAACAAAGAGGAAGAAATAGGGAATCTACCTGAGAAAGAATTCCAAATATTGATAGTGAAAATGATCCAAAATCTTGAAATCAAAATGGAATCACAGATAAATAGAATGGAGACAAGCACTGCAAAGATGCAAGAAAGGTTTAACAAGGACCTAGAAGAAATAAAAAAGAGTCAATATATAATGAATAATGCAATAAATGAGATCAGAAACACTCTGGAGGCAAGAAATAGTAGAATAACTGAGGCAGAAGATAGGATTAGTGAAATAGGAGATAGAATGGTAGAAATAAATGAATCAGAGAGGAAAAAAGAAAAACAAATTAAAAGAAATGAGGACAAGCTCAGAGACCTCCAGGACAATATGAAATGCTCCAACATACGAATTATAGGAANCCCTTGACTCATTTATTTAATCGCTAAAGAATCAGAGAGAGTAAATGATGGTTACATGGAAAACGTGTTGGAGTGTGTGTGAGGGGTACTGGGGGGAATTTCACCCCAGAATGCCACTAAGAGCCACTTGTCACCAGCCTTGTCACTTGTGCTAAGAAAGAAATGTGCACGACCCAGGACCATCTGTGAGCCTCTCCATTTCTCTTTCATGCCTGATTGTCCAACACCCTCATTATTCTTGCTAGCTTATTTCTTTTCCAATTCTCTACTTTTCTGGGGCAACAGGTCAGATGTGACTCACAGTGCTGAGTGTTCTACTGGGAACTTGTCTGCCTTCCGTGGAGAGGCTGGAAGGATCCTGCCCTTCCGGGCAGTTCTGCTTACAGCCTCCTGGCCCCAGGAGCCCAGTGAGAGCCCTCCCCTCCCTCTGTGCCAGAAACCTGCTTTCTTGTGGGCTGAGGGGCAAGAAGGTGAGGCTCCCTCGCTTGGTCACCACTTCATCATTTGTAACCATTCCATCCCTGCCTGGTGGGAAGGAAAGTACCATGTGAGGTTCCCAGCTCACGTTCTTCTCTCAGCCCTCCTCCATGATAACTTTGTGGATGTGGGCTCGTTGGTTGGGTAACCTCCTTGCCCCAGCTGCTATTTGAAAAAACGATGGGAACAAAATGAGATAATCTGGGCACAAGGCAGAGCACAAGGCTTGGCTTTCAGTAAATCATTTGTAAAAGTTAGTGTGAAGTAGTAGCAGTAGCAGTAGCAGGGGCAGAAGGAAATAAATACGAAGGTGGTCTGGGTATTGGAGGAAGGTCCTCAGCGCGGACCTCAAGGAATGGGGCTGTGGTCACCAGCCACAGGCATCTATGTGCCACGGTCCCTGTGGCCCACCATTCCCCTTGCGGCATACCATCTTTGCTGGCCGAAGTTACCAATGAAGAATGATGCTTGATTCACTAGTTCTGCGAACAGGGGGATATGTCAAATCTTTTAACAAATACGTTATTGACTTACCTTATTTCAAAGACGTAAATGTAGAACGAGGTCACTTAACCCTGAAGGCAGAAGTCAATAAATGGTATATATTTTTTGAGCCCTGCTTTTGGTGTATATACATGAGGAATACCAGTTACTTAGCAGTTTGGAATTGATTCTGATTGTTTGGGGTGGCATTGACTGATATGATTACTAAGTGGATCCCCTGGTCTTGGGGAAATGGAAGTGTTTATATAACTGAAAAATTAGATTGTGATCAAACAAATATTTTTATAAATGATTGTCATGCAGACATATGGAGAGCTAAGGCCTAAGCTGGCCATGCTGTGGCCAGTCAGTCATTCTCTGGGAAGTAGCCTAACCTGCAGTATGGAGCGTGGCTTCAGGCAGTGGACATCTTCATTTGAAGAGTGCCTTTCACCTTAGGAAGAACTTTCATATAAATTATCTCATTGTAGCCTCAGCTAATATGCTCTTTTTCACAATGGGTGCCATGTAGTACCACGATGGGAGGAAAAGCCGACAGTGGTCACAACAGAGCCAGGCGAGGAAGGATTTTTTCAAATAATCCCCTGGCTACTAGTCCTTTCCTGTCCTGTGATGAACCAAAGGATGGTTTTCCAACACAGTCCAAAGTCCCAACAGAATAAGCCTATTTGTTAATAGCGCAGGTTCTAAGGAATCATATTATTCAGTAAATTTAAATGTTGGTGCAGTTTCCTTAGTTTCTAAGGGAACTTGAGAAGTTCACTTTACAAGAAAAATACACGTGGTATTTTTAAAAACATTTATTTGTTTATTTTTGTCCGTGTTGGGTCTTTGCTCCTGCAAGGGCTTTCTCTAGCTGCGGAGGGCAGGGACTACACTCTCTAGTTGCGGTGCACAGGTTTCTCATTGCAGTGGCTACTCTCATTGCGGAGCACAGGCTCTAGGGCCCAAGGGCCTCAGTAGTAGTGGGCTCAACAGTGGCATCACTAGGGGTCTAGGGTACAGGCTCAGGAGTTGTGGTGCATGGGCTTAGTTGCTCCTTGGCATGTGAGAGACTTCCTGGACCAGGGATTGAACCTGTGTCTCCTGCACTGGCCGGTGGATTCTCTACCTCTGAGCCACCAATGAAACCCCCACGCATTGTATTTTTATCTAGATCATTTCAGGATTTCTGTGAGATCATTTCAGAGGCAGACTCAGTTCCCTGCAGAACTGAGGCCTGACATTCACATTTGATCAGTCACCCCAATTTGAAAAAATTCATTTCCATTGGTAGGAAACCTTACAGTCCGTTCCCTTTACCTAAAAGTGTTATGTGGTGAGTGCTTAACTCTCAGAAAGTTGGAATTTAGATTTATTCAGAAATATTATAGGATACCCTATAAGATATCCTGGAATATTGTGCTAGACACCACCAAGCTTCTCAGTGCCCTTTGCTGAAGTGCATCTGAACTGCCTGCCTTTGTGGGAGGTTTATCTCTGGGTTCTGATTCCACGTTGAATGTACTCCCAGCTTGAGCTCCATTTATGTTCAATCAATACTCTGTGTCATGCTGAACTGGAAGACCAAATCCAGTGGATCAAGTTTGTCGCTGGATGCATAGAGGCTAAGTTTCAGATCATTGAAAACATACCGTACTAGCTTTGTCTCCATGACAGTCTCAATTTTGTATGTGTTCCCACAGGAGAGGAGGACACGGAACTGTCAGGAGATGTGCTCCCAGGCACGGGAGGCCTGGATGAAGAGTCAGAGGCTCTAAGCACACTTGCTTCAGTGACCACAGAACCTTACATCATCGGTATAAATTCTACTCTTATTGAAGAAGACACAGACCAGTTAGAGTTTATACTAATGGTGTTGATTCCAGTGATTTTACTGTCTCTCCTGCTTCTATCAGCGATACTCATGATAATATACCATAAAAGAAAAAGGAATAAACAAGGTAAATATTTTGCCTGTTCTCATTTCTAGACAACTGCTCCATGTGTTCATGAATAATTGATAAAACACAATACTTTCTGCTTCCACACAGAGCCCTCTAGCCAAGGATCTCAGAGTGTTTTACAGACACGTGAGTATTATTCTAACACCTGCCTGGAGATGGGATGGGGTGGGAAAAGAAACTGAGATGTTTTTAAGTGAAGCAACTACATAAAATAATGAGTGATGACTTGTTTCAGTGACATTTTCCAGAATTTAGAAATGTCATATACCTTTCTATTTAAAAAAAGAAAGAGAGGATGCCTTCGGCCTAAACTGAAAATTGAAACACAGCTTCCATCTCTGTATCTAACCTGGATGAGGGCCTTGTATAATTTGGGCCAGTGTTGGTCATTGTACCCAGTTGTGGATGTGACTGGTGATAGAAGAAAAGTCTGATGCTGTAAGGAGCAATATTGCATAGGAACCTGGAATGTTAGGTCATGAATCAAGGTAAATTGGAAGTGGTCAAACAGGAGATGGCTAGAGTGAACGTTGACATTTTAGGAATCAGCAAATTAAAATGGACTGGAATGGGTGAATTTAACTCAAATGACCATTATATTTACTATCGTGGGGAAAAATCCCTTAGAAGAAATGGAGTAGCCATCATAGACAACAAGAGAGTCCAAAATGCAGTACTTGGATGCAATCTCAAAAACAAGAGAATGATCTCTGTTCATTTCCAAGGCAAACCATCCAATATCATGGTAATGCATGTCTATGCCCCGACCAGTAATGCTGAAGAAGCTGAAATGGAACAGTTCTATGAAGACCTAAAAGACCTTTTAGAACTAACACCCCCCAAAGATGTCCTTTTCATTATAGGGGACTGGAATGCAAAAGTAAGAAGTCAAGAAAAACTTGGAGTAACAGGCAAATTTGGCCTTGGAGTACAGAATGAAGTAGGGCAAAGGCTAATAGAGTTTTGCCAAGAGAACGCACTGGTCATAGCAAACACCCTCTTCCAACAACACAAGAAAAGACTCTACACATGAACATCACCAGATGGTCAACACTGAAATCAGATTGATTATATCCTTTGCAGCCAAAGATGGAGAAGCTCTATACAGTCAGCAAAAACAAGACTGGGAGCTGACTGTGGCTCAGATCATGAGCTCCTTACTGCCAAATTCAGACTTAAATTGAAGAAAGTAGGGAAAACCACTAGCCTATTCAGGTATGACCTAAATCAAATCCCTTATGACCTATACAGTGGAAGTGAGAAATAGATTGAAGGGATTAGATCTGATAGAATGCCTGAAGAACTATGAACAGATTCATGACATTGTACAGAAGACAGGGATCAAGACCATCCCCAAGAAAAAGTAAAGCAAAAAACGAAAATGCTGTCTCTGGAGGTCTTACAAATAGCTGAGAAAAGAGAAGCAAAATGCAAAGGAGAAAAGGAAAGATATACCCATTTGAATGCAGAGTTCCAAAGAATAGCAAGGAGAGAGAAGAAAGCCTTCTCAGTGATCAGTGCAAAGAAATAGAGGAAACAATAGAATGGGAAAGACTAGAGATCTCTTCAAGAAAATTAGAGATAGCTAGGGAACATTTCATGCAAAGAAGGGCACAATAAAGGACAGAAATGGTATGGACCTAACAGAAGCAGAAGATATTAAGAAGAGGTGGCAAGAATACACAGAAGAACTGTACAAAAAAGAGCTTCACGACCCAAATAACCACAATGGTGTGATCACTCACCTAGAGCCAGACATCCTGGAATGTGAAGTCAAGTGGGCCTTAAGAAGCATCACTACGAACAAAGCTAGTGGAGGTGATGGAATTCCAGTTGAGCTATTTCAAATCCTAAAAGATGATGCTGTGAAAGTGCTGCACTCAGTATGCCAGCAAATTTAGAAAACTCAGCAGTGGCCACAGGACTGGAAAAGGTCAGTTTTCACTCCAATCCCAAAGAAAGACAATGCTAAAGAATGTTCAAACTATCTCCCAATTACACTCATCTCACACACTAGGAAAGTAATGCTCAAAATTATCCAAGCCAGGCTTCAACAGTGCATGAACTGTGAACTTCCAGATTTTCAAGCAGGATTTAGAAAAGGCAGAGGAATCAGAGGTCAAATTACCAAAATCCCTTGGATCATCAAAAAACCAGAGAGTTCCAGAAAAACATCTACTTCTGTTTTATTGACTATGCTAAAGCCTTTGACTGTGTGGATCATGACAAACTGTGGAAATTTCTTCAAGAGATGGGAATACCAGCCCACCTAACCTGCCTCTTGAGAAACCTGTATGTAGGTAAGGAAGCAACAGTTAGAACTGGACATGGAACAACAGACTGGTTCCAAATAGGAAAAGGAGTACGTCAAGGCTGTATATTGTCACCCTGCTTATTTAACTTATATGCAGAGTACATCATGAGAANTATGCAGGTCAGGAAGCAACAGTTAGAACTGGACATGGAACAACAGACTGGTTCCAAATAGGAAAAGGAGTACGTCAAGGCTGTATATTGTCACCCTGCTTATTTAACTTATATGCAGAGTACATCATGAGAAACACTGGGCTGCATGAAGCACAAGCTGGAATCAAGATTGTTGGGAGAAATATCAGTACCTCAGATATGCAGATGACACTACCCTTATGGCAGAAAGTGAGGAGGAACTAAAAAGCCTGTTGATGAAAGTGAAAGAAAGTGAAAAAGTTGGCTTAAAGCTCAACATTCAGAAAACTAAGATCGTGGCATCCAGTCCCATCACTTCATGGCAAATAGACAGGGAAACAGTGGAAACAGTGACAGACTTTATTTTTGAGGGGCTCCATAATCACATGGTGCCTGCAGCCATGAAATTAAAAGACACTTGCTCCTTGGAAGACAAGCTATGACCAACCTAGATAGCATATTAAAAAGCAGAGACATTACTTTACCAACAAAGGTCCATTTAGTGAAAGCTATGGTTTCTCCAGTGGTCATATATGGATGTGAGAGTTGGACTGTGAAGAGAGCTGAGCACTGAAGAATTGATGCTTTTGAACTGTGATGTTGGAGAAGAGTCTTGAGAGTCCCTTGAACTGCAAGGAGATCCAACCAATCCATCCTAAAGGAAATCGTCCTGGGTGTTCATTGGAAGGACTTATGCTGAAGCTGAAACTCCAATACTCTGGCTGCCTGATGCGAAGAACTGGCTCATTTGAAAAGACCCTGATGCTGGGCAAGATTGAAGGCAGAGGGGGAAGGGGACGACAGAGGATGAGATGGTTGGATGGCATCACTGACTCAATGGACATGAGTTTGAGTAAACTCCAGGAGTTCGTGATGGGCAGGGAAGCCTGACCTGTTGCAGTCCATGGGGTCGCAAAGAGTCGGACACGACTGAGTGACTGAACTGAACTGAGCTGAACTGGTCAGTGTATTGCTTTCTGACCTTTGGAGGAGACGGTCAGGCTGGTGAAGCAGTGGGTTCGACTAGGGCCCTGGTGGCCAGGCTGGCGTCCTTGAGTCATCACCATGAGAAGAGGATTCTTCCGTCTGTGTTTTGTCACAGGCACTGTTTTCTCTACCATGCCACACACCCATTTGATCTTGAAAAGGCCTGGGTAAAGCATGCTTCTTAGTCCTATTTAAGCTATGCTAACTTTTAAAATGAAATTCCTAGTTGGCTAAAGATGTAAATAGTAAACCAGTAGTAAATAGTAAACCATCAGTAGTAAACCAATCTGATAGATCATTCCCTGGGTCAGTGATACAGTCTGAGAAGATTCACTTCCAATGCCAGGACTTTCAAATACAAGGTTTGGGGATGGTTGTGGGTCCAAAACCAACTTGGGTTCTTTTGGCTTATGTTGCTAAAAATGACTCCAATTAGATTTTCAAGTTGAAGCCTTTAGACATTCCAAAAATCACTCAAGGGTGATACAAAACTCACTTTTTGTCTTTCACATCCTCTAACAGAGGACCCCTGTCTTTGGGGGCATGCCTTAGGCCTGCAGGTCCCTACACCATCCTTGTACCAGGAGAAGCTTTAAGCTCTTGCAGAGCTGTAAATGGTCATTTTCCATTATGCCAACAGGTAGGGCAAACGTGAACTGGGAAGGAAGCACTGAAGTGCATTACCTTTCATGGCAAGGACTGATGTAATAGATTCCAAGAAAGTAGGAAATATATGTTTTTCCACTGCTTGTGATTTCGGGGTGACCTAATAACAGTGATCACGTGGGAGCTCTTTTGTAAGCCAGAGAAAAAGAAAAAGCAGAGATGCCTGGGTCTTTTTTTTTTTTTTCAAATTAAGGATAGTAGAACTTCTCAGGTGGTCCAGTGGCTAAGACTCCATGCTCCTAATACACAGGGCCCTGGTTCGATCCCTGGTCAGGGAATTAGAGCCCCATGCTGTAACTAAGAACCAGCACAGCCAAATCAAAACAAGAACAAAAAATAAAGTAGGGAAAGTAGAATTTCCTGCCCAAATCGTAGGCTATAGCTGGTCTTAGCTAATAGAGTCCTGGGGTCGGGGGAGTTTGGGGTTGACTAGTCAAATGGTCATCCTTTAAGGCACTGAATCCAGAAAGGGATTTTTCACTGAACTTCATTTCCAGACGCTCAAGATTCAAAAGCCGTTCACAAGTGAGCACTGACCTTGGACAGGGTCCATGAGTTTGTGCCGCTCCCTTCCCTAAGGCCTCCTACCTGGTTGACGCTGTGTCTTCTGTCTGGAATTTCCTTCTTGGCTGCTTGGCAGACTGCCACCCCATTCTACAATGTGCAGTTCTAAGGTTTTTATGAAGAGCTGAGTACTCAGACCCCAGGCAAAATTAATCACCACCTCCTGACTGTGTTCACACTTACTTTGCACAGTCGTGAATACTGTCATCAGCTGCGTGACTTGCCTTTTTTTGGGTCTCTCTTTCTTACTAGGTGATGTTCTCTTTAAGGTCCAAAAGAACCAGGAACTTGTCTTATTCATCTTGTGGAGTAGTGTGGCAGGGAGGTTATAGGGACAGATTCTGGAATACTCTGCTTAACTGGCTTTTCTATTTCCTAGTTTTATAACCTCTGGTTCAGTTTCCTCATCTGTTAAATGGGCAAAACTCAGTGCCACCTCATAGAGTTGTTGGGAGAATTAAGCGGATTCATTTATGTAAAAACATTTAGGAAAAAACAGTACCTGCGTATTCTAAGTAGAAGCTGATTATTTTCACCCCTTTATCTCACCGTGCCTTGCCCAACACATTACTAGCTGCTCAATAAATGTGTATTGCAGAGATGAGCTGAGGAAAGAATGTGAGAACTTTTTTTAGAGAACACATTCTCAGAGGTAAAAGTAAATTTGCACATTATTCTTAACACAAATTGACACATTGTTTTTACTTTAAATGTGCCTCACCTTAAGAAAACACAAATGGAAAACTTAGAATTTCAAAGCAGTTGCTTATCACCAAAGTTCTAGGTCCAGAGAGCTGTATTTGAATATCTTCTTTTACTCACCATTCCTTTAATATAGATACAGATGGTTAACGATGAATCTCTCTTCAGACAGCTAAAAAAATTCACAAACATTGCCCACCAAAATCCACCCATTCATATTTAACATTATAATAGCAAGGCAGTAAAAGGAGACTATTTAAATGAACAGAATTTGATTTAAATATATTTTTTATCTATCTTTCCAGGAAAAATAAAACTGTCATACTGGGTCAGACCAGCATGTTGCTTGGAAAGTTCTCAAAGGAACGTTTTGTGGCAGGTCAGAGAGGATGTCCTGTGCTTAGGAATAGACTACAGCCTGATGTATTCTTCTACACCAAGAAATGTCTTGAAATTTGACAGCGGGGGAGCATTTGGCCAACATTTTTGGAAAGACTACTTCACCTGCAGGGGAATTACCCTTTTTTCTTCGGCCCTGCCTGTTCCGTGTCCAGGAAAAGGGAAGGCTATGGAGTGACTCGATGTCCAATGGCCCTTCTCCCCAGACTCGCAGGCATTAGATCTGCAGTTGTTATTATTTAATATTTATTAGGTGTCTTGATGGGCTGCCTCTCTGGGAAAGAGCTGCAGGGGAAACAGCTGGCAGTAAAGCATCGCTTTAAACAGGCTGTGGCTCCAGGACACCTGGCTTGGCTCACGCTCCAGAAAGACACTCGCGTTGAGCAGGAAGCCAGATAAGCAAGACGGTCTCATGCTGCGCTCCGGCCCCGGCCCCACCCCGCGCTGCTCCGGTCGTCTGCACCGGAGAGTAGCCGGAAGGGGGCCCCGGGGGCCAAGGGGGCGTCCTGTGGGAGGAGGAGGTGTCCTCACGGAGGAGGACAGGGAATGTCAGGGCTGTAGGAGGCAAAATGGAATTAAGTGCAGGTGGGGCCTGTGCGAGAGCCTCTGGGGCGCACAGGGAGAAGGTGGCTGTTAATAAAGAGACGAAGCCAGGTGGAGTGGAGCGGGCAGGGCCTGATTGCCTGGACGGGTAATTGGTCTCCCTCCCGGTTTAATGCTCTGCTCTGGGGCGCCCTCCCAGATGTTTTCGCGTTGCCATGGCGGCCGGGGCAGGGGTAATGGCCGTGGAGCAGGGGAGATGAAGCCACAGGAGGCTTTTTGCTCTGTTTGAATACCGATTACAGGAGCTTCGCATTCGGTGCATCTGGGGCACTTTTGTAATGGGTTTTTAAACTTTTCCATCATGTGCACGCAGGTCTAGCTCCAGCTCACAGCGAAGCCTGCAGGCGCCCAGATTAGAAAGATAAATCCACCCCCTCGAGAGTGGGGCTGTGGGGCCGTTTGTTCTGAGAGAAATTATTAAGGGGCTATTAAGCAGGGAAAGAGGGGGAGCGGGGAGGCGGTAATGACAAAACAGGGGCATTTTTGTGGGTCATTTGTGAAGAAGGTTCGGTTGTATAGGAGCTTTATTTATAGTAAAATCCTTTAAGGAAAAGAGCCTGAAAATGTTAGATGAAAAATGCATGTATATAAAAATAAGGTGAACATCCCTCCCTTTCCCAGTCTAAGTGTCCAGAGGAGTCCGATGTCTGCAGGAAGCTTCAGATTCTTGCCCAAGAGTGGGAGGACACAACCTACAGCCCCTCAAAGGGAAGCAGTGATGGCATGAAACTGGCAACCGTGCCCAGCTTCCCGGGGTTAGCGGTGCCATTAAAGCTTGCCAACCCACAGGAAATTACAGTGGCTCCTGGCTGCCAGGAGCTCAGTTCCAGGTGTCTGCTGGTTGTGCTCCCTGGCTGGGGGCCTCCCCTCTGCCCAGCAGACAAAGGAGGCCTCTGATGGCTGAGCATCAGGACCATCTGACTAGTGGTTCTCTGTAAAGCATTGTGGTTCTCAGTGGCTTCTCACATCATAAGAGGTGCAGTGGGGCTGTGCTGTCCACTCACCGGCCATCACTGCCACGTTTCTCTGGGTTCATCTGTTCCCTTGCCAAGCGAAAGAGAGGCTAAACTGGGACACTGGGCTCTAATTCTTGCCACATGTTCATTATGGAATCTGATCCGCATCCAAGCCATTTTGCAGACTGTCACCTGACGCATCTCAANCTCACGCTCCAGAAAGACACTCGCGTTGAGCAGGAAGCCAGATAAGCAAGACGGTCTCATGCTGCGCTCCGGCCCCGGCCCCACCCCGCGCTGCTCCGGTCGTCTGCACCGGAGAGTAGCCGGAAGGGGGCCCCGGGGGCCAAGGGGGCGTCCTGTGGGAGGAGGAGGTGTCCTCACGGAGGAGGACAGGGAATGTCAGGGCTGTAGGAGGCAAAATGGAATTAAGTGCAGGTGGGGCCTGTGCGAGAGCCTCTGGGGCGCACAGGGAGAAGGTGGCTGTTAATAAAGAGACGAAGCCAGGTGGAGTGGAGCGGGCAGGGCCTGATTGCCTGGACGGGTAATTGGTCTCCCTCCCGGTTTAATGCTCTGCTCTGGGGCGCCCTCCCAGATGTTTTCGCGTTGCCATGGCGGCCGGGGCAGGGGTAATGGCCGTGGAGCAGGGGAGATGAAGCCACAGGAGGCTTTTTGCTCTGTTTGAATACCGATTACAGGAGCTTCGCATTCGGTGCATCTGGGGCACTTTTGTAATGGGTTTTTAAACTTTTCCATCATGTGCACGCAGGTCTAGCTCCAGCTCACAGCGAAGCCTGCAGGCGCCCAGATTAGAAAGATAAATCCACCCCCTCGAGAGTGGGGCTGTGGGGCCGTTTGTTCTGAGAGAAATTATTAAGGGGCTATTAAGCAGGGAAAGAGGGGGAGCGGGGAGGCGGTAATGACAAAACAGGGGCATTTTTGTGGGTCATTTGTGAAGGAGGTTCGGTTGTATAGGAGCTTTATTTATAGTAAAATCCTTTAAGGAAAAGAGCCTGAAAATGTTAGATGAAAAATGCATGTATATAAAAATAAGGTGAACATCCCTCCCTTTCCCAGTCTAAGTGTCCAGAGGAGTCCGATGTCTGCAGGAAGCTTCAGATTCTTGCCCAAGAGTGGGAGGACACAACCTACAGCCCCTCAAAGGGAAGCAGTGATGGCATGAAACTGGCAACCGTGCCCAGCTTCCCGGGGTTAGTGGTGCCATTAAAGCTTGCCAACCCACAGGAAATTACAGTGGCTCCTGGCTGCCAGGAGCTCAGTTCCAGGTGTCTGCTGGTTGTGCTCCCTGGCTGGGGGCCTCCCCTCTGCCCAGCAGACAAAGGAGGCCTCTGATGGCTGAGCATCAGGACCATCTGACTAGTGGTTCTCTGTAAAGCATTGTGGTTCTCAGTGGCTTCTCACATCATAAGAGGTGCAGTGGGGCTGTGCTGTCCACTCACCGGCCATCACTGCCACGTTTCTCTGGGTTCATCTGTTCCCTTGCCAAGCGAAAGAGAGGCTAAACTGGGACACTGGGCTCTAATTCTTGCCACATGTTCATTATGGAATCTGATCCGCATCCAAGCCATTTTGCAGACTGTCACCTGACGCATCTCAACTAAAGCAACCAACAGCAAGCTTGTTGGAAGTTTCACTATCCGGAGATGCTAAATCCAAAACATTGGGCACGAGTTTAAGCCCAGAGTTGGACGATCCAGATGAAGACCTGTTCGCGTATTCAGTTCATATCGGGTGTTTGTCGGGTATATAGTGCAAGCTGCATGACGGGGGTTGTCGCAATGAACAAGGCAGACATGACCCCACCCTTTGGGAGCTATGTATGGTCTAATGGGAGAGACAGACGTGAAGAGTTAACCAGAGAACCTGATTGGCAGCAAGTTGTGGCAGACAGTATCAAGGAGCAAAGAGAAGCTGAGCTGGCAAAGATGCACCCTGTTTCAGACAGAGGAGATGGGGGAGGCCTCTCTGAGGAAAGGTGACGTAATTGGGCAAAGGACTCTTGCGCCTGCCATACAGGAAGCCAGGCTCTGACAGTGGGAGTCTGCGGCACAGGAAGGGTTTATTACAGGTTGCCATGAAAGTGGGCGGGAGAGAAGCCTCAGGTCCACTCCAACTTGGTGGTTGAGTTTGGGGTGTTTTTAAAGGAGAAGAACAAAGAGGCTGCAATCAATCATCAACTGTGCCATTTCTTAATCATGACTTTGGGAGTCAGGATGTCTCTGGTTTATGATTCTCTGGCCAGGTGGGCCATGGCTGGGTGTCCGTGAGCTTCTCTTGTCCTGGAGAGACAACCTGAGTTTGTGCTTTAATGATGACATATTCTCAACCATTTTAGTCATCAGACTCTGGTTGATTAATGTTCAGTTAGCTCAGTATTGAGGTCAGAGGGAATAAGAATGGAAGAGAGATTAATTAGCTGGCAGGGGTTCTTGAGTCTTGGGGGGTTGGTTTCACTGAGACCAGAAGGCTGTGAGGGGTACAGCCATACAAAGAGCAGGGGTGAGAGAAGGGTACCGAGGGGAGCCTTGGATGGATGCTCCACATCCTACTCCGTGACAAGGGGACAGGGTCACAGAGTCCAGTTTGCTGTGTCACAAGGAGATGAGAGAGCAGTTGTTTAAACGCTCTCAGAGGATCACTAGATCTAAAAGAACGATTTCACATAGACGGGACCTCATTTCAAAATGGCAATCTGCCCTTGATTGATGTAGAAGTTAACTATAACCCTTTTCAAAATGTAATCTCTTGGAAGTCATTTCCCTGCTTTGTAGAGATTTCAACTGATGTGGAAATAAAGAGTTGTTACACATACGGAACAGTAACATGACTTTTATATTTACTGTCTTTTAGATGAACTGGGAAGTGAAAACGTGAAAGTGTAAGTCCCCCCCCGGCCCCCAACCCGTGTCCAGTTCAGCTTTGGGGTGGACCAGGATGTTGGTGGAGGAGGGTGGTGGTGGTGAGCAGATCAAAGGGCCAGATTTCCAAGAGTTCTGGTTTGACAGCCCTGGCAGGGCCCTCCTGCTTCCCTAACCCCAAGAGAATGTGCCAGAGTCCCCACACCTCACCACAGGACAGGGGATCTGACAGGGGAGAAGGTCCTCTGTTCAGAAAAGAACCTTTTCTGACTGCCGTCAATTCCAAATGCATCGGTGACTGAGTATTCTGACCCTGGGTATATTGCAAGGACATCAGTATTTATTCTGATTAAAAAATTTATCACCAGGGAAGAGATTTTAGTTGGTATTAAAGGAGGGGAACCCTAGTAGAAGCCCAGAGTTTGTATGGTGAGAAGAAGATCCTGGTGGGGAGTGGAGCAGGAAGAGGAATGGAGGTGCCACGAGGGGATGGGGAGAGAGGAATCTGCCTGGAGGAGTGGCCTGGGGCGCTGTCACAGGCATCTCTGCCTGCCCCCACACTCCCCCGTGCTTGTTTGGACCCTCGGCCTGCCTCCTCTGCAGGGGGCCAGCCAGTGGATCAGGGCAGGTGGGCCCTTCCCCCAATCCTACCTACATTAACTGGGGCCTCTCCCCCCAGGGGAGCTGAACCCCATCCAGGGAGGGCCCTGGATTTCTGAGCATAAGGGCTCCATTTCTTCTAGGCAGGAAAGCCTGGAAACGGAAGGGCGAGGTGGTGAAAGTGGCCCATCCATCAGCCTCCTGACCTGGAGCGCTGATCAAAACCCCCCAAAGATAGGGAAGTGAAATTGAGCAAGGCTAAAATGCTAGATGTGGCAACTCCCTGGAGGAGCCTCAGACTCATCTCAGTACCTTCGGGGGAGCCAGCTCTCCTGGGCTTCCTCTCAGCCCATCATCAGTAATGGATGAAGGTTTATTTTCGTTTTTGCTTTTTCTCCCTGTTAGAGTTTGGTCCTCTTGAATAGAGCAAACGCCTAGATTACCCTGGCGTATAAGACGCTGAATCAAGTTCAGCTTCCTCACAGCCAACAGCCCAGGCTGTCCTCAAACAAAATTTAGCACATCACAAAACATGTTGGTTTTGTCTTGTTTTTCCAACAACCTCTTGACTTTCTCTCTCTAGCCCTATTTTTGAGGAAGACACACCCTCTGTGATGGAAATAGAAATGGAAGAGCTTGATAAGTGGATGAACAGCATGAATCGAAACGGTATGTGGTGTGGAACATGGAAGGTGGTTTTTTCTGTGCTCTGGTAAGAGGAGACTGCCCCCTTTTCATAACTATGCCGTTGGATCCTGGGTGGGACCCTGTGAGCCCACCTACCTTACTTCCAGCACATGCAAGGAGTTAGCTGGGGCCTGACCATCCTTAAATACATAGTTTCATTACTGCATCAGTTGTTGCCACTCAAGTGGACTTTTTCAAGAAGAAAACGGACTGTTATGGACTGTTTTTTTTCAAGTGAGGAAATCTCTTGAGACCAAACTCTGGAAAAAGTTAGCATCCAGCATTACCCAAAGTATTATAGAATTTAGACATCTGTGATTTTAACGTGTGTTTAGATGTAGAATTTTATCACATATAGTTTACATAGATCTGCACTATAGGCAGTAGCCATCTATGTCTATTTAACTTGAAATTTTAAAAATTAAGTAAAAGTTTAAACCTTCATACCTTAGTCACTCCAGCCACCTGTGGCTAATGGCTATTATGTTAGACGGTGCAAATCTAGAGCACTCCCTTCATTGTAGAAAGTGCTATTGGACTGTGCTAGCAGAGATAGTCGGAGAAAGCAATGGCACCCCACCCCAGTGCTCTTGCCTGGAAAATCCCATGGACGGAGGAGCCTTGTAGGCTACAGTCCATGGGATCGCTAAGAGTTGGACACAACTGAGCGACCTCACTTTCACTTTTCACTTTCATGCATTGGAGAAGGAAATGGCAACCCACTCCAGTGTTCTTGCCTGGAGAATCCCAGGGACCGGGGAGCTGGTGGGCTGCCGTCTATGGGGTCGCACAGAGTCGGACACGACTGACGTGACTTAGCAGCAGCAACAGCAGCAGAGATAGTAATATGAATATCCCATTATAACTTGATTTCCAGTGGATATTTGACAGTAGTTGTAGTATATGTTCCTTGCTGGTGGTGGTTTAGTGCTAAATCATGTACGACTCTTACAACTCCATGCACTGTAGCCCACCAGGCTCCTCTGTCCGTGGGATTTCCCAGGCAAGAATACTGGAGCCGTAGCCATTTCCTTTGCCAGGAGATCTTCCAGACTCAGGGATCGAACCGTGGTCTCCTGAACGGCAGGCAGATTCTTCACCGACTGAGCCACCAGGGAAACCCATACATTCCTTACTTTTCATTAAATCAATATTTGGACTTAAAAATGATGACAGCTGTTTTTTTTCTATTTTTAATTTCTCTAAAAAAAATCAATAAATTATCTTAATGCTCATGTTAAATTAATACAATTCACTATTTATATTATCATACCACTTTTTTTTTTAAACATTTATCTAAAAAAAAAAACCTGGGGATTTATCAGATTCAACAATCGACAATGGAGTTCTCAAAAACCATATACTTGTTATCTGAATTTTTGTACCAGAGGCTCATCAAGGTGAACATTCCAAAAGATGAAAACTACTTAACTAACATGGACAATTTGGGGGAAGAATGGCTTGGTAAAGCATTTGAGGATAGGGGTGAGTCACTGAGATGATCCTTAGAGTAGTTTCCTTTTGTGGCTTTTAGTTTATAAAAGTAATGTACATACACAGCAGAATTTGGAAAATGAAAAAAAAAAAAAAAAAGTAGAATGCAGAAAAAATTTCCAGCACCCAGAGATAATCTCAATATTTTGGTGTATTTCCTTCTTTGTGGCTGAGAGAATTGCAATACAAGTCATGGTCCTGCTACAATCACTAAAACCATTTCCATTTGACAACTAAAGAAGAGAGTTGTTTTGACACATCGGTGATAGATCCAGCAGATTTCCCTCCCTTGAAAACAGCAGGCATGTAATGGGAGAAAATTCTGATGGCTTTAAGAAGGTTGGTTGTTCCCCACTTTACCTGCTTCTTGCTCCTGACTGAAATCATTCTGCAGGCACAGCAGAACCTCGGTGAAGCTGTTTTATTCCAGCGTCTACCCTGAACTGTGCAGATTCTAGTCTTTGGAGCCCCTGGGGGGTTGTTCGGCGGCTGAACAACCAAGCAGTGATGAATTGTGCCCTTTTCCGCTGAGGCCAGAGACATGCTGAAGTCTTGCATCTGTACCATTAGTGCTTTTTCCATTTCAAGAGCCTTGCCATGATTAATCTTTTAACCTCTGAAATTCCCTGGTGAGGCTGTTTCTGCCCAAGTAACAGATCAGAGAGATATGATGTTCAACTGCACGAGTCTTGTGGATAAAAAGTAGAATTTCAGTGACTAATAATGAGCCTGGTTTTCTTCTGTCCTAGCTGACTATGAATGTTTACCTACTTTAGAGGAAGAAAAGGAACCAAACCACAACAACCCAAGGTACTTCTTATTTCTACCATATATGTGAGTGGGGGAGGGGGGCTGGAGGCCACAGCTGAGGACTTTCACTCGCTTTCTCTGTGCCTATAAATTTTATGTGACCATTTTCATGGGTGTACATTGGTGTCTTGTGGAGAAATGGAAGTGTGAGTTATGGAAAATAGAAAAGTACAAAGTAAATATCTTCGTGATTCTTTATCTTTAGAAATAAATTAGTACCTGTTTTCTTGGCCTTCTGAAGAGACACTGTTTGGTAGGCATCTGCTTTAGCCCTAAAAGTTTCTGGTTATAACAAACTCTAGGTTTGTTTATCTTGGATGAATAGATGTTTGGTCAAGAAAACAGATGGAGGTGACAGTCTCAATAGGATAACTGAACAAGAGTGAGTAAAAATGAACAGATAACAAACAAAAGAAAGGAAAACCCCACTTAGGCTGGACTGTTCTTAGTGTTGGTGGCTTAGTCGTGTCCAACTCTTTGTGACCATGGACTGTCGTCCCCCGGGCACCTCTCTCCTTGGGATTCTCCAGGTAAGAATACTGTCTGCTGCTGCTAAGTCGCTTCAGTCGTGTCTGACTCTGTGCAACCCCATAGACGACAGCCCACCAGGCTTCCCTGTCCCTGGGATTCTCCAGGCAAGAACACTGGAGTGGGTTGCCATTTCCTTCTCCAATGCATGAAAGTGAAAAGTGAAAGTGAAGTCGCTCAGTCGTGTCCGACTGTTTGTGACCCCATGGACTGCAGCCTACCAGGCTCCTCCATCCATGGGATTTTCCAGGCAAGAGTACTGGAATGGGGTGCCATTGCCTTCTCCAGTGGGGTGCTATTCCCTCCTTCAAGGGATCTTCCCGGCCAAGGAATCAAACCCATGTCTCCCACATTGCAAGTGGATTCTCTACCATCTGAACCACCAGGGGAGAGAAACTGAATGAGAATTTTAAAACTCTGATACTCTGGTCACCTGATGTGAAGAACTGACTCAGTGGTAAAGACCCTGATGCTGGGAAAGATTGAAGGCAGGAGAAGGGGACCACAGAGGATGAGATGGTTGGATGGCATCACCGACTCAATGGACGTGAGTTTAAGTAAATTCCGGGTGTTGGTGATGGACAGGGAGGCCTGGCGTGCTGCAGTCCATGGCGTCACACAGAGTCAAAGTCTGGGCGACTGAGCTGAACTGAGCTGAACAAAAACCCATTTTCTGTTCTACCACTAGGTGGCTCTGCTCGATAGAAAATTTTAGTGCACCAGGGCAGGCGTGTTCTTCAGCCCTCCACAAATTTGTTTAAATTATATTCTCTTCTGTGAGGATAGAAATGATCATGTGTGGGTGTTTTTGATCAGAGAATTCTCAGTCAGGACTTGGGATGTGCTGGTAGGAAATAGGATTGCTGATTCAGCAAGTCAGGGACTTCTCTGTAGAGCACGGCTGTGATTTGGTGGGGCGGGGGCACTGAATTGTTGATGGGGTGACTCTAAGATGACCAGTGAGCAGGGAACTTGACTGAGCGTGTAACTGAGATGTCAGACTTCCATAAGAATAAATTTTCAAAGCAGCATAAATACCCACCCGTCTCCCTCCAGGTTAACCAGAGGGCCTACACTAGTCACCATAATTGGGGCCAGAGTGTAGTCACCTTTCATAAGCAGTTCCTGAAGCCAGCATGTCACAGGGAAAGACTGGTTACTAGACAGTGACTGGGGCAGTCAGATGTCTGTCTGGCTTGTTCTGCTTCTTCCGCTAAACCTTGCCTGGGAAGCCAGACCACCACCGTCTTAGTCTCAGTGGGTCAAGCCTCCGCTCTGATGCAGAAGCTGCATCTTGTTGTAGATGTCAGTCATTGTTACCTCTGTGGGTGCTTGCATATTAAAACTCATCACTGGTTCAGGAAAGAGTTTATCCTATTTAAATGAGTTATCAGACATTAACAAGCAGATAAAAGAAAATATGCTGGTGAGATTATCACAAAGCACATTACCAAGAAATATTTTCCTTGCATTTTTACCTAAAATAAATAGCTGTGTGTGTCCAGTATAGGGCTCAGATCCCCATTAAACCCCTGTAAGTATCTTATTATTGAATCTCTGATGGGCACTCTCTAAAGATGTGAAATGTCATTGGGTTTTTATATACCTGCCTCTTGTTCTTTGAAATTATTGGCAACAGAGGAGAGACTTAATGTTAGAAATTGTATGATGGTAAAAGCTTTTTAGAAGTAAAACTTCTTTGAAACATTGAGAGGCTGGTCTCTGAAATAAGTTCTACCACATTTCACCTGGTAGGCAAAAAGCTGTAACCTATTTGGAGAGCTGGTTTATACTCAATTATTGTTTTTAAAGGGAATGTCTACATTCCTCTATTGGTCCAGAGCTTTCTGTTTTAATTCACAAGACAGCTCTCAGCCCATCACTTCATTCTTTCTTGATGAAGCCAGGACCAGAGTTATAGAACCGAAAGTAGCAAATCTCCAGTCTTTGGTGTTGGAGACAGATTACTCCAAAGGGTATCTTGATATTGCAAAGCAAATTTAGTTTTTATTCACTAAAATTCATAAGCATTCACTAAAATACAAAGCACTTAGAACAAACCTTGATACAAAATTAGCTCTTAGTTAATATTAGTTCTTAATTGTTATTAAAAAGTTAGAATTGGTGTACATAAACTCATTGCCTTTTGGGTTAACGAGCCTGTGTCCCAAGGTCGAGGCTCATCTACTCCTTGAAGCATTATTTTTGCCCCTGGTTCCCCTGGGGACTTCTCTTTGGAGTTTTCTAATCCTGAGAAATCATGAATTTATTTAATCCCCTAGGAATGATCTGGAGACCAAGTTCCCCATCCACTTTCAGCATAGGTTCCACTCATGTTGATGATTTCAGAATAGCTATCTTAGAAGTTTGGAGGGTCTGAAAGGGTGCATATTTTGGATTATCTCATAGTTTGTATAATCTTTCTTTTCCATCATGATTTTATTTACATCTCTCTTTTTTAAACTGTCTTCATTACATTGATAATTGATGAAACATTTATTTGGAATATCTAATCCAGGACAGAAAGAAGGTCCTTTTTTTCTCTGACATGTTGTCAGTCATTAGAGATATAGGTGGCAACTGCATTGATCTTTGGACTTAGATCAGATGGCTGGTTTGAAGACCTGATTTGGATGCTCATTTGTTCCTTGTACTAAGACAAGTCACCTGAATTTTGTAAGGTTTGATCTTCTCTTCTTGAAAAATGGATATAATGCCACCTGTCCTCCTAGTTTCACAGAATCTTAAGAAAGAAAAAAACATTTTGGAAGTTTCAAAGCATCATGCAAATGAAATGATTTCTTTTATGCTCTGGCAATAGTTCTCTCCATCCCTTCCAGTCAGCTTTTTTTTTTTAATCTTCTATTTTGAGCAAATTTAGGTTCCCAGAAAAATTGAACAAAAGAACAGAGAAATCCCATACACCCTGGTCCCCACATACACAGCCCTCCCCACTGTTGACACCCTTGCCAGGGTGGGACCTTTCTTACAGTTAGCCTCTTTTGACACACCATTACCTCCAAAGTTCCCCAGTGGTTTCTTCCTTTACCATCTAAGCAATATACAGGTGATTCTACTGCTTCAGAAAATGCAGTTCAATTCAGTTCAGTTTCTCAGTCGTGTCCAACTCTTTGCGACCCCATGGACTGCAGCACAACAGGCCTGCCTGTCCATCACCAACTCCTGGAGGTTACCCAAACTCATGTCTATTGAGTCAGTGATGCCATCCAACCATCTCATCCTCTGCTGTCCCCTTCTCCTGCGCTCAGTCTTGCCCAGCATCAGGGTCTTTTCAGATGAATCAGTTCTCTGCATCAGGTGGCCAAAGTATTGGAGTTTCAACTTCAGCATCAGTCCTTCCAATGAACACCCAGGATTGATCTCCTTTAGGATGGACTGGTTGGATCTCCTTGCAGTCCAAGGGACTCCTAAGAGTCTTCTCCAACACCACAGTTCAAAAGCATTGATTTTTTGNTCTCCGCTCTGATGCAGAAGCTGCATCTTGTTGTAGATGTCAGTCATTGTTACCTCTGTGGGTGCTTGCATATTAAAACTCATCACTGGTTCAGGAAAGAGTTTATCCTATTTAAATGAGTTATCAGACATTAACAAGCAGATAAAAGAAAATATGCTGGTGAGATTATCACAAAGCACATTACCAAGAAATATTTTCCTTGCATTTTTACCTAAAATAAATAGCTGTGTGTGTCCAGTATAGGGCTCAGATCCCCATTAAACCCCTGTAAGTATCTTATTATTGAATCTCTGATGGGCACTCTCTAAAGATGTGAAATGTCATTGGGTTTTTATATACCTGCCTCTTGTTCTTTGAAATTATTGGCAACAGAGGAGAGACTTAATGTTAGAAATTGTATGATGGTAAAAGCTTTTTAGAAGTAAAACTTCTTTGAAACATTGAGAGGCTGGTCTCTGAAATAAGTTCTACCACATTTCACCTGGTAGGCAAAAAGCTGTAACCTATTTGGAGAGCTGGTTTATACTCAATTATTGTTTTTAAAGGGAATGTCTACATTCCTCTATTGGTCCAGAGCTTTCTGTTTTAATTCACAAGACAGCTCTCAGCCCATCACTTCATTCTTTCTTGATGAAGCCAGGACCAGAGTTATAGAACCGAAAGTAGCAAATCTCCAGTCTTTGGTGTTGGAGACAGATTACTCCAAAGGGTATCTTGATATTGCAAAGCAAATTTAGTTTTTATTCACTAAAATTCATAAGCATTCACTAAAATACAAAGCACTTAGAACAAACCTTGATACAAAATTAGCTCTTAGTTAATATTAGTTCTTAATTGTTATTAAAAAGTTAGAATTGGTGTACATAAACTCATTGCCTTTTGGGTTAACGAGCCTGTGTCCCAAGGTCGAGGCTCATCTACTCCTTGAAGCATTATTTTTGCCCCTGGTTCCCCTGGGGACTTCTCTTTGGAGTTTTCTAATCCTGAGAAATCATGAATTTATTTAATCCCCTAGGAATGATCTGGAGACCAAGTTCCCCATCCACTTTCAGCATAGGTTCCACTCATGTTGATGATTTCAGAATAGCTATCTTAGAAGTTTGGAGGGTCTGAAAGGGTGCATATTTTGGATTATCTCATAGTTTGTATAATCTTTCTTTTCCATCATGATTTTATTTACATCTCTCTTTTTTAAACTGTCTTCATTACATTGATAATTGATGAAACATTTATTTGGAATATCTAATCCAGGACAGAAAGAAGGTCCTTTTTTTCTCTGACATGTTGTCAGTCATTAGAGATATAGGTGGCAACTGCATTGATCTTTGGACTTAGATCAGATGGCTGGTTTGAAGACCTGATTTGGATGCTCATTTGTTCCTTGTACTAAGACAAGTCACCTGAATTTTGTAAGGTTTGATCTTCTCTTCTTGAAAAATGGATATAATGCCACCTGTCCTCCTAGTTTCACAGAATCTTAAGAAAGAAAAAAACATTTTGGAAGTTTCAAAGCATCATGCAAATGAAATGATTTCTTTTATGCTCTGGCAATAGTTCTCTCCATCCCTTCCAGTCAGCTTTTTTTTTTTAATCTTCTATTTTGAGCAAATTTAGGTTCCCAGAAAAATTGAACAAAAGAACAGAGAAATCCCATACACCCTGGTCCCCACATACACAGCCCTCCCCACTGTTGACACCCTTGCCAGGGTGGGACCTTTCTTACAGTTAGCCTCTTTTGACACACCATTACCTCCAAAGTTCCCCAGTGGTTTCTTCCTTTACCATCTAAGCAATATACAGGTGATTCTACTGCTTCAGAAAATGCAGTTCAATTCAGTTCAGTTTCTCAGTCGTGTCCAACTCTTTGCGACCCCATGGACTGCAGCACAACAGGCCTGCCTGTCCATCACCAACTCCTGGAGGTTACCCAAACTCATGTCTATTGAGTCAGTGATGCCATCCAACCATCTCATCCTCTGCTGTCCCCTTCTCCTGCGCTCAGTCTTGCCCAGCATCAGGGTCTTTTCAGATGAATCAGTTCTCTGCATCAGGTGGCCAAAGTATTGGAGTTTCAACTTCAGCATCAGTCCTTCCAATGAACACCCAGGATTGATCTCCTTTAGGATGGACTGGTTGGATCTCCTTGCAGTCCAAGGGACTCCTAAGAGTCTTCTCCAACACCACAGTTCAAAAGCATTGATTTTTTGGCATTCACCTTTCTTTATAGTCCAACTCTCATATCCATACATGACTGCTGGAAAAACCGTAGCCTTGACTAGACGGACCTTTGTTGGCAAAGTAATGTCTCTGCTTTTTAATATACTATCTAGGTTGGTCATAACTTTCCATCCAAGGGGTAAGCGTCTTTTAATTTCATGGCTGCAGTCACCATCTGCAGTGATTTTGGAGCCCCAAAAATAAAGTTTGACACTGCACTGTTTCCCCATCTATTTGCCATGAAGTGATGGGACCGGATGCCATGATCTTAGTTTTCTGAATGTTGAGCTTTAAGCCAGCTTTTTCACTCTCTTCTTTCACCTTCTTCAAGAGGCTCTTTAGTCCTTCTTCATTTCCTGCCATAAGGGTGATGTCATCTGCAAATCTGAGGTTATTGATATTTCTCCCAGCAATCTTGATTCCAGCTTGTGCATCTTCCAGCCTAGCGTTTCTCATGATGTACTCTGCAGTAAGTCCCCCATGAAAGAACAAGTTCCATGCCAAGAGTGCATTCATAATCCAGTTTTTGTTCATAAATGCAACAAGTTAGCCTAGATACCCAACTAACACAATCACTTATATACCGCTGCTTTTGTGTCTGTTTGCTTCCGGACATCCTAGGCCTGACATAAAGATCCTGTACCACTGTACTCTATGTGGTACTGTACAATAAAGTGCACAAAAGCACAGCCTCTTATAGAGGTTGCACATACATGACAGTATGCACTAGATATGTGAGCTAACTTATGTGATTAGACATTTGAACGTGTGCTCCCGTCTTTGAAAGTCTGCATCGTGAAGCTTTGTATAGGGGATTTGCTGTGTATAGATATCACTGGAGACTGAAGTGAATGGAAAGCACTCTTTTCCATCCTGCTTAGATTAGCAGGAGGATGAGCAACTAAGGCTTCTGTAGTCCGTTTACTTGATGCTAGGGAGACACCCCAACACAGAGCCTCTGTTATCCATAAAGTCCACTGTGCTCCTGGGAAAAGGAAGTTGATCTGGCCGCCATCCTACACTTAATGCACTGCATTGTGCATTAAAGACTTCAACCCTTCAACCTTCTCTTGTTTGGGTCCATAATCTCAGGTCTTTCAGAGCTTTTCCTGTTACTTTGCCTTGTCCTCACTCGGTGGACATTTTCTGTAAGCTGTGGACTCTAAAATTTCACACAGGATTTTGGTAAGGGACAGAGATGTACAGAGTATAATGGGAATTTTGCAGTATGGTTTTCATGTTTTCAAAAAAATCAGTGGGTAAAGACAGCAAAGGAATTGTGGGGGAAGGAGGATTCTAGCTCCTTATTTCCCACCTTAGCATGCTCTCCTAGAGTTCAGACTTGTTATGTGCCAGGCCACGTACGAGGAAGTGGGAACAGTGTCAGTGGAACAGTGTCCAAGGGGTGGGCAGGGCAGAGCAGAGGTCTGCGCTGGCGTTGAAGAGAATTGCATCACTGACATTGTTCAGCCTTGCCAGTGCATGGTACAAACACAAACAGAACCACTGAGTTGGTTTCATTATTGTTTAAACTCTCTGTAAAGAATTCACTCCTTTATTGTCTATCCCATCCTTACCATGCTTTTTCGAATACCTCTGGATAGTGGCAAAAGTAAGACAGAATTCCTTTCATCCTGGTGCTTTTAGTCTGGGCAGCCTCTTCCTTCTTTCTGAGGCCTTTGTAACCAGACAATTTCCTGAAAGCTTGATGTTTTTGTCTCTGTAAGCGTAAGTGAATAATCACAGAGAAGGAATTGCAAATATTAGCCAAGTGCCTGTCTTCTTTCCCTTTATGCCTGTTGGCCACAGTGATGATTTTACGTTGAGTAACAGCATTGGGAAAGATTAGGGGGAAATTAGATTTGGTTTCATCCAAGCAGATTTATAATTTTGAAAGTACAATAATAACAAAATAATGAGACATTTATTCTAGATGTCAGATGCCTAGGTACTACTCCCTAGGAAATTAAACCAAGTCAGAGAGGGTAAGTAACAATATTCTGGTTTTGAAATAATTCTGTTATTCATTTTATGATTCATGTCTGAGCTCAATAATGTTGTAAAAATGTATCACTGCAGTATTTCTCAGGAAAATCCAGGTTCGCTTAGTAGAGAATTCTTTAAACTTTTCCTGTTTCTTCCCTTCTCTTTGTTTTTCTTTCTTCTTTCTTTCCTTTTTTTTTTTTGAGAAAATATAATCGTGGATGTAGTTTTTCATGATATATTTATTGAGTGCCTAATATTTGCCTGGCACAGTCCACGTCATGCCAAGACAACCAGCTAAAAATGAAATAATCCGTTTGAATGAACCTGGAACTTAAAGAGGTTAAGTAATTTGCCCAAGTTTACACAGCAAGTTTATGGTGAAGCTCTATCTAGAGGAGAGTTTCTTTGAAAATCACATTTTCATTGTCTTTGATTAGTTAAAACAAAAGAGATATTCCAAAAATGAAAAGACAAATTAGAGGTTTTTTAAAAAGAATCCTTAGCAGCAGGAAGCCAGCCACCGTGAGACTGATCTGTGGAGTCTTCGGTGGCCAGCGACGCCATCGTGCAGTGCAGTCATTCACGAGACTGAACCACGAATTGCAAGAAAGCAGCAGTTTTGTGTGAGTTCTTCTGGGCTTTCCACTGCAGTAAATCTCTGTGGCCACTTCCAATTACTTTATGGGTTTCTTTCCTCTTTTTCTCTCCAGTCCCAAAAGTCATTTAAAAGTCAACAAGTATTAAACATTAAGTATATTAAGTGCCAACTGATTTCCCTCAAATCCAAGCTAAGTATCATGAGGGGTACAAAGTAGCAGTTTATAATCCTGCAGTATGCTAACTTCAGATGAGATGGCTAACCTGCAGGGGTGTGTGTGTGCTTCTTATACGTGTGTGTGGTGGGTGAGAGGAGATGTACTAAATTCAGTCAACCACAGCCTTGCTTGAACAGTGGCCCAGATTGTGTCTCCACTGTGGGCATGATCTATATGTCTTGGACCAGTTCTAGGTCTGGCTCTGCTGTCAGCCAGATGCGTGTCTCTATAATTCCACCCGGGCCAGGCCTCTTACGGGAAGGAGAAGGGGCGTGCTACTGATGAAAAGGAAGAGAGCATGAGCTAACTGTTACATGATTTCGTGCTAAATTGAACTCTGCTGCTGCTGCTGCTGCTAAGTCGCTTCAGTCGTGTCCGAAAATTGAACTCTGGACTCCCTCAAAACCAAATGAGAGAGCATCGTAACTAGAGAAAGGTTTAGCATAGGTTTATTGCATCTTGGGAGACAGAACATTGACTGCTGTCAGAAAGAGGGACCGTTACAAGATAAACTGGTCAGAAGGGCAGAGATGGCTTAACAGATCCTGACTGCAACGAAAGGACAGTTAGGAAACGAGGTGTCAGAATTACGCTTCCTCATTTGACTGGTGGCGTTCCACTAAATGCTTTCTTAAAAATCACCAGATGATGCTTTTAATCAATTCAATTGGTTTTTAGAGTTTGGAGGCCTGTTACCATACAGCTTTTGGGAAAGCTGTCCCACATTCTTAAAATACCTATCTAACACTGAGAAAAATCACTCACTCATGCCGCTGTCACAGATAAGTGACGAAAACCATACAAATTGCCATCAAGGCAAGCAACAGAGGCTTGAAGCAGGGTCACTGGCTTTGTTTGTTGCAATTCCGTGGCAGTCTGCCAAGATATTTTTAACAGGGAACTCTAGGATTTGCCAGAAATGAAAACGCCTGGGCTGATTCGATCATTTCACAGAGATGATAAATAGCCACAGAAACAGCAGGGAACACATTTAAAGGAATGAGCAGGAGAGAGAATAATGCCTCCAGGCTCGGGGGTGGGTGGGGGCCAGGTCCAGGTTGCTGACGTGCTAACAGGCTGGATGGCCCTCACACCACCTGCAGCAATCCCGTGTGAGAGCTGTGACCCTAGGAATGAGCTGATGCCCCACAGCTGAAGCAACTTGTATCCCCGCTGGGACTGTCTCTGCTGTGGCGTGCCTGGAACGTGGTCAACAGTGCCCAGATCCTTAAGCACGTAAGCTCCACATGCAAATATCATGCATGGAATCTCGTGCTCTCTGATGCTTTAAGTGAATGGGTTCTGGTTGGTAGACAGTCTCACATGGCTATCTTCGTGATCCTTGTAGAGTGTTCTAAACAAACCACCTTGAAGTACATTCTCTTCAGAAATGGCAAGTTTGGGGGCTTCCCTCAGTGTTAAAGAACCTTCTTGTCAATTCAGGAGACACAGGTTTGAATCCTGGTCTGGGAAGACTCCACATGCCGCAAAGCACCTGAATCAGTGTGCCCCAACTCCTGAGCCTGTACTCTGGAGCTTGTGAGCCGTAACGACTAACCCCAAGTGCCACAACTGCTGAAACCCTTTGCCCTATAGCCCATGCTCTGCAACGAGAGGAACCATTGCAATGAGAAGGCCATGCGCTGCAGCTGGAGAGTAGCCCCCACTCGCCATAGTTAGAGAAAAACCCCACAGCAATGAAGGCCAGCAAAACCCACAATCAAATAAGTACATAAGATAAAATTATTTTTTCAAAAAAGAAACTGAATTTGTTTTGGAAGATAGTTTCTTAAAGCCTTTGGATATGTGAAACACCATTCAAGGTCAGGTTTACTGGACGAGCATGCACTAGTGTAGAATCTTCACCATCAGAACATAGGTTCCTGTGTCTGGAGGTCAGGCCCTGGGTATTGAGCTTTACCTACATTTCCTCATTGATTTTTTTCCAATACCCCGCTAAGGTACATGGTATTATTAGTATGTTTTGCTGACGAGATGAGATCAGAAAATTTGAGCTGAGGAGGGTTTGCTTGCCCAAGGTCACACAGCCAAGGAAGTGGCTGAGCCCTGATTCAAGCTCTGGTCACCTGGCCCTGTGCTCAAAAAGCCCCCGTGAGCACTGGCTCAACCAGGAAAGAGGCCCAAGAAGAGGAATCCCCTGCAAAAGCTTAATCAAAAGATGTATGGGGTACTAGAAAAAGAGAGTGTTCAGATTGTTATGGAGGAACATAAGAGATTTAAACAAATAGAGATATACTGTGTCTGAACGAAAGACTCAACATTAAAAAAATCTACATTTAGAGTCAACTTAGTGTCTTAAAGAGCCCAATGGGCATTTCATCTGGAAGGATACTTGGGCACAAATAGCCAGGGTAATTCTAAAAGAAGAAAAAAGAAGAATCCTGTATAGGTAGGTGGATTTGCAGGGGAAATGCCCAATAATTAAAAATGTGTACACTCAGAGCTAAATAAGAAGTTTTAGTGGAATCAGCTCAGTTCAGTCGCTCAGTTGTGTCTGACTCTTTGTGACCCCATGAATCGCAGCACACCAGGCCTCNTTTTTTTTTTTTTTTTGAGAAAATATAATCGTGGATGTAGTTTTTCATGATATATTTATTGAGTGCCTAATATTTGCCTGGCACAGTCCACGTCATGCCAAGACAACCAGCTAAAAATGAAATAATCCGTTTGAATGAACCTGGAACTTAAAGAGGTTAAGTAATTTGCCCAAGTTTACACAGCAAGTTTATGGTGAAGCTCTATCTAGAGGAGAGTTTCTTTGAAAATCACACTTTCATTGTCTTTGATTAGTTAAAACAAAAGAGATATTCCAAAAATGAAAAGACAAATTAGAGGTTTTTTAAAAAGAATCCTTAGCAGCAGGAAGCCAGCCACCGTGAGACTGATCTGTGGAGTCTTCGGTGGCCAGCGACGCCATCGTGCAGTGCAGTCATTCACGAGACTGAACCACGAATTGCAAGAAAGCAGCAGTTTTGTGTGAGTTCTTCTGGGCTTTCCACTGCAGTAAATCTCTGTGGCCACTTCCAATTACTTTATGGGTTTCTTTCCTCTTTTTCTCTCCAGTCCCAAAAGTCATTTAAAAGTCAACAAGTATTAAACATTAAGTATATTAGGTGCCAACTGATTTCCCTCAAATCCAAGCTAAGTATCATGAGGGGTACAAAGTAGCAGTTTATAATCCTGCAGTATGCTAACTTCAGATGAGATGGCTAACCTGCAGGGGTGTGTGTGTGCTTCTTATACGTGTGTGTGGTGGGTGAGAGGAGATGTACTAAATTCAGTCAACCACAGCCTTGCTTGAACAGTGGCCCAGATTGTGTCTCCACTGTGGGCATGATCTATATGTCTTGGACCAGTTCTAGGTCTGGCTCTGCTGTCAGCCAGATGCGTGTCTCTATAATTCCACCCGGGCCAGGCCTCTTACGGGAAGGAGAAGGGGCGTGCTACTGATGAAAAGGAAGAGAGCATGAGCTAACTGTTACATGATTTCGTGCTAAATTGAACTCTGCTGCTGCTGCTGCTGCTAAGTCGCTTCAGTCGTGTCCGAAAATTGAACTCTGGACTCCCTCAAAACCAAATGAGAGAGCATCGTAACTAGAGAAAGGTTTAGCATAGGTTTATTGCATCTTGGGAGACAGAACATTGACTGCTGTCAGAAAGAGGGACCGTTACAAGATAAACTGGTCAGAAGGGCAGAGATGGCTTAACAGATCCTGACTGCAACGAAAGGACAGTTAGGAAACGAGGTGTCAGAATTACGCTTCCTCATTTGACTGGTGGCGTTCCACTAAATGCTTTCTTAAAAATCACCAGATGATGCTTTTAATCAATTCAATTGGTTTTTAGAGTTTGGAGGCCTGTTACCATACAGCTTTTGGGAAAGCTGTCCCACATTCTTAAAATACCTATCTAACACTGAGAAAAATCACTCACTCATGCCGCTGTCACAGATAAGTGACGAAAACCATACAAATTGCCATCAAGGCAAGCAACAGAGGCTTGAAGCAGGGTCACTGGCTTTGTTTGTTGCAATTCCGTGGCAGTCTGCCAAGATATTTTTAACAGGGAACTCTAGGATTTGCCAGAAATGAAAACGCCTGGGCTGATTCGATCATTTCACAGAGATGATAAATAGCCACAGAAACAGCAGGGAACACATTTAAAGGAATGAGCAGGAGAGAGAATAATGCCTCCAGGCTCGGGGGTGGGTGGGGGCCAGGTCCAGGTTGCTGACGTGCTAACAGGCTGGATGGCCCTCACACCACCTGCAGCAATCCCGTGTGAGAGCTGTGACCCTAGGAATGAGCTGATGCCCCACAGCTGAAGCAACTTGTATCCCCGCTGGGACTGTCTCTGCTGTGGCGTGCCTGGAACGTGGTCAACAGTGCCCAGATCCTTAAGCACGTAAGCTCCACATGCAAATATCATGCATGGAATCTCGTGCTCTCTGATGCTTCAAGTGAATGGGTTCTGGTTGGTAGACAGTCTCACATGGCTATCTTCGTGATCCTTGTAGAGTGTTCTAAACAAACCACCTTGAAGTACATTCTCTTCAGAAATGGCAAGTTTGGGGGCTTCCCTCAGTGTTAAAGAACCTTCTTGTCAATTCAGGAGACACAGGTTTGAATCCTGGTCTGGGAAGACTCCACATGCCGCAAAGCACCTGAATCAGTGTGCCCCAACTCCTGAGCCTGTACTCTGGAGCTTGTGAGCCGTAATGACTAACCCCGAGTGCCACAACTGCTGAAACCCTTTGCCCTATAGCCCATGCTCTGCAACGAGAGGAACCATTGCAATGAGAAGGCCATGCGCTGCAGCTGGAGAGTAGCCCCCACTCGCCATAGTTAGAGAAAAACCCCACAGCAATGAAGGCCAGCAAAACCCACAATCAAATAAGTACATAAGATAAAATTATTTTTTCAAAAAAGAAACTGAATTTGTTTTGGAAGATAGTTTCTTAAAGCCTTTGGATATGTGAAACACCATTCAAGGTCAGGTTTACTGGACGAGCATGCACTAGTGTAGAATCTTCACCATCAGAACATAGGTTCCTGTGTCTGGAGGTCAGGCCCTGGGTATTGAGCTTTACCTACATTTCCTCATTGATTTTTTTCCAATACCCCGCTAAGGTACATGGTATTATTAGTATGTTTTGCTGACGAGATGAGATCAGAAAATTTGAGCTGAGGAGGGTTTGCTTGCCCAAGGTCACACAGCCAAGGAAGTGGCTGAGCCCTGATTCAAGCTCTGGTCACCTGGCCCTGTGCTCAAAAAGCCCCTGTGAGCACTGGCTCAACCAGGAAAGAGGCCCAAGAAGAGGAATCCCCTGCAAAAGCTTAATCAAAAGATGTATGGGGTACTAGAAAAAGAAAGTGTTCAGATTGTTATGGAGGAACATAAGAGATTTAAACAAATAGAGATATACTGTGTCTGAACGAAAGACTCAACATTAAAAAAATCTACATTTAGAGTCAACTTAGTGTCTTAAAGAGCCCAATGGGCATTTCATCTGGAAGGATACTTGGGCACAAATAGCCAGGGTAATTCTAAAAGAAGAAAAAAGAAGAATCCTGTATAGGTAGGTGGATTTGCAGGGGAAATGCCCAATAATTAAAAATGTGTACACTCAGAGCTAAATAAGAAGTTTTAGTGGAATCAGCTCAGTTCAGTCGCTCAGTTGTGTCTGACTCTTTGTGACCCCATGAATCGCAGCACACCAGGCCTCCTTGTCCATCACCAACTCCCAGAGTTCACTCAGACTCAT
>SJYW01031397.1:0-11350 GCA_006410735.1 Raphicerus campestris | reverse complement strand
ATTTTATATCCTGCAACTTTACTATATTCATTGATTAGCTCTAGTAATTTTCTGGTGGAGTCTTTAGGGTTTTCTATGTAGAGGATCATGTCATCTGCAAACAGTGAGAGTTTTACTTCTTCTTTTCCAGTTTGGATTCCTTTTATTTCTTTTTCTGCTCTGATTGCTGTGGCCAAAACTTCCAAAACTATGTTGAATAGTAGTGGTGAGAGTGGGCACCCTTGTCTTGTTCCCGACTTGAGGGGAATGTTTCAATTTTTCACCATTGAAGATAATGTTTGCTATGGGTTTGTCATACATAGATTTTATTATGTTGAGGTATGTTCCTTCTATTCCTGCTTTCTGGAGGGTTTTTATCATAAATGGATGTTGAATTTTGTTAAAGGCTTTCTCTGCATCTATTGAGATTATCATATGGCTTTTATTTTTCAGTTTGTTAATGTGGTGAATTACATTGATTGATTTGTGGATATTGAAGAATCCTTGCATCCCTGGGATAAAGCCCACTTGGTCATGATGTATGATCTTTTTAATAATGTAGGTAGATTCTGATTGCTAGAATTTTGTTAAGGATTTTTGCATCTATGTTCATCAGTGATATTGTCCCGTAGTTTTCTTTTTTTGTGGCATCTTTGTCAGGTTTTGGTATTAGAGTGATGGTGGCCTCATAGAATGAGTTTGAAAGTTTACCTTCCTCTGAAATTTTCTGGAAGAATTTGAGTAGGATAGGTGTTAGCTCTTCTCTGAATTTTTGGTAGAATTCAGCTGTGAAGCCGTCGACCTGGGCTTTTGTTTGCTGGAAGATTTCTGATTACAGTTTCAATTTCTGTGCTTGTGATAGGTCTGTTAAGATTTTCTGTTTCTTCCTGGTTCAGTTTTGGAAAGTTATAATTTTCTATGAATTTGTCCATTTCTTCCATGTTGTCCATATTATTGGCATATAATTGCTGATAGTAGTCTCTTATGATCCTTTGTATTTCTGTGTTGTCTGTTGTGATCTCTCCATTTTCATTTCTAATTTTATTGATTTGATTTTTCTCCTTTTGTTTCTTGATGAGTTTGGCTAATGGTTTGTCAATTTTATTTATCCTCTCAAAAAACCAGCTTTTGGCTTTGTAGATTTTTGCTATGGTCTCTTTTGTTTCTTTTGCATTTATTTCTGCCCTAATTTTTAAGATTCTTGCCTTTTGCTAACCCTGGGGTTCTTCATTTTTTCCTTTTCTAGTTGCTTTAGGTGTAGAGTTAGGTTATTTATTTGACTTTTTTCTTGTTTTTTGAGGTATGCCTGTATTGCTATGAATCTTCCCCTTAGCACTGCTTTTACAGTGTCCCACAAGTTTTGGGTTGTTGTGAAATATGCATTTCTATATGCATATTTTGATTTCTTCTGTGATTTGTTGGTTATTCAGAAGGCAGTGGCACTCCATGCCAGTGTTCTTGCCTGGAGAATCCCAGGGACGGGGGAGCCTGGTGGGCTGCTGTCTATGGAATCACACAGAGTCGGACACGACTGAAGTGACTTAGCAACAGCAGCAGCAGCAGCGTGTTGTTCACCCTCCTTGTGTTGGAATTTTTCATAGTTTTTCTCCTGTAATTGAGATCTAATCTTACTGCATTGTGGTCAGAAAAGATGCTTGGAATGATTTCAATTTTTTTGAATTTACCAAGGCTAGATTTATGGCCCAGGATATGATCTGTTCTGGAGAAGGTTCTGTGTGTGCTTGAGAAAAAAGGTGAAATTCAGTGTTTTGGGGTGAAATGTCCTATGGATATAAATTAGGTCTAACTGGTCAATTGCATCATTTAAAGTTTGGGTTTCCTTGTTAATTTTCTGTTTAGTTGATCTGTCCATAGGTGTGAGTGGGGTATTAAAGTCTCCCACTGTTATTGTGTTATTGTTAATTTCCCCTTTCATACTTGTTAGCATTTGCCTTACATATTGTGGTGCTCCTAGGTTGGGTGCACATATATTTATAATTGTTATATCTTCTTGGATTGATCTTTTGATCATTATGTAGTGTCCTTCTTTTTCTCTTTTCACAGCCTTTGTTTTAAAGTCTATTTTATCTGATATGAGTATTTCTACTCCTGTTTTCTTTTGGTCTCTATTTGTGTGGAATATCTTTTTCCAGCTCTTTACTTTCAGTCTGTATGTGTCCCTTGTTTCAAGGTGGGTCTCTTGTAGACAACATATATAGGGGTCTTGTTTTTGTATCCATTCAGCCAGTCTTTGTCTTTTGGTTGGGACATTCAACCCATTTACATTTACGGTAATTATTGATAAATATCCTGTTGCCATTTACTTTATTGTTTTGGGTTTGAGTTTATACACCCTTTCTGTGTTTCTTGTCTAGAGAAGATTCTTTAGCATTTGTTGGAGAGCTGGTTTGGTGGTGCTGAATTCTCTCAGCTTTTGCTTGTCTGTAAAGCTTTTGATTTCTCCTTCATATTTGAATGAGATCCTTTCTGGGTACAGTAATCTGGGCTGTAGGTTATTTTCTTTCATCACTTTAAGTATGTCTTGCCATTCCCTCCTGGCCTGAAGAGTTTCTATTGAAAAATCAGCTGTTATCCTGAAGGGAATCCCCTTGTGTGTTATTTGTTGTTTTTCCCTTGCTGCTTTTACTATTTGTTCTTTGTTTGATCTTTGTTAGTTTGATTAATGTGTGTTTTGGGGTGTTTTGCCTTGAGTTTATCCTGTTTGGGACTCTCTGAGTTTCTTGGACTTGGGTGATTATTTCCTTCCCCATTTTAGGGAAGTTTTCAACAATTATCTCCTCAAGTGTTTTCTCATGGTCTTTCTGTCTTCTTTTTCTGAGACTCCTATGATTGGAATGTTGGGGTGTTTAACATTGTCCCAGAAGTCTCTGAGATTGTCCTCATTTCTTTTAATTCATTTTTCTTTTTTCCTCTCTGTTTCATTTATTTCTTCCATTCTATCTTCCACCTCACTTATCCTGTCATCTGCCTCCGTTATTCTACTGTTGGTTCCCTCTAGAGTGTTTTTGATCTCATTTATTGCATTGTTTATTATGTATTGACTCTTTTTTAATTTCTTCTAGGTCCTTGTTAAACCTTTCTTGCATCTTTTCAATCCTTGTCTCCAGGCTATTTATCTGTGACTCCATTTTGTTTTCAAGATTTTGGATCATTTTTACTATGATTATTTGGAACTCTTTATCAGGTAGATTCCCTATCTCTTACTCTTTTGTTTGGTTTGGTGGGCATTTATCTTGTTCCTTTACCTGCTGGGTATTTCTCTGTCTCTTCATCTTGTTTATATTGCTGTGTTTGGGGTGGCCTTTCCGTATTCTGGCAGTTTGTGGTTCCTCTTTATTGTGAAGTTTCCTAGCTTTGGGGTTGGATGGGTGGCTTGTCAAGGTTTCTTGGTTAGGGAAGCTTGTGTTGGTGTTCTGGTGGTTGGAGCTGGATTTCTCTCTCGAGTGCAATGAAGTGTCTAGTAATGAGTTTTGAGATGTCAATGGATTTGGTGTGACTTTGGGCAGCCTGTATATTGAAGCTCAGGGCTATGTTCCTGTGTTTCTGGAGAATTTGTGTGGTATGTCTTGCTCTGGAACTTGTTGGCCCTTGGGTGGTGCTTGGTTTAGTGTAGGTATGGAGGTGTTTGATGAGCTCCTATCAATTAATGTTCCCTGGATTAGGAGTTCTCTGGTGTTCTCAGGATTTGGACTTAAGCCTCCTGCCTCTGGTTTTCAGTCTTATTCTTACAGTAGCCTCAAGACTTCTCCATCTATACAGCACCAATGATAAAACATCTAGGTTAAAGATGAAAAGTTTCTCCACAGTGAGGGACACCCAGAGAGGTTCACAGAGTTACATGGAAAAGAGAAGAGAGAGGAGGGAGATAGAGGTGACCAGGAGGAGAAGAAGGAGAAACAAAAGAGGAGAGAGCAAGCTAGCCAGTAATCACTTCCCTATGTGTTCTCCACAGTCTGGACCCCTCAGAGATGTTCACAGAGTTACACAGAGAAGAAAAGAGGGAGGAAGGAAACAGAGGTGGCTAGGAGGATAAAGGAGGGTATCAAAAGGAGAGAGACAGATCCAGCCAGTTCTCAGTTCCCTAAGTTCTCCACAGTCTGGAACACACAAAGAGATTCACAGAGTTGGGTAGAGAAGAGAAGGGGGAGGGAGGAGATAGAGGCAACTTGGTGGAGAAAAAGGAGAGTCCAAAGAGGGAGAGAGCAGTCAAGCCGGTAATCTCGCTCCCAAGTAAAAATGGGTACTGAAGATTGAGTTCTTAAAGGTACAAAATTGATAACAAATACCAAAAATCAAAGATTAAAAATCTATAGAGTAGAGGTTGGATTTTCAAAAATATAGTATTAAAGAAAAAAAAGTCACAAAAATTATGAAATATATATATATATGAAGTTTGCTTTAAAAAATAGGGTCTTTTTTTGCAAAGTAATAGTATGTTATAAAAGTGAAAAAGTAATACAAGGCTTAAAAATAAATTTTTTTAAATTTAAAGAATGATAATAGTAAAAATATATCTAGGACTTTCTCTGGTGGTGTTGTGGACAGTGTGGGATCAGTTCATTTTCAGATAGTTCCTTGATCCGGCTTATACTTCTCAAGATCTATAGGCCCCTTTCTATGTAGTCGGTGCTAACTACAGGGTTTTAATCTATTGCACCTGTCACTTCCAAGGTGGTTCCCTCTGTTTTAGCTTCTTCTGTTTGCTGGTCTCTTCAGTGTCTAATTTCCGCCCTAACACAAGGGGGTGATGGTGGTCACTTTTTTAAGTTCACTTGTTCAGATGTGCTATGGGGAGGGAGAAACGCTACAAACAAATAACCCTGGGTGTGCTCACAGTGTCTCGGCCACACTGGGTTTGCCCCCGCTCATGGCGTGTGTGCTTTCCCAGTCTACACTGCTTAGGCTCTAGGTTGCTCTGCTGGGAACTGTCTGAGGCCAGCCCTGGGTTGCACTGCACCTCCCAGGTCTAAGCCACTCAGGTTCAGGTACTCCACAAAGGTGCAGACTTGGTTGGGCCTGCGTTTTATGTCCTTCTCAGGTTAGAGCAGCTCAGGTGACCAGGTGTTTGGCGAGCACAGTAGCTGTGACTTATCGCCTCCTCCGTCCCTGCTGCCTGGTTTTCTGGGTGTACAACCAGCACACCATCTCAGGCAGATGTCGCCGGTCCAGAATCCCAAGAATTCTTGGTTAGCAACGAAGCCTACTTGGAGTTTAGTAGATGATGTCTCTCTGGGTTCACGATTGCCCCCTTCCATCTCTGGCTGCCCTTGCCTGCCTGTCTCTGGTGGGAGATGGGCCGATCTGCATCCAGCTAACTCTGCTTAGTCCTTTGTTCTGTGAGCATGCCTGGCAGTGTCTTAGGGGCTTTTCGCAGGGTAACTATCCCACAGTCTGGTTTGCTATCTCAAGTTAGGTTCCTCAGATTGCCCTCAGGGCATTCAGGCCCAGTCCTTAAGCAGCCGGTGCCTCCCTGCCTAGCTGCTTGCTAGTGGCAGATACGGTGTCTGGGCTGCTTCTCCCCTGGGAGTTACCATTGGGCACGTAATCTGTGGGGTTTAATTATTTATTTATTTTTCCTCTTGGTTATGTTGCCCTCTGAGGTTCTAAGGCTCGCCACAGACTTGCCAGTGAGAGTGTTTCCTGGTGTTTGGAAACTTCTCTCTTTTTTAAGACTCCCTTCCTGGGACGGATCTCCATCCCTACCTCTTTTGTTTCTCTTTTTATCTTTTATATTTTTTCCTACCCCTTTCAAAGACAATGGGCTGCTTTTCTGGGTGCCTGATGTCCTCTGCCGGCATTCAGAAGTTGTTTTATGGAATTTACTCAGCGTTCAAATATTCTTTTGATGAATTTGTGGGGGAGAAAGTGGTCTCCCCATCCTATTCCTCCACCATCTTAGGACTACCTCCTACTTATTTTTTAATATTGAGTTTTAGGAGTTCTTTATGTATTCTAGATACAAATCTCTTATCTGATATAAGATTTTAAAATATTTTCCTCCATTTTTTGAATTGTCTTTTCACTTTCTTGATGGTATCAATTGTAGTACAAAGTCTATAATTTTGATTAGGTTCAACTTCAAGTCTTAGGAGAAATCCTAGTTTGTCATGACATACAGCCTTCTTTATATTCTGTGAGGTTTGGTTTGCTAGTATTTTGTTGAAGATTTTTGAATATCTATATTCATATCAAAAATCAGTCTGTGGTTATTTTTTGGTGATTGTTTGGTCCTTAGGCTTCATGTGTTTTAACCAACTCCATATGAAGTCTTGGAGCCCATATGTCTTTCTTACAGGTTAAGCTATAATTGTTCATTTTTGCCATTTTTCCAGTCTCTTCCAAGCTATATTTCCTCACTCACCAAATTTTATGAGGAAAAAGACAAGAATATCATGATTTGGTATACCCTACTTATAGAGTGGTGGCAGGCAGCCACATATATAAGGGCAAAATTCACATGGTTTTTCAATGAATCTCTTGTATTTTGTTTTCTGCTCCTTCAGGGGAATTTTTTCTTCCTTTTTACATTTTGTCTTTGTCTCTTATGTTTTACTTATTGGCATGGATAATTAGTTCTTTATTGGTATGGTTGTTGTGCTTTTTTGTCCAGATGATAGAGACTAAAATGATAAAATTTAGTGATTTTTCCTCCATTTTCTAGGCTTCTTTTTCCTGAACTGCCTATGTATCCCCTCAGATCTCTTCTTATCAAATCCAGGTATATTAGTGACAATTATTCTTATTATTATATGTATTCACTTTCACTAGTACCATGTAAGTAATGATTGGGTTAGGAGCCACATTGAATCAAATCAGCCCAATACTCTGATCAGCACAGCACAAATCAGACAGTACTGTGTCTTTCCTGATGAATCTTCACTACAATTGGAAGATTATGGCCTGATATGGCATGTTTCTGTTGTTGAATTCATTTTTGCCAGTTCTTAACCACTTTCCTTTCCTCTTTTGTGTTTTTTTGTTAGTTTCGAGAGAGGAAGATTTTATAATCTGGATTTACTCTTCCACCCTTACAAAGAAGTTTGATCTACTGTATCAGTTATTTTTTTGACATCTACTTTGTTATATATTTTTAATTTTTGACAAATTATAAACTGAAAGAAGGCATTAATGGTTTATTACTGTTTTGTTTCTCTTCCTGTTGAGTTTTTAACCTATGTGTTTTGATGAATACTATTCATCATGTAAAAGTTTATACTGATTAATTACTCCTTGGAAACTGTTATCTTTTATCTTTGCCCTTTTTGCTTTGAAGTCAGCTTTGCCCAATATTCCTGTTGTGATCTTTTCTTTTTATACTTGGTTGTTTTATATGTTTTTGTCTATTTCTTATTAACCTTAATGGAGTCTTATATGAGAAGTCTCTTTAACAGCTTAGTTTTCCTGATAGTATTTATTGATATGATATATATTTTAAACGTATTCTTGCATTTTTAGAATGAACTCCAGTTGTTCATTAAGTATTTGTAATGTGATGCTACTTTCTGTTTGCTATATTTTTATTTAATACCTTTATATTGATAAGATAGAATGGTTGTAGTTTTGTTTTNAAAGTGAAAAAGTAATACAAGGCTTAAAAATAAATTTTTTTAAATTTAAAGAATGATAATAGTAAAAATATATCTAGGACTTTCTCTGGTGGTGTTGTGGACAGTGTGGGATCAGTTCATTTTCAGATAGTTCCTTGATCCGGCTTATACTTCTCAAGATCTATAGGCCCCTTTCTATGTAGTCGGTGCTAACTACAGGGTTTTAATCTATTGCACCTGTCACTTCCAAGGTGGTTCCCTCTGTTTTAGCTTCTTCTGTTTGCTGGTCTCTTCAGTGTCTAATTTCCGCCCTAACACAAGGGGGTGATGGTGGTCACTTTTTTAAGTTCACTTGTTCAGATGTGCTATGGGGAGGGAGAAACGCTACAAACAAATAACCCTGGGTGTGCTCACAGTGTCTCGGCCACACTGGGTTTGCCCCCGCTCATGGCGTGTGTGCTTTCCCAGTCTACACTGCTTAGGCTCTAGGTTGCTCTGCTGGGAACTGTCTGAGGCCAGCCCTGGGTTGCACTGCACCTCCCAGGTCTAAGCCACTCAGGTTCAGGTACTCCACAAAGGTGCAGACTTGGTTGGGCCTGCGTTTTATGTCCTTCTCAGGTTAGAGCAGCTCAGGTGACCAGGTGTTTGGCGAGCACGGTAGCTGTGACTTATCGCCTCCTCCGTCCCTGCTGCCTGGTTTTCTGGGTGTACAACCAGCACACCATCTCAGGCAGATGTCGCCGGTCCAGAATCCCAAGAATTCTTGGTTAGCAACGAAGCCTACTTGGAGTTTAGTAGATGATGTCTCTCTGGGTTCACGATTGCCCCCTTCCATCTCTGGCTGCCCTTGCCTGCCTGTCTCTGGTGGGAGATGGGCCGATCTGCATCCAGCTAACTCTGCTTAGTCCTTTGTTCTGTGAGCATGCCTGGCAGTGTCTTAGGGGCTTTTCGCAGGGTAACTATCCCACAGTCTGGTTTGCTATCTCAAGTTAGGTTCCTCAGATTGCCCTCAGGGCATTCAGGCCCAGTCCTTAAGCAGCCGGTGCCTCCCTGCCTAGCTGCTTGCTAGTGGCAGATACGGTGTCTGGGCTGCTTCTCCCCTGGGAGTTACCATTGGGCACGTAATCTGTGGAGTTTAATTATTTATTTATTTTTCCTCTTGGTTATGTTGCCCTCTGAGGTTCTAAGGCTCGCCACAGACTTGCCAGTGAGAGTGTTTCCTGGTGTTTGGAAACTTCTCTCTTTTTTAAGACTCCCTTCCTGGGACGGATCTCCATCCCTACCTCTTTTGTTTCTCTTTTTATCTTTTATATTTTTTCCTACCCCTTTCAAAGACAATGGGCTGCTTTTCTGGGTGCCTGATGTCCTCTGCCGGCATTCAGAAGTTGTTTTATGGAATTTACTCAGCGTTCAAATATTCTTTTGATGAATTTGTGGGGGAGAAAGTGGTCTCCCCATCCTATTCCTCCACCATCTTAGGACTACCTCCTACTTATTTTTTAATATTGAGTTTTAGGAGTTCTTTATGTATTCTAGATACAAATCTCTTATCTGATATAAGATTTTAAAATATTTTCCTCCATTTTTTGAATTGTCTTTTCACTTTCTTGATGGTATCAATTGTAGTACAAAGTCTATAATTTTGATTAGGTTCAACTTCAAGTCTTAGGAGAAATCCTAGTTTGTCATGACATACAGCCTTCTTTATATTCTGTGAGGTTTGGTTTGCTAGTATTTTGTTGAAGATTTTTGAATATCTATATTCATATCAAAAATCAGTCTGTGGTTATTTTTTGGTGATTGTTTGGTCCTTAGGCTTCATGTGTTTTAACCAACTCCATATGAAGTCTTGGAGCCCATATGTCTTTCTTACAGGTTAAGCTATAATTGTTCATTTTTGCCGTTTTTCCAGTCTCTTCCAAGCTATATTTCCTCACTCACCAAATTTTATGAGGAAAAAGACAAGAATATCATGATTTGGTATACCCTACTTATAGAGTGGTGGCAGGCAGCCACATATATAAGGGCAAAATTCACATGGTTTTTCAATGAATCTCTTGTATTTTGTTTTCTGCTCCTTCAGGGGAATTTTTTCTTCCTTTTTACATTTTGTCTTTGTCTCTTATGTTTTACTTATTGGCATGGATAATTAGTTCTTTATTGGTATGGTTGTTGTGCTTTTTTGTCCAGATGATAGAGACTAAAATGATAAAATTTAGTGATTTTTCCTCCATTTTCTAGGCTTCTTTTTCCTGAACTGCCTATGTATCCCCTCAGATCTCTTCTTATCAAATCCAGGTATATTAGTGACAATTATTCTTATTATTATATGTATTCACTTTCACTAGTACCATGTAAGTAATGATTGGGTTAGGAGCCACATTGAATCAAATCAGCCCAATACTCTGATCAGCACAGCACAAATCAGACAGTACTGTGTCTTTCCTGATGAATCTTCACTACAATTGGAAGATTATGGCCTGATATGGCATGTTTCTGTTGTTGAATTCATTTTTGCCAGTTCTTAACCACTTTCCTTTCCTCTTTTGTGTTTTTTTGTTAGTTTCGAGAGAGGAAGATTTTATAATCTGGATTTACTCTTCCACCCTTACAAAGAAGTTTGATCTACTGTATCAGTTATTTTTTTGACATCTACTTTGTTATATATTTTTAATTTTTGACAAATTATAAACTGAAAGAAGGCATTAATGGTTTATTACTGTTTTGTTTCTCTTCCTGTTGAGTTTTTAACCTATGTGTTTTGATGAATACTATTCATCATGTAAAAGTTTATACTGATTAATTACTCCTTGGAAACTGTTATCTTTTATCTTTGCCCTTTTTGCTTTGAAGTCAGCTTTGCCCAATATTCCTGTTGTGATCTTTTCTTTTTATACTTGGTTGTTTTATATGTTTTTGTCTATTTCTTATTAACCTTAATGGAGTCTTATATGAGAAGTCTCTTTAACAGCTTAGTTTTCCTGATAGTATTTATTGATATGATATATATTTTAAACGTATTCTCTCATTTTTAGAATGAACTCCAGTTGTTCATTAAGTATTTGTAATGTGATGCTACTTTCTGTTTGCTATATTTTTATTTAATACCTTTATATTGATAAGATAGAATGGTTGTAGTTTTGTTTTTAAATTCATGGTAAATATATGTATCAGTACACTTAACATACATCTTAACATGTTTTAAGTGTATAGATTAGTAGCTTTAAGCATATAGATGTTGTACAGTAGATCTCTAGAACTTTTTAACTTGTAAAACTAAAAGTCTAAATCCATTAAACACTACCTTACAACCACCTTTTTTCTCTGTTTCTATGATTTTAATTACCATTCATTATTTGTCTTTCTGTAACTGGATTACTTCAGTTAACATAATGTCTTTAAGATTCATCCATGTTGTAGCATGTGACAAAATGTCCTTCTTTTGTTCAGTTGTTCAGTGGTGTCCAATTTTTTGCAACCCCATAGACTGCAAAAGACCAGGTTTTCCTGTCCTTCACCATCTCTTGGAGCTTGCTCAAACTCATGTCCATTGAGTTGGTGATACCATACAATCATCTTGTCCTTCCCTCCCTCCCCACTCTCTCTCTCTCTGTCTCTCTTTCTTCTTCCCTCTCTCTTTCTCTCTCTCATTACTTTTTAAAGGCTGCCTAATATTCCATATTTGGATCATCAAAAAAGCAAGAGAGTTTCTGCTTTTTTGACTATGCCAAAGCCTTGGACTGTGTGGATCACAATAAACTGGAAAATTCTGAAAGAGATGGGAATACCAGAGCACCTGATCT
>SJYW01031395.1:0-10333 GCA_006410735.1 Raphicerus campestris | reverse complement strand
CTAACCTTGACCTAAGAAATTCCTGCCCTAGAACCTGCTCCCCTGAGAGGTCTCAGGTGTGCTGAGTGTGAGGGCTGAAACTCCGGGCTCCTGAGTGTGGGTCTGGGGTAGAAGCATCAAAATAAACAGGGAACTTGTTGAAGACTCATATCACGGCCCCTCTTCAGACCTGCAGATTCATAACTTCTTAGAGTGGGAACCTGACCTTGAGGGGCTCATATTCACTGAAATGGTTCAGAAAGAACCTTTTAAGTGGTTTCAACCCAGTTTCCTATCAAGATCACCTGATCAGTGTTAAGTGATAACCTCCCCACAGAGTTCTGTCTTGGTCCTGTGGGAGCATCAGTGTGGTGTGTAGGAAGTGCTCCAGGGGCTTCTAAGGGGAGGCCTGGGTTAAAGATGTGGCTCCCGGTCCATCTGTGAGAGCTGAGGCCTAGCTTCAATCTGAGGAGATGCTGCAGGGTTGGTCTACCTGGATTTGGACCAGGAAAGTCAGTCAGTTCACATCATCTGTGTGAGCAGAGGGTTAAGAGCTCTCTCTGAGGAGAGAACAATCAAGNTTGGGCTCAGAGTCAGGCCTGGCCCCACCCCCTAGTATACATCCCCACAAAGTCTACAGCTGCTAAAGCTACACCTCCCATGACTGGGGGAGCCCTTGTTGTACATTCAGATGCTCTGTAGGGGCTGAGTTGACAAAGCCAGTTGCAGGTATAAAATTATGTTTTGTACAATCATGAGGAGAGACTTCAGTTTTTCTTCCTTAACCCTGGGGCTCAGCTGAGCTTTCAGCTCCTTCTATGCGTGTGGGCCATCCACAGGTGTCTGCTCCAGAGGCTGCCCCAGAGCACAGGAGTCTGCTGATTGTGGAGGAAGAGCATGGGGGAAGGCTGTGGCTGGAGGTCAGTAGAGCCCACCTGGGTGGTGGCCCTTCTTAGTGCTGGGGGAGGAGGGGCCAGCACAGGGGGAGAGGGGCTGCAATGGTGGATCTTCCCTTTGGGCATCACTCAACAATGGCGCTCTGCTCTCTGGTGGTTCAGGCTTCCTCTGCCAGCATTCTAGCTTATAGAAACTCTATAAGCTCCTCCCCTCACCCCCGTCCCCTAGGATGTCTCCTCACAGCGCACTGCTGTCCTCTGTCTGGGTCTGCTCTCCAGACCCCACACTGCAGCACCCAGCCTTTGTCTGCAGCAGTGGTCACCCTTTCAGGCTGGATGGGCAGGGCTGGGATCAGTACCCTGTGTACAGGTCTCACTCTGTCCCGCTGCCACAGACTGTTGCCGTTTTCTCATCCCATAGAGAATGAGGCTCCCCTTCTGCCCAAGCTGAGCTCACACCAGCCCCAGTAGATAAGAGTAGTAGATAAGAAAACTTTCATTTGGTATCTTTCAGCTGTGTCTTCTCACAACACCCGTGGTTTGATGTCAAAGAATCCAAGATTAGAAAATATAATCCAAAAAGCAAACTTAGGTATATACGGAAGAGCTCACCATGGAAACGAACATTTAATGAAAGACCAGGAATATACAGGGGTATGTGAAAGACCTAGAAGCTGTTTATATGGACAGAAAGAAAAAGAGACAGTTTCATACAATGCGGACATTACTGCCCAAAGAAATGAAAAATATCATTCAAACTGTAGAACACACCCATTTCAGTTGTCCATATCTGCAGAGAAGTGTATCTCTTCAAGCAAAGGCTTAAATCATTTTTTAAAACATACACGTTCTCTGAAGGGAAATGTGGAAAATCGGGAAAGTCATCCAGTCTCTACTGCAAATACTCATGCAAACCACTCTGAACACAGGCTTCGATTACACATACATTCAATCATGTCTGAAAACCAGAAATTTAAAAATGATTGGGAAAACTTACTATATAACCAGTTTGAGAGATCTGTGAGCAAGGGGTCATTCTTCCACCAACAGCCAGTTTCTCTCTGTTCCAAAATGTCTAATGTTGATAACAATGGAAGAGAGTTAATCCCACCATCATTGTTCAATACACATCATGATATGGTTAATTCAGAACAACTTCTCACGTGTAACAACACGAGTCAGGCCTTAAGTAAGAGCTCTACCCCCAATAATTACAAGAATATTTATGATGGCATGAGAAGCCATTCATGCAATGAAATTGGGTGCAAACGTGAACAAGACTCTAACCCTATGAAACATCAGCATCCTCAATCTTCAGACAAAGATTCTAAAAATAGTACATGGAGGAATATCTTTTATCAAACATCAGGTCTTCCACTAAAGGAGAGTACACGTACCAGAGAGAAGACTTACAGTTGTGAATATGGTGATGTTTGTAATCAGTCTTCAGATCTCACTCAACAGCAGAATATTCAGAATCCGCAGAAAAGTTACAAGTGTAAGAAATGTGAGAAAGCCTTTACTAAATCATCCAGTCTAAGTAGACACAGGAAAATTAATTCAGGATGGAAACCTTTCACATGTACAGAGTGTGGCAACACCTCTAATCAGAATTCAGAGCTTAGTCAAGATCAGCAAATCCACACTGGCAAGAATTGTTATGAATGTGGAGAATGTGGAAAAGCATTTAGGTCTTACTCAAACATTAGTCGACATCCACGAATTCACACTGGGGAAAAGCATCATAAATGTACAAAGTGTGGCAAAGCCTTTAATCAGAAGTCACATCTTATTGCACACCAGAGAATTCATACTGGAGAGAAGCCTTATAAATGTAAAGAATGCGGAAAAGCCTTCAGTCACTACTCATCTCTTACTCGACACTGGAGAATTCATACTGGAGAGAAGCCTTATGAATGTAAAGAGTGTGGAAAAGCCTTTAGTCATTACTCAACTCTTACTGAACACCAGAGAATTCATACTGGGGAGAGGCCTTATAAATGTAAGGATTGTGGCAAAGACTTTAGCAAGCACTCAGGTCTTACTTACCATCAGAGAATTCATACTGGAGAGAAGCCTTATAAATGTAAGGATTGTGGCAAAGAATTTAACCAGTGCTCAGCTCTTAGTACCCATCAGAGAATTCATACTGGAGAGAAACCTTATAAATGTACTGAATGTGGGAAATCCTTTAGTCAGAATTCAAGTCTTACTCAACACCAGCTAATTCATACTGGGGAGAGGCCTTATAAATGTAAGGATTGTGGAAAAGACTTTAGCAGCCACTCAGGTCTTACTTACCATCAGAGAATTCATACTGGGGAGAAGCCTTATAAATGTAAGGATTGTGGCAAAGCGTTTAGACAGCACTCGTGTCTTACAAAACATCAAGTAATCCATACTGGAGAGAAATCTTATAAATGTAAAGAATGTGGAAAAGCCTTCAGTCACCACTCAAGTCTTATTAAACACCAGCGAATTCATACTGGAGAGAAACCTTACAAATGTAAGGGAAGTGGCAAAGGCTTCTCACCTTATTAGACATCAGAGAGGATGTACTGGAGAGAAACCCTAGTAATAAAAGTGATGGAAGAGGAGTGTCCTAAACATACACTTCAGAAAATACAAGACCATTTATTTAAGAAAGAGAAGGAATGACATAAAGAAAATGTAGAAAAGTATTTAATAAAAATGAAATCTAAATAAATACCAGAAATTACACACTACAAAAAGTGAAAGTCACTCAGTCGTGTCTAACACTGCAACCCCATCGACTGTGGCCATGGAATTCTCCAGGCTGGAATACTGGAGTAGGAGGCAGATTCTTTACCAACTGAGCTATCGGGGAAGCCCACACAATACAAAGCATTTCATCAATCCTGTTTTTTCAAATTCCTCTAAAGGAGAAGTATTGTAGATAGTAATCCATAGTTAAAACAGATAGAAAATTGATATGTTCGTATGGATCCCAAGAAGAAGGTTGGTATTTAGAACTGTACAATTATTAGCAATATGTCTTTGTTTATATTGATATGATTTATGATTATTTGAAAACAAAAATAAATGTGATTCAACTCTCAAATTACTCCATGCTGCTCTGGTTCATTTCTAGTGTGTATGCAAAGTTATGTTTTTGATGGTTGCTATCTCAAAGATAGACAAAGCCTTCTATCCTAGGGAAAAATCCTTTATTCTCCATTAGAAGATTAAGGACACAGTAATGGAACATGTACATCTAAATGGAGGTGTTAGTCATTCATGTCAAACATCCCTATAGGTCACCATGAGGTAGGTGTTCAGGGAGTAATTCCACATGTTAAAGTCAGATGTACATTTTCAATAGCTATGTCACTTGCTTTTGAAGTAAAGTACAATGACAGTTCACTGAAATCTTGATGTACCTTTATCATATCAACAGAAGTCATGAGTATTAGTTGACATGTTTCAAATAAAGACATCTCTGCTTTCCTAGAAATGTATGGAAACCCCTCCCAGAAAATCTCGTAATTAGTGTATGTCTTGTTTCGTAAACAATAACCTCCATTTTGTAACCATAGGAATCACAGTTCTCAGATCATTGTATCAGAGGAATGAATATCGTCGTTTATGCTTGTAATCTGTATTTTATTCAGTTACACAGTGGGTTGGAAAAGGTTTTATTCTGACTATGTGACATGACATGTTAATAAAACTGGATGGTTTCTTGTGATGAAATTGGTGTGTAATGAAGTGTCAACCTACCGATTTAAGGTTGAAGGGAAAATACGTAACAATAAACTCTTTGTTAGCACAGAGGGATGATATCTGTAAAAATTAGTTTCCATACTGCCTTTAAGCCTTAACTAATTGGATATTTCCCATCATTTCCTCATTGTACTTTTCCCCCCTCTCTGTAACTGCTGGGACACTGTGATGGTTCTAAGAAGGACCATACAGAATACTGTTGCGAGTTTACCTGAACTACTCCATGCTGTTGCTACCTCAGCGTCTGTCTGGGAACAGGCAGCCTGCAGGTCCTTGAACTCACACCAGCCAGTCCTGTGAACACCTGCACTAGATGACCACCCATCTTGAGACCAGCAGTCTTGCTGAACCCCAGGGTCTACTGCACAGTCCCCCATTTCAGTGACACCGTCAGAGCTCACTTGATTGCTGATTCTCATGGTTTGAATGGACTGATCCACACTCAGCTGGGGAGCCCACAGCAGTTCACCCAAGTTCTCTTATAAAGGCCTGAACTTCAAGTACTGGAGCTTTCTCTGCTTGGTCCTAACCTTGACCTAAGAAATTCCTGCCCTAGAACCTGCTCCCCTGAGAGGTCTCAGGTGTGCTGAGTGTGAGGGCTGAAGCTCAGGGCTCCTGAGTGTGGGTCTGGGGTAGAAGCATCAAAATAAATTGTTCCTGAATCTCTCCTGAGACAGGCCAGGAGAGGTGGGTCTTTTCAGCTTTTTGGTCCTTCTGTCTGTAGGTAAAGTAGTTGCAGCTTAAAGAGCTGTGCAGATGCCTTTGAAAGTATTTTTAATATGCAGAAATGTGTTTGCTACATAACACCCTTAGAGGAGACAGAGCAGAAGATAGAAGAGGAGGAAATGGCAGTTCTGTTTTGGGTCTGGGGCTGTGTCTGCTTTTCTCCCTAAAATGCTAGAAGTGAGGAAACCTGCAAAACTTTAGTTCTCAGCTTCTAATTTTTCTGCCTGGGGAGTTTGTTATCAACTTCTTACTTTTTTCTTTTTCCTATCATTGTGAGGACTGGCTCTTTAGATCACTTCTCCCTCTTGTCCCAGAACCTTGTCTCCATTGTCTATATACTGGCTTTCTATAGAGCAGGATGAATTCTCAACCTGAACAAGTGACGTTCAACTGGTGAAAACATTCCCTTTGTGAGAGATCAACATGGGGAGGCATAGGTTCTGAGATTCTCATTGGCATGTGGTTCAGTCTTGGGACCTTAGAGAAGTAGGGGAAATTCGTGATGAATTTACATATATATGCAACTTGAGACATTTAGAACAGGATTAAGAAATTGTCCTTATGAATAGAATTACTTCAGTGGTCCAGAATTCCACAGGAAGTTTGGGGAATAGAAGGAGAAAAGTATGAGAGACCTTTCTCTATGTTGGTAGGAAGGACTCACTCTTAAGTGTAGTTTTAGGATACAGAACATGTAAGTTATATAAGAAGTGAATTTTGTATAAAACTGATATTTTTCAGGGTTCAGATCACTGCTAACATTTATCCTACTACACCTCACGTTCCCTGGTTCAGGTGCTTCTGTGATATTGTGAACTGTGATGTTCCTGCTTTTTGCCTTTAATAAGGATTTTTGAAAGATTTAGTGAGGGATGTGTATAAGCTGCCAAAATTAATATAGCAAACTGCGCCTTCTTAGTTCCCTCTGCTTTGGAAAATGAACTCTCACCTGTATTTAGTAAGGTTCTTGCATTTTGGGAATGGAGGTTTTCATCACTCAAGCCCAGGTCGGATCATTTCCATGAGTAATATACTCTGCACTCATTTTCTAGACATAATTCTTATCACATCTTTATTTTCTACAATATTTACAAGAATGTTATTACTTGTGTATGTTTAACTGTTAAATCTAAAATACAGTGCAACACAAATGATAGAGATTTTCAAAGGAATAAAAGGTTCAGAACCAAGAGATCTAATTTTTGTCATTATGTGTTTTTGCACCCTAGTGTATTTTAAAAATACAGAATAGTGCCACAAATAAATTATAAGATTTAAGCAGAGAAATCTATTCCCGTTTTTATAAACATGAATAATTTTTCTCCCAACTAGTGTATGCTTGTGTCCATGAAAATGTTAACATATATGACATTTTTTCTGTTTTTTATATTTTTGCCAGTTACCTCCACTGGTAAAACATCTGTTAGAGTGGTCTCTGTGTTCAGTTCAATTCATTCACTCAGTCAGGTCTCTGTGTTGACTTAATTCTTTTTACATAAAATCGAGCTCAGATCCATTGAAGTAAATCCCAAACTCTATATTTTCTGATTATTTGATCAAATATTCCAAACAGTTTTGAACAGCAATATTTTTTAATCTAAAATTATTTATGTGGCTCATTCAAGATTACAAAGTAAAAAACGGTTAGAAAGTTATGTAGTTGAGAAATGGTCAAAAGGATTGCTTTCTCTGCTTAGTAATCGATTAAACCTGTAAAATCTGTGAAGCAGATAATGTTCAATAATAACTATGAATTCGTACCTGGCTCTTTTCAGTTGAGTTCAGTCACTCAGTTGTGTCCAACTCTTTGCGACCCCATGGACTGTAGCACATCTGACAATCACCAACTCCCAGAGCTTACTCAACCATGTATCCATTGAGTCCGTGACACCATCCAACCATCTCAACCTTTGTTGTCCCCTTCTCCTCCCGCCTTCAACCTTTCCCAGCATCAGGCTCTTTTCCAATGAGTCAGTTCTTTGTATCAGGTAGCCAAAGTATTGGAGTTTCAGCTTCAGCATCAGTCCTTCCAATGAATATTCAGGACTGATTTCCTTTAGGATGGACTGGTTGGATCCTCTTATAGTTCAAGGGACTCTCAAGAGTCTTCTCTAACACCACACTTAAAATCATCAACTCTTTGGCGTTCAGTTTTCTTTATACTCCAACTCTCACATCCATACACGATTAGTGGAAAAACCGTAGCTTTGACTAGATGGAACTTTGCCAGCAAAGTAATGTCTCTGCTTTTTAATTTGCTGTCTAAGTTGGTCATAGTTTTTCTTCGAAGGAGCAAGCGTCTTTTAATTTCATGGCTGCAGTCATCATCTGCAGTGATTTTGGAGCCAAAAACAATAAAGTCTCTCAGTGTTTCCATTGTTCCCCCTTCTACTTGCTCTGAAGTGATGGGACTGGATGCCATAGCTGTTTGCCATGGCTCTTTTACCTCCGTGCTATTCACAATGGCCATTTATCAACCAGACATTTAGTTAAAACTGTTTGTTCAAGATGAAAAACTGTGGCCCCACCCTAGAACTCTTGAATCACAACGTGCTTTTTAAAAATATTCCTGCTTTGACTGATATTTATTCTGTGGAATGCAAGGAAAACTATCAAAACTAAATATGCCTCTGTTGATCACATTTAATAATTTTTCTCCCAGATGAATGAATAAATCCTAGTCACTCAGTCACGTCCCACTCTTCATGACCCCATGGACTATAGTCTGCCAGATTCCTCTCTCCATAAGATTCCCCAGGCAAGAATACTGGGATGGGTTGCCATTACCTTTTCCAGGGGATCTTCCCAACCTAGGGGTTTAATCCAGGTCACCTGCATTGCAGACAGATGCTTTACCGTCTGAGCCACCAGGGAAGCCCAAGTGGCTTTGTCGATCATATGTCATCCTGTTTTCTTCAGGTTAGAAATGTGCTAGAGCATATTACTATGTTAAAAGGTATATTATTGTATACCATCAGACACTTCTCATTGAAAAACTAGTTCTCTGTACTTGCTGTTTTCAACCTGGGTCACATTAGGAAGTCTTCCCACAGTCATGTGGCATATGCCCTTTGTATTTCAGGGATGGCTGACATTCAGTGATGTGGCCATAGACTTCACTCAGAGTGAGAGAGTCAGTTCCTAGGCAGGTTGATAAGAAGTCTGGGGGTCCCCAAGGAGAAAGGGGTCTGGAATTCTCAAGAAGGAAAGGACAAACTTTTTGTCTACATTCCCTAGTCTTAGTCAATTACACAACTCAGTTTAAACTCTGTACTAGGGCTTCCCTGGTGGCTCAGAGGTTAAAACCTCTGCCTGCAATGCAGGAGACCTGGGTTCGATCCCTGGGTCAGGAAGATCCCCTGGAGAAGGAAATGGCAACCCACTCCAGGATTCTTGACTGGGGGATCCCATGGACGGAGGAACCTGGTGGGCTACAGTCTATGGGGTCACAATGAGTCGGACATGACTGAGCCACTTCACTTGACTTCACTGCGGGGAGGGCGCTCCGCAGAAAGAGTAGAGGCAGTGAAACTTCCCTCAGCAAAGCCGAGGGGTCCCAAGGAGAGGTGAGCCTGATGTCTGCCAACCTAGCCCCCCCGGCAAGCGAGAGACAATCAGACACGACAGGGGTTCCGTGGAAGCAGTTCCACTTTATTGTTGCAAACTCCCAGCTTATATAGACAAGCAGGGGGGTTTTAGGAGGGACTTTCCATAGTTGCACCAATCACGGTAAAGGTCAAATCGTCATGTGCCTTCATTATAACAGGAGTCTATGGAGGTCACACACTGTCTGCGTGCATGGAAATCAAGACAGCCCATCAAAAAACTTTGACAAACAACACAGACCATGCCCCCATCTCTTCTGCCAGGCGCCATCTTAGGTTTTCGACCGCAAAGCTAGCCGCTTTGTTTTTAAGGTTTCCCATTTAGGGCCCCACACTTCACTTCACTAGGGATTATATAACAACAATGTATCCTGCTTGAGGACAGTTTCTCCTTCCTGAAAACATTCTGGCTAATCCTGTTATCTTAAAATATAAAGTATGGGAGTGGGTTTAGTAAGATCTTTACAACCTCCAGACATTCTTTTGTTTCATTGGGATAACTAATTAAAAGGTATATAACTCCCTTGCTAACACTAGTGAGTTGGGCACTCTTTCTGCCCCCTTCTGATGTCTATGTCAGAAGGTTTCTCTATTTTTTCTATACTTCAATAAAACTCTATTCCATAAAAGCTCTGAGTGATCAAGCCTCATCTCTGGCCATGAATGGAATTCTCCTTCAGAGGCCAAGAATCCTGATGTCTTCTGTGCTTCAGCAACAGCCTTTCAAGAGGAGTGGGAGTGCCTGTACCTCAGTCAGCAGGAATTGTACAGGGACGTGATATTAGAGAACTATGGGAACCTGGCCTTCTCGGGTGAGGACAACTGCCTTCCAGAATCCCTTATCTACCCTCGGGATTTTGGTTCCTTCACTTGTAAAATGTCTCCTGGAATCATCTGTGTCCTATAATAGAGTTTACAATCTCTTTTTGAAGAATAGATGGGAGTTGGTGAGTATAGACAGAAAGCTTCATGATGATTCACATGATTCTAACCTTCCGCTTTCTTGAGCTTTCTGCCTCCTTCGCTCTAGACTAGAGGTCACTCTCATTTTACAGGTATAAAATCATGCTGCCTTCCTCATAAAGACAGAGGTCCCCCCTTATTTTTGACCAAGTGTTATTCTGATGGAGATATTAGGATCTGGGTTGTAACTGTTAGACCTTACGGTCTTTTCCTAAGATCCGTTGCTCAAAAGATCGCGGAGACTCGGATTCGATGCAAACAGCAGGAGGATTTATTATGCCGGCGCGCCGGGGCTCAGTCACCTCCGAGGAGGCACGAATCCCGAACGGTGGTTACAGAGAAATATTTAAGCACACAAGTTAGAAACAGGTACAGGTGGGGTGGGGAGCGTCCGAATGGTGGGCAGGTTTTAATTTTTAC